>JAUMJL010001452.1:0-233171 GCA_033558185.1 Dromococcyx pavoninus | reverse complement strand
CGCGCGGGGGCGGGACCTGCCGGGGCCGGGGATGGTGGAGCCCCTCGAGCTGCAGGTACGGGCAGGGCGGGGGGGGGGGGACACGGACGGGGGGCCTGATCCCCCCTTCGGGAACTGCCCTGATCCTCCCCTTGGGAGCTGCCCCTGAGCTTCCTCTCAGGAACAGCCCCGATCCTCGGGAATTGCCCCAACTCCCCCCTCGGGAATTGCCCCCAGCCCTCCCCTCAGGAACTGCCGTGGTCCGCATTGATCTCTGTCGATGATCTGGGTGAGGGGATCGAGTGCACCCTCAGTCAGTGTCCAGATGACACCAGGCTGGGTGGAAGTGTTGATCTGCTTGAAGGGAGGGAGGCTCTGCAGAGGTGTCTGGACAGGCTGGATCCATGGGCTGAGACCAACGGGATGAGGTTCAACAAGGCCAAGTGCCAGGTCCTGCACTTGGGACACAACAACCCTGAGCAGCTCCAGGATGGGGGAAGAGTGGGAAGAGTGGCTGGAGAGCTGCCTGGGGGAGAAGGCCCTGGGGGTGTTGGTTGGCAGGGGCTGAACATGAGCCAGCAGTGGCCCAGGTGGGCAAGAGAGCCAGTGGCATCTTGGGCTGTGTCAGAGACAGCGTGGGCAGCAGGAGCAGGGCAGGGATTGTGCCCCTGAACTGGGCACTGGTGAGGCTGCACCTTGAGTACTGGGTTCTGTTTTGAGCCCCTCACTGCAAGAAGGACTTTGAGGGGCTGGAGAGCGTCCAGAAAAAGGAAGGGGATGGAGAACAGGGGTTATGAGGAGCAGCTGAGGGAGCTGAGGCTGTTTAGCCTGGAGAAGAGGAGACCTCATCACTGTCTACAACTGCCTTGAGAGGAGGTTGTAGCGAGGTGGGTGTTGGTCTCTTCTCCCAAGTGACAGGAGATAGGATGAGAAGAAATGGCCTCAAGTTGCACCAGGGCAGGTTCAGATTGGACATCAGGAAAATATCTTCACAGAAAGGGTTCTCAGGCCCTGGCAGAGGCTGCCCAGGGAGGTGATGGAGTCCCCATCCCTGGAGGGGTTCAGTTATGGGTGGATGAAGCACTTAGGGATCTGGTTTAGTAGTGGACAGGTTCAGTTGGACTCAATGATTTCAAAGGTCTTTCCCAACCAGGTGATTCTGTGGTTCCTCAGTCGTGGCCTCTGATCTGTGAACCACAGCGAGTCCCTCTCCACCACTGCTGATCCCTGGCCATTGGGTGTTTGCCCCAGACCAGGGCCTCTCAACAGCCACAAGGCGGGAGTCTGGGAGAGAGCGGCTTTAGGGTATGTGCTCAGACCCCTCAGAACCTGTGCTGTCAGGCCTGGGGGAGCTGCCTGCAAATTGCCCTTTGGCATTTTGCAGTTTGTGATGCCAGGACTCCATCCAGATGTAATTCTAAGTCTTTATTTTGCCGCTTTTAATGTTATGCCAAGGTGATGCATTTTCCCTGCTTGTATGAAAAATGACACTTACGAGCTGTTCGTGTGATCTGAATTTAGCTGAGCAGGCTGACACTGAATTCCAGATACGTGCTCACTGTCAGGTTAAAATTTCAAACAAATAGTAGTCTGGAAACACTTACAAAAGGGAACGTGCACTGGGATCTTGGATAAATCCAATAACCAGCATTTTTGCTGAAGAGGTAAAACCCTATTGTGCAGGGGTCTCTCCAAAGAACTGTTGCTTGAGGAGGTTTCTGCTGATTGGGGTGTGAAGGGTTAAGAAATTCAGTGAGAAGCCAAAAGGACTGGAATGCATTTTGATGGTGCTTGGCAGGTCAGGTTGTTAGAAGTGGCTGGTGTTTAGAGCTAAAGAAGAGAGGAACTTGGTGTTTGTAACCAATAAAGGCTTGATTACATTAATTACATTTTTAGAGTATTGACATGAGATAAAGCAAACAGTGATAGAATATTCCAGTGATGGAAATGCTAAAGGAATTCTGTTAGGTACTAGAGTATAAGTACTTGGAGTTAGCTATGGGATTACCTGTGCCCTAGGGAGCTGATTAACGAAGGTGCAAATTACGTTTCCCAAGCGAAGCTGCACTGAAGTGTCTCCTAAACCTCTCCCTGGGGTGGCACCACAGGGCTGTCTCTTGCTGCTGGCCCCGTGCTGGGAATGCCAGCCTTCTAAAGGCTGACCCTGATCGTGGCAGCAAAGCTTTGCATTTGTGCTAACACCCTTCTTGAGAGGACAGGCTGAGAGAGTTGGGGTTGTTCAGCCTGGAGAAGAGAAGGCTCCAAGGAGACCTTAGAGCAGCCTCCCAGGACTGAAAGGGGATCCAGGAAAGCTGGGGAGGGGCTCTTGATCAGTGAGTGCAGGGATAGGATGAGGGGGAACAGTTTTCAGCTGAAAGAGGGGAGATTGAGCTCCATTGGGAAGCAGTATTTTCCTGTGAGGGTGGGGAGGCCCTGGTCAGGTTGCCCAGAGCAGTGGTGGCTGCCCCATCCCTGGAAGTGTTCAAGGCCAGGTTGGATGGGGCTTTGAGCCCCCTGATCCATTGGAAGGTGTCCCTGCCCATGACAGGGGGGTTGGAACTGGATGGGTTTTGAAGTCCCTTCCGACCCAAACCATTCCATGATTCTATGATATTGTCCAGCAGTGAGGCCCCAGTGTACTTCCTTAGGTCTCTCCTAGTCCATGGTTTTCCAGGGTCTGTATCTTTTACTGGCATGAAATGTGACAGCAAAATACCTGTTGCGGAGCTCCACAATAGTGAAGGAGTAACAGGAAGTTGTGTGGAGCTGCAGAATTCAAATTGTAAAGAAGTCAGCAATATATTTTGCAGGACCATGGCAGTTTGGATGTGCGGCTCTAGATGGTGGAAGCCTTTTTGATAGGAGTGTTTCATGGGATCTGTGTAAAATGTTCTCAGGAGTTTCTGACTGGTATCAGCCTTGATTTCGGAATAATGTTCTTCTGCCTGAGCAAAACAGAGGCAAGTGGGTCAAGAGAGATAGCTCAGGGTAACCCGTTCTGGTTGCATTCAGCTGAGATCTTCTATCCTGGATGTGAATTTCTGTTTCCTCAGGCTTCCGTGATGTTTGCCCAGTGCAACCGGAAGTGTGTGAGCTCCGTGCTGCTGATGGTGCTGCTGTGCTGCATCCTTTCTCCACCAGCACAAGCCAGCAAGGTGAGCGAACGGCTTCAGGTTCAAGCACTGAACCACGGGTGTCATACAGCAGAAACAAGAATGGCAGAGAAGCAACTGCTTTTCTGTGTCAGCTGAGGAGCGCGACAGCAGATGCGTATTTATCATTTGTAGAGGTGTGAACGGACACGACAGTGGCCTCTGCGCTGCTTTCTGCTGTGTTTTGGAGTTTGCAGTTTAAAATCTGTTTGAAAAGCACTCGGTGTTTGGAGCAGAGGTGCTGATGGTATTTTAAAACTTGGAAGTTACGGATGTGGAAGCAGCAGTCCAAGAAGAAGCAGCATGGTGGGAAGCGCTTACCTTCCTACCGCACCTTTTGCCTTTCTCACAGCCCCCCCAACTGGAACATCACCCCGTACAGGTGGTGAGGGCAGCACACCTGGGTGGACAGGTTCTCTCCCTAATGCCATCTCCTCTTGCTTCTGCAGAGCTCGGAGGACATCCGCTGCAAGTGCATCTGCCCCCCGTACCGGAACATCAGCGGGCACATCTACAACAAGAATGTGTCGCAGAAGGACTGGTGAGTTGGGGGTCGAAGCTGGAGGGGCTGGTCCGTGAGAGCCAGTGCTCCAGAATTTCCAGCTGGTGCTAAGGAACTAATTCCACTTGCAGAGGAAGCTGTTCTGGCAGGTGGTGTTCAACCCAGATGAGGGGATTTTTTTTTTATGGAGGAATCTGGGAGATACGATTCTTTAAGCCACAGCTTTCAGCAGATACAGGGTGTGCCCATTTTACCTGGACTAGATCCTTACAGAAGGTGTTTGGACAGTATCTCAGGAACTTTGGGCTAGCTGAGCTGTGAGGAGAACTTTTAAAACCAGATCAGCATTATCAGCTCAACAGGAAAGCTCAAACACAAAAGGATTCACCCCTTGCAGAGAGCACAGGTTTCACCATGTCCTGTTGCTGATTTGGGTGTCTTTGTGTTGCAGCAACTGCCTGCACGTTGTACAGCCAATGCCGGTGCCAGGGAATGATGTGGAAGCCTACTGCCTGCTGTGCGAATGCAAGTATGAGGAGCGCAGCACCACCACCATCAAGGTAATTGTGGGTGACAAGCCCTGTGGTTGGCTCCTGCTCCTTTTCCTTCCTGTGCCATCCCGGGTGCTGCCAGACTGGTGGGTTCCTGGAGAGGAGCCCAGAAAGAGGCACCGTGTCCAAGTCAGGAGGGCTACTGGCAGCAAGGAGCAGGGTGCGTGGGAGCCCGGTCTCCTGGCTGAGGATGTGTGACAGTGTCAGGCACCTCTGCCCGGGGACCTGCCTTGTTGGTCTCCTTTCACAAGTAGCACGTGTCCTGGATTGGCACAGGGCAGAGGTCACCATGGTTTCTGCAGTGATGTCACTTGTGTCTCATCAGCCTTCCTGCAAGTGCAAGAGACTTCCTAGCGAGCAAAATTACAGTGAGGGAAGGGATCAAACATCAGAGGCAGCTGCAGAGGGAGCTTCCTGGCCTCTGTGCTGCTTGTATCACCACCACTGATCCTTTCCCACTGTGCTGCCCTTATCTGCAGGTGATCATCATCGTTTACTTGTCCGTGGTAGGAGCGTTGCTGCTTTACATGGCTTTCCTTGTCCTGGTGGACCCTCTGATCCGGAAGCCGGATGCGTATACCCAGCCCCTGCACAACGAGGAGGAGAATGAGGTGAGGCTGTGCTGCTGGGGCACGCAGGACGCACAGGGGGGCTGTGGTAGCAGCAGAGATGGGGTGCAGGGATGGCAGGAGAATGGTGGACAGGGACACAGTGACCTCGTGCTTGTCTCCTTCGCTCCAGTGTCCGCCCAGCGCCGTTGCTTTTTGGGCCCTTGCTACGGGTAAATATTTATTCATGAATCTGTGCAGATGCTGCTGAAGCAGAAGGAAATAGTCAAAGCAGAAGTTGTGTATCACCAGCCCAAGACAGACCTGCCCTCAGGGGCAGGGGGTGGCCTTTTACCCAAAGGCCTGAACTTGGTGTCAGACTGGCTGAAACCAGAAGTCAAGCAGTTCCCATCTGTGCAGTGTCCTCAGTGGAGTTACGTGGTGGTGAGCTTCCAGGGAAGGATGGGTTTAATCATTTGCTGGCCTCTCTTCTAGACCCTCAGAAGAGCAGCCTTTGAGGTGCTGTTGTTTGACCCTGCTGTAGGGCTGGGCCATGTTGTTTTCAAGCTCTTGTTCCTTGTGCTTCTCCCTGTAGCAGAATTTCACTCAGATCCCATCTTTATGGGGAACATTTGCATACAGCATCTTGGGCAAGAAGATGAGGACCCAGCAGCCATGAGAGAGCCTGGCTTCTTTCTCACACACAGATTTTGAGGGAAGACAAATTTCTTGCTGCATGAAATTCATGCAGTTTCAGCATCCAGCATACAACATCCTTCCCTTTGGGGAGAGAGGCAGTGCTTTACAGAGAATGATCAGGCCTGATTACAAGGAAGATTTCAGAACAAGAGAGCCCTGACTTGTAAATCTTTTCTTCTTCCCCTGAGGCTTCCCTTTTCTTGTAGAGAAATACAGGAGATGAGGGCGGTCTCTCAGAGCTGGTGTGGAGCAGTGGAGTGGCTGCACTGTCTACCTCTCATCCTTGATTGCACCTGTAGCTCATGCTCTGTTTGCAGGATGCAAGGTCTGTCCAAGACCTGCTGCCCTTCGTGCAGGGGGTGGCTCTGCGGTGCTGCTTTCCCAGAGCCTTTCTGAGTTCAGACACGCAGGGGCGTGGTGCTGGGCAGAGCTCTCTCCTGGAGCAGAGTTCCTTCCCTTCATGGAGCCCCAGGCTGCTGCCCCAGGCCCTGAGACTCGTGAGGAGGCCTTGCCTGCAGTCGCTGGCTCTGGGTGCTGGAGATTAGCTCAGCCCTGCTTTGAGAAGGGAAGCTGCAATGTTTGAAGAAGCCTTTCCTAGTTTCAGAGAAAACCACTGGACCAGACTGTCCTGTTTGTACTTTGTCAGTGTAAACAGTTTGGCCCAGCTCTTGTGTGTGCTGATGTAGGTGAGGAGCTGCTGCTCTGACACTGTCCATTACCTCCCTCTGCTGAAAAAAGGAGGTCCTGCAAGAGCATGAGTTGTAGCCTAAAAGTATGCTTTTGCTCCACAGGTCTAGCTCCAGGTGCACCCTGGAGGTGCCAGATCTTAGGCAAGGTTCATCTCACTGCAGTGTGTTGGACTGCAAATGCTTTGGGATAGGCCTTGTGATTGCCTTGGTGTTTGTGTGCCACAATGGATCTCCAGCCAAGAAGCCCTCTGACATGACTGCAGGGTAAATGTGATGGTCTGGAGCAGTCTGAACAGCAGGGCTGGACAAAAGTCCTGCAGCACCATCCCAGAGATGGAGGAGCAGCTGATGTGCTGAGGACAGTGGAGAGCAGCGGTCCAGGGTCAGCAGGGTGATGCCGTTTGCTTTGGCAGCGCGGCTCCTTGCAGATTCCTAGCAGTGCATTTCCAGCAGAGATTTAGACTCAGTGCAGTTTCTCTCCTGTTTATTTGTGGCCCGTGACTGGAAAGCAAGCTTTCCAGTTGGAGTTGAGGGGCTGGTGTTGTGGAGCTCTGAAAATGAGGTTCTTCATCAGGACAACTCAAGCCTTGAATTGCTCTTTCAGTTGAAAACAGAGTTGAACTGCACCTTCCGTGCTCGGACAGGCGGGCCTTGATCTCCTTCACTGTTTCTTTCCATTGCAGGATGCTCGCTCCTTGGCAGCAGCTCTCACCCCATCTGGCTCCAGAGCCAACACGGTGCTGGAGCGGGTGGAGGGGGCCCAGCAGCGCTGGAAGCGCCAGGTCCAGGAGCAGAGGAAGACCGTTTTTGACCGCCACAAGATGCTGAGCTAGATCTTTGCCGAGCACTGCAGCCCCACTTCCCAAGAGAAGGGTAGCTGTGTTGGTCAAGATTGGACAGCACGTCATCCCTCAGGACACGCCTGGTGTTGGACTGAAAGCTCTGACCCTCTCTGATTTATTGTCTTCGTAGGGAGGAGCAGACCAAAATGCTTGCCTCTGGTTTTGTCCCCTGCCCTTTATCGTCCAGAGGCTCCTTAACACTTGCCCGGCTGCGATGGGCGCCGAGCGCTCGCCCCGCGGCTCTGTGTGGGTGGTTGGTGGGTGCAGGGCTCACCCCACATCAGGGATGGGGGGCTCAGTACAGAATCTTTCTGGGATAAAAATAGAGGGATAATTTATGTGGCACTGTGTGAGGACAAAGAAGCTGTCTCCTCCTCCAGTTGGCACCAGTGTTAACTGGGCATCACAGAGCTGAGACGAGTTTGTTGTGCTGGAAGGAAGAGGCAGGGGTTCCTTGCCAGAGGTCGGCTGCTGCCTGCACTTATCCTGGTGTAAACAGAGCAGATTTCCATTCCCTTTGTACAGTCATAAAATCATGGAATGGTTTGGGTTGGAAGGGACCTCAAAGCCCATCCAGTCCCACCCCCCTGCCATGGGCAGGGACACCTCCCACTGGATCAGGGGGCTCCAAACCCCATCCAACCTGGCCTTGAACACCTCCAGGGATGGGGCAGCCACCACTGCTCTGGGCAACCTGGGCCAGGGCCTCCCCACCCTCACAGCAAAACATTTCTTCCCAGGATCTCATCTCAATCTCTCTTCTTTCAGCTGAAAACCATTCCCCCTCGTCCTATCCCTGCACTCACTGATCAAGAGCCCCTCCCCAGCTTTCCTGGAGCCCCTTTCAGTCCTGGGAGGCTGCTCTAAGGTCTGTCCAGAGCCTTCTCTTCCCCAGGCTGAACAACTCCAACTCTCTCAGCCTGTCCTCACAGCAGAGGGGCTCCAGCCCTCAGATCACCTTCAGTGGAGTCTGTCCAGTTTTACACCGGTATAACTGAGACTGATGGGGAGGCTGGATGGGGTTTGGTGTCCCATGGCAGGGGGTTGGAAGTGGATGGGCTTTAAGGTCCCCTCCAACCCAAACCATTCCATCATTCTATGAATTGCACCCCCCGAGAGGGGGAAAATCTGTTTGAAGGATATGGGTGGGAGCAGCCCGAGGGGATGGAGCCGGTGAGATGGGTCCACCTGGTGGCTGTGCCTCTCCAATTGACACCAAGGAGCCAGCGGTGGGGATCCTGCTCCCAGCCACTGCACCCCTACATCCCTGATCCTGGGGGGCTCGGGGCTTGGTGAGGAGCAGCCCCATGGGTTCCCCCGGCCCCTCCCAGAAACAGCTTGGAAATGGGATAAGAGAGGGAAAAAACACAAGTTAGAAATGAGGAGTCAGAGGGTTCAAAAATCGAGATGGGGAGGGAATGGTGTGGAGAGGCTGCAAAAAGTGCCCTTGCCTGGTTAATGATTCGATTTGTTCGTTAGCTGATCAGCTCTGTCCTGTGCACCATCTGCCCGGGGAGGAAATGTTTGCTGCTGCCCAGCCTGAAATTCCTGAGCCTCTGCTCCTCCTGCATCCCCCGAGAAGCCTGGTGGGCTCTGCTCCCAGCCCCGTCCCGGTGCCCTCTGGAGACAGGAGGCAGCGCCAGCGGGAGTCAATAATTTAATTCCTTACCAAAACGGGGAGTGAGAAAAATAAAGGTCCTCTCAGTACAAAATCCAGTGGCGCTGGGCAGGTGCCACGTCCCCGCTCAGGTGTCCGTGGTCCAGATTTCGATGCTCTGGATGATGAGCCACTCGCTCTGCTCCCGGGTCAGCCGGATCCTCACGCACTCCACGGGGCCGGGCACGCCCTTCTCCAGCCCCCGCCGCTCCACCGTCCCCTTCTCGAAGGTCCCCACGGGGGTGTAGGCGGCGCAGTCCCGGCCGTCGCGGCGCCGCCGCCGGCCCAGCTCCAGCACTCCCGCGTGCAGGAAGTCCCCCCGGCGCTCTTTGGAGCCCGTGCGCACCCGCACGCGGCTGACGCGTGCCGGCTGCTGGAAAACGATGGAGAAGGTGCTGCCGGCCGCTGGGTCCTTCCCCCAGAAATACCCCTCGGCTGTGCTGTAGGCCTTGAGGGGCTCATAGTTCTCAAAGACCGACATGCTGGTGAAAAGGGCCGCGGGTGGGTTGTCCGGAAGGTCCAAGGCATCCGCCTGGAAGTCGTCGTCCTCCAGCCGGTTGATGGTGCCTTCGAAAGAGGAGTAGAGGCCCATGTGCTGGAAGAGGGAGGGCTTGAAGCGGATGACGTCCTTTTGGGTGAGGAGGAGGCGGAAGTGGACCAGGAGCCAGTCACAGGGCATCTCCTGGTAGAAGAGGAGGAGGAAGCGAGCCAGGCGTGGAAGGTCGCTGGAGCGGTAGAGCTTCCCGATGTAGCCCAGCTTGGAGAACTCAAGGGTGGCCCAGCAGGAGCCTTCCCGGGAAGCCAGTGCCTTGCGGATGGCTGTCAAGAAGGACTTGGCACACCAGACGTCATCCTCGATCATCAAGTAGTAAGAGGAGAGGTTGGCGGCGAAGGCCAGGAGGAAGGCGTAGTCCACGTTCTGCTTGGACCTGAACCTCACTCGCTCCTCTGGGTCGTTATAGTTTCTCTTGAGGCCCTCGAGGGTGGGATAAAACTCTTGGGGCGCGTGGATGAGCAGGAGCCGGCCCAGGAGGATGTGGTGAGCGAACTTGTGGGCGATGTCAGCAGCCACGCGCACGTTCCAGCTGGGGTCTGTGTCGGCCAGGTGCACCACCACCACCATCTCCTGCAGCTCCTCCTCGGTGGACTGCAGGAAGAGGGACTGGAGCGTGGCAGGGAGGTAGTAGCCCCGCGGCCGCCGCACCGACGCCAGGCCCACCGCTAAGAATTCTGCAAGGTAAAGGAAAGACCTGATGGCAGGGTGAGGGGTGACCTGGTCTGCACCATGGTGAGGGGTTTTCCCTGCCAGTTGCAAGGAGGGGGCTCCAAAAAGCCCTCAGCATGGCCAAGCCAAACAGTTAATGCTGTCATAGAACTATGGAATGGTTTGGATTGGAAGGGACCTCAAAGATTATCCAGTCCCACCTCCCTGCCATGGGCAGGGACATCTCCCACTGGATCAGGGGCTCAAAGCCCCATCCAACCTGGCCTTGAACACCTCCAGGGATGGGGCAGCCACCACTGCTCTGGGCAACCTGGGCCAGGGCCTCCCCACCCTCATTTTCTCATCTAAATCTTCCTCCTTCCAGTTTAAAGCTGTTTCCCCTCATCCTGTCACTCCAGGCCCTTGTGAAAAGCCCCTCCCCATCTTTCCTGGAGCCCCTTTCGGTCCTGGGAAGCTGCTCTAAGGTCTCCCCAGAGCCTTCTCTTCTCCTGCTGAACAACCCCAACTCTCTCAGCCTGTCCTTATAGCAGAGGGGCTCCGACCCAAGGTCCTTCCTAAAGCTAAAGCCCCCAGCATCTCAGCAGGTGCCCAAAGCTGGCCCAGAGGGCAGCGAGAGGCCAGGACAAGAAGCCAAGGGCTTCTCCAAATAAGAAATATTTGGAAAAAACACCTTTAAAAAAGCCAGACTTGGGTAAGGAACAGTGCAGAGACTTTCCATGGGGCGGGGATGGATTCGTGGCACAACTGCCCAGCCTGGAAGCAGGAACCTACCGTGCTCCAGACCTCACAGAGATGCAGCCACACTGGGATGAGGGATCTGTCTGCCCTCCCCCAGTCCAGCTGGGGCTGCGTTTGTCCAGCGTTGCTGCAATCCATGCTCGTACCAGACCTCTGGTTTTGGCACGGGCTGGTGTGGAGCTGCCCTGAGCTCTTTCCTGTGGTGTTTGCAGGTGAATTGCTTTACCTGCATCTCTCCAAGGCCAGCATCTCTGACACTAAGCAGTTCTACCCATGGTCCTGCCCCATCACCTCCACCTTCCTGGCTGGAGAGCCATCAACTCAACCCCAGGGAGATGGGGTCTCAGCCACCCCCCCCACACAAAGATCTGGAAAACCCAAAATGCCTGTGGTAACCTCAGTCTCAAGGTGCAGAAGCACAGACCATGTTGGAGCACACTGACTTTCTTCCACCCCTCCTTCTCACACTGAGTCCTGCCCAGTGAGGGGTCCCAGAGCCACTCACTTTTGTGGGGTGACGGGGAGCCAGCGAGGAGGCGGTAGGAGACGTTGTGGAGTGCGGCGAGGTCATCTGTGTCCCTGAGGATGCGCAGGGCTCCTTCTGGCTGCAGCATCTGCTGGACCATCTCTGGTGCCAAACCCCTGAGATCCACCTGGATGGGAACCGCAGGCAGCCAGGTCAGACCCCAGAGCACCACGGACACGTGTGAGCAAGGAGGACCCAGCGAAGAGGGGGAGCCCCTGTCCCGCCCTCCCAGCTCCTGGATCGGGGGAAGCCCATGTGCACAGGGCAACCCCGGGGAGAGGAGAAGGCAGAGCCAGCCTTGGGGGGTGTCACAGGGCAGGGAAGGAGGAGAGCTGGGGCTGGGGTCCGTGTGGGGGTGGAGATGCTCCAATGGATGCAGGCAGGGATGGAGGATGCTCCAGTGACCCCTCCAGAGGGACATTGCTGTTGGGAACTCACCTCCAGGGGTTCCTCTTCCTGGCGGCTGCCCCCATGGAGGAAGAGGAGCAGGAGGAGGGAGGCGGCTGCGAGCGCAGCCGTGAGGGAGCGTTTCAGGGAGCATCGCATCGCACGGGGCCGGCACGCCGAGACCTGCGGGGGCAAGGGGTCCATCAGGTCAGGGCACAGCCCAGGGAAAGACACAATGCCCTGGAACAGCATCCAGCTGCATTCCCTGGGGGACCTCTCTGCACCCAGGGGCAGCCGTGGGGCATTGGGAAGTACCCGGGCACCATCATCCCCTTGGGGCAGGACACCCCTACCCAGGCAGGAAAAATACAGCCAGGTCCAAAATCCACCCCACCAGCCCTGCCAACACGCCACGTGGCAGCCTCAGAGCTGGAAGAAGAAGCAGCAAAGGTGACACACACCTTGGGGACGGCTTTCGCATCAGGGTGGCACCCCGGGAGCAGTCACGAAACCTTGGGACTTGGCACCAAGCCCTGGGACACACTCAGGTCCCAAAGGAACCTTGGCTGCTTTTCCAAGGCTGAAACAGCTCCTGCAGCCCCTCCTGCCCACCCTGCTTCTCCTCTGCCACCGGCAACTGCGACCACCCCATCCCTACCACGTCTTTTGCTTGGTAGGACAAGCAAGCTGTGCCTGACCAGGGAGAGTGTCACCTTCAAGGAATTTGTGCTGCCCTTGAGATCTTTCTAGAGAGGTGTGGCAGGAGGCTAAAAGGCTCCTGTGTTTGCCTGGGGTTTTTCCATCATAAATATGCCCAGGTCTGCCCTGGGAGAGGGGAAAGTGGAGACCAGGCAGGTCAGCCCCGTCCCAACTGCTCACAGCACCTCGACTTGTTTGGGTCAAAACATCTTTGGAGGCAAATCCGTGAAGGAAAAGCCCTCCCGAGCTGTTTAATAAAACACTGAGAAAGCTGCCAGTGTTCCTGAAGGCTGGGCTTCACCCAGGACTGCTCCTCAAACCCATCACTGCACCAACTCCTGCTGTACAGTGGATGCTCCCAGCCCACCCGTGGACCCCGAAGGGCAGAGGTTGGTGCAGAACCTCTGCTGTTGCCACTCTGGAGCACTCTGGGCTGAGCTGATTTGAAGGAGAAACCCTACCTCTTCCTGCCCAAAAGTCCTCTGGGGGGTTGTTGGCATCTGAAGGGGCCAGTGTAGAGCAGGGTCCCTGGTGGCAACCAGCACGGTCCTTGCTGTGCTGACCTCACCCAGGAACAGGGCTCTGTTACTTGAGATAAGCAATTAAAACAGAGCGAGCTGCTCTCTCCCAGGGAGGCTGGGGCTGAGCCGTGGCTCAGCCATGGAGCAGAGGAGCTGCCAACCCAGCAGGGCTGAGCTCTGGCTCCTCGAAGCACTCAGGGACAATGAGCTGCGGGAGGTGCTTCAAATCCATCCAGATCCCAGCAGAGTGGGGAGATCTGGGGGTGCTCTCGGCTTTGGCTCAGCCCTGGTCTCTCCCTTCCCCACAGTGTGGGGCACAGGAATGCAGGAAGCAGCTTTAGGGACCCATCCTGGGTCACGCCAGAGGTTTCCAAGCCTGGACCTCCATAGTCCTTGGTGCATCACTTGGCAGCCGGCCCCGTGCTGATCTTAATGTATTTATACTGCAGGGGGGCAAAGGACTTGCTGGCTGCTGGGAGGGCCTCTGGCTGCCAGGGGCCCATCCTGGGTGGAAAACAAGGTGCTGCTCAGCACCCCCAGCTCCCAGGGGCAGGGGGGTTGTCTTTGGAGCAGGAAGCCCGTGGGGAAAGGGGAGTCACACACCCCGGCGGCATGGCAGGCTTAACAGAACGGAAGGGAACAGACACTGCCCCGTGATCAGCCCCCTAACTGGGGTTTGGATTTGGCCTCCGTGGAAAACAAAGCAGCCCAGTCTTTTTACAAGGGCACATAGTGATAGGATGAGGGGGAACAGCTTTAAATTGGAAGGGGGAAGATTTAGATTAGACTTTGGGAAGAAATTCTCGACAGTGAGAGGGGTGAGGCACTGGCCCAGGCTGCCCAGGGAAGCTGTGACTGCCCCCTTCCTGGAGGTGTTCAAGGCCAGGCTGGATGGGGCTTTGAGCCCCCTGATCCAGTGGGAGGTGTCCCTGCCCATGGCAGAGGGTGGAACTGGATGGGCTTTAAGTTCATTCAAACCCAACCCATTCGGTGATTCTATGATGGGCACAACCAGGTCCACACCACCACGGCCCATCCTGGGATGCAGCATCCTCCTACTGCCTGCTCTCGCTCCAGGTGTCTCCATGGAGCATCCCTGTCCCCACTCCTGCCCAACCACCTCATGCTCCTTCCCTGCAGCTCAGCATCTCGCCAGGGTTGTCCCCAAAAGCCATCCCCGTGGGGACACTGAGCTGGTGGCCAGGAGCCTGCCGAGTGCCCCTCGCCCGGAGGCAGAGCAGCTCCTCTGCTTTGTTCAGAGCTCGGGGCAGCTGCCTGAGGCAGCAGCTGTGACTCAGTCTGACAGGGGAGGGGAAGGAGCGCGGGTAAATCCACGGCCTCTGTCCCACGAGGCTGTGAGGGAGGGACGGGTGCTCCCTGCAACTTCCTCTGGCACTGGGGAGCGCCGGGCTCTTTGCCAGGAGAGGAGGGAGACACCCAGGGCTCGCTGTCCCTCTGCCCACAGCACCTTGTGCCGGGGGAAACTGAGGCACGGGAAAGGCCGTGTGACACCCTGGGGGATGCAACAGGTCGGCATCACGGATCAGTGTCCCTCACCATCTCCCCATGGGATCCCCAGGATAGATAACGGCAAAGTGCGACCTGGTACCGGAATTTGCCACTTGCCCTGGTGCAGGACACAGCAAACTGGCACCGGGATGTCCCCTACGGGCAAATCGCAGCCGTTCGGGGCTGTGTGGGACAGGGTGCTCATGGCCCCCCAACCCCCAGCCTGGGGTCCAACCCCATGCTCTGGGGGTGCCTGTGCTCCAAGGGTTGCCCTGCAGGGAGGAAGGAGGGGAAAAAGCCACATTTCAGCAGCACAGGATTCTGGGAGCCAAAGCTTTAGGTCAACCCAGGTGTCCTACAGCCCTGTGGCACAGGGGGTCTTGGCTCTGACCCCGTCCCCGATGCTGACAGCATGGGGACACCCATCCCACCACCCCAGCTCCCCTGTCCCAGGCACCCCTTTCCCGTGCCACCCCATCCATGACCCCGGTGAGATGGTTCGTGCCCAGCGAGGCGCAGGGACTCACGTGGCGCGCGGGTGCTCGGTGGCGGCAGCTTCGCCGTCTCGCGGGGTGCTGAGCCCTGGCAGCTTCCCCAGGGCTGCCCGGACTCTGGTTCCTCGCTCGGCAAAGCCCCACCCCGAGCCCTCGCCTGCCTCCCGCAGAGGAGGAGCGTCTGCCGGCATCCTCTGCCCCATCCCGGCGAGCGCTGGGTGAACTGGGTGGGCTGGTGCGGGCACTGGGTGGGCTGGGGCGAAGGGCCCCCAGCCCCACTGTGGGTGCTGGGCAGCCTCAGCCTCCCCTGGACGGGGCATCCCACGATGACCCTGCTGTCTCCCACCCACCCACCGTCTCTGTTGGCTGCTCCAGTCCCCAGGCACCCTCAGCCCACCCAGGGGCTGCCTCCCAGCCCCACACCCCAAACTCCCGTGCAAATTTGCCACCACGGTGTGACCGAGGGGGAAACACACCACGGCCTGAGCTGGGAGCCCGGAGACACGGAGCTGTCACAGCTTTTTGCCCCTATTTATTTCCCAGCCCTTGTGCCGAGCCAGAAGAACCCTGGGGGCTGCAGAGCCAGAACTGCACCCCCAGCACCCCAGGCTGGAGCAGAACCAGCTGCCGGGGTCCCACCACGACGCACCCCACGGTTTCCCCACACAGCCCAGCTCCTCACTGGGCCATTGGGCATTGCAGCCCTGGCTGGGGACGAAGCCACTTCCATCCCTGGGAAGCAATATGGGGACTGGGTTGTCCCCAGCTCCTCCACCCTCCAAGCCTCGTTCCTCTCCCACCGCTTCCCTGCTCCAGACCCACAGCAGGAATGCAGCCCCAGAGCACCCACGAGTCACCCAACAGCATCGCCCAGAGTTGGGGGCTCTTCATCTCCTTCTGACACAGCAATTCACCTGCTTCCCTTCCCCTCCACACCATCCTCCTCATTCATTCCCCTGGAAGTCCAGATTACACTTCTCTCCTCACTGGCCTGGACCTCTCCTACCTTTGGAAAGGCCTCAACGTCTCTTCCCAGGCTCTGTCTTCCACAAATCCCCTGTGGTGCCTTCCCACCCCGGCTGCTCACGGTGGGTTCAGAAGGACCTCCTGGCTTTGGATACGTCTGCGAGGACAAAGGTGGCCACGGAGAGATTTTTAAGGCAGGGCAGGAACAGGATCCCGGGATCTGCTGCCTTTCCCTTTTCCCCACACCGTTTGATCTTAAAATCCTAAATTCCCACCATGGGACACCCGCGGTTCGGTCCCGGTGGGGAGCTCAGCCCTGCCCACATCGGAGCGGTCTGGAACTGGCACCTGGATGGGACTGGAAGGCACCAGAAGGGCCAAGGGAGTCAGCAGAGATTTGCTGGTCGCTCGCACGTGGTAAGGGACGTGTGGGGCGCAGGGGCTCACGTGGGACGGCGAAACAACCGGCAGCAGCTGCAGGATGGGGAGGGCTTTTCTCACCACGGCGCCCCATGACCCCCATCCCTGCGCAGGAAGGAACTGGGGCTGGGCCCTTCCTGCCCCTGCGGGAAGGAAGGGAGGGTGGGGACCACGGCGTCCCACGCAGCGCTGGGGTCCCCAACGCTCCGGGGTGCAGCCGGTGGCCCCACAGTGGGACAGAGCCTTTTGGGGACCACGCAGTGCTCTACAGGTGCAGCAGAGACACCAAACCCCTTTGGTCCCCAACTGCCACCACAGGGTGCAGAGCCGGGGCAGGATTTGACCCTCTCCAGGAAACTCTATGAACTTGCCCAAAGCAGGAAAGGAACCCACAGCCAGGAAACAGCCCCGGTGCCCAGTCCTGGGTCCTCAGTCTCTCCAAGCAAGTCCCACACCCCAGACTGAGCCGGCAAAGCCCAAAGGCTGTTTGGAGCCCCATTGGATCAGGGGGCTCCAAGCCCCATCCAACCTGGCCTTAAAACACCTCCAGGGATGGGGCAGCCACCACTGCTCTGGGCCCTGCTGATGTGGCAAGGGAGCCCCAGCTCGACACGGCGATGGCCAGAGCCCGGTGCTCTCCCTGCCGCGGGGGCCCTGTTTCACCTCTGTTTTGTCCTGCTTGGTCTCCTGAATAATGGAAGGGCTGTAAGCGGATCCGGCCCGGCTCTCCGGTTTCCCAAGGGGAAAGACAGAGGCTTGGCCACCACCCTGGCCTCACCCTCCCCTCTCCTTGCTGGGGATCAGGTGTCAGGCGAGAGCTGGGTGCCTGCACCGGGTCCCCTCGGGCTGTCCCACCCCAGTGCTTGACTTCAGTCCCAACTGGGGGGGACTCAGGCTCCCCAGTCTCTGGGCTGGGGATGTTCTCACCTCAGAACAGCCTTTGCACCAGACTCTTCTCCTGTTTATTCCAAGAACAGGCAAAACCAGAACAGATGATCTGAGAGCTGAAGCAGCTCCCGTACGAGGACAGGGCTGGGAGAGTTGGGGTTGTTCAGCCTGGAGAAGAGAAGGCTCTGGGAGACCTTAGAGCAGCCTCCCAGGACTGAAAGGGGCTCCAGGAAAGCTGGGGAAGGGCTTTTTACATGGACCTGGAGTGACAGAATGAGGGGGAATGGCTTTAAATTGGAAGCAGGAGACTTAGATTAGACATTAGGAAGAAATTCTTCACAATGAGGGTGGGGAGGCCCTGGCCCAGGTTGCCCAGAGCAGTGGTGGCTGCCCCATCCCTGGAGGTGTTCAAGGCCAGGCTGGATTGGGCTTTGGACCCCCTGATCCAGTGGGAGGTGTCCCTGCCCATGGCAGGGGGGTTGGAGCTGGATGGGCTTTAAGTCTCTTCCAACCTAATCCTATGATTCTGTGATCATTTTGCAGAAGAGAACTTTTCAGGCCACGTAGTGAAAAACCCTCCATCAGAACACCTGGGAGCGTGTGGAAAACAGGCTCTGACTGAGCAGACTCCTCCCCAGGAGAGCAAAAACGAGCCAAGAGGCCCTGCCCAAGGCAACAGGTCACTGACCATGTCCCTCTTGCTGAAAACCAGTGGAGAGGCTCCTCCACAGGCCCACTCAGGATGTGTCACTGAGCTCAAGAGTGTTATTCATCACCAGGAGTGTTATTCACCCGCTGCCCTGGAGCAGCTTCCTTCTGCCCAGGCACTGCCACGTGTGGCACAGCCCTTGGACTGGGCATTCACATGCTGCTCCAGCACTCGCTGCCCTCCCTTCCCCTCTGGTACCACAAAGGCAGCCACAGCTCAGAGCAGGCTCCACCATCAGCAGACCCAGCTTTGTTACAACACTTTAGGCACATTTTTCTTGCCCTGTTTCAACTGATCCAGTTTCAAAACTCACCTCTTGGCATCAACACGCGTCCAGCAGCAGAGAACAGCGGAACCGTGAGGCAGTTTGAAGTCGGCATCACAGAGCCTTGGATGTAGATCCAGGTTTGGGGTAGATGTCCTTGGTGGTGGCTTATGGAGTGGCAGAGGCACGTGCACAGGACTCCACAACCACAGCAACTTCACAGGGACTGGGGGGTATCTGCACATTAAATTCAAGCTGGGATGGCAGAACTCCCTCCTTCCAGCAGCTCCGCTAAACATTACACAGGGAAAAGTGCTCCATTATTCCTGTTTGAGTCATCATCTGATGTGCAACAGGACCGAGGAGCTCATCACCACCATCACCACCGCGCAGCCAAACTCAGCCCAACGTTACTCCTTCCACTGTGGTTCCCCTGCACTCCAGCACCTCCTGTGCCTCGCGCCGCTCCTCCACGGGCCCCCATCTCCCACCAGCAAGAGATGTGCCCACTGAGTTTGAACCTCCAGCCCAGCTCACTCTGGACACAACAGAGAGGCCCCACCTCTGTGCCCCTCTCCCTTCTCAATCAACCCCGAGCCCCAGAAAATATCACAGCTGCTTCTTCCTTACAGAAGTTAATTTGTGGAGTCAAGAACTGGACCACAGGTTGCTTCTGGGCTTCCAGTGCCAAGAGGAGACAGAGTCAAGTCCTTCATCACTGCTCCAGTTACTTCAGTTCACCCCTCCATCTCCTCTCCCTCCGTTTATCTTCTCTGAAAAGCACTTTCTGGTTTCAAAGGTTTAGATCTTCTTTTCAAAAAGGAAACGTCACTGTGAGAGCTTGAGGCATCTTTGAACTCAATAAACACTTTTGCCTTACAAATCCTCTTTGAAATACTTACTTTGTTTGATCATTTATGCTTTTCTTTCCTTCAACTCCTACCCATCAGACTGTGATTTAGCATCAATGTTGATTGCTGCTGCTCAGACTCTGAAACACCACTCTGTGTGTGAACGCAATCGTGCTGCTGGGAAACAAACCCAGGGGTGTTTTTTGTAAATTATTTTTGGCCATATAAAAGTTGGAAAACAAAACCTTCTGCTTCTTCCCGAACAGAAAACAGGACCACTATCGTTAGCACCAAAAAGATTTTAAATCAACAGTTCCAGGGAGCTCCTTTCAAATCATAAAATTTTACATAAAAGTGTGTTTACAAATAGTTTCTGCTTTACACTCAGCTCTGCCCATCACTGACCAGGAGTTCTATACACACAGACTAGCGCAGGAGCTTCGACCGCTTGCAAGGAGACTGCAGAATTTATTTAAGAAATAAAAATGGGGTTTCCTGGTTCCCGGGGATTCTCTTCAGCCCTGCCAGATCCAGTCACCTGCCGAGCCAGGAGCGCGCTAAGCTTTCGGCGAGAAGGGGTACTGTGGGTGCCACCAGTCCAGGAGCCTCACGCTGTGCACGGGGTCCAGCACCACCTGCACCCCTTGCTCGAGGCGAGGTTTCTTGCCGTTGCGGACCGGGGTGTCCTGGAACACCAGGCGCACGCGATGATGCCTCATGTCTGTGCTCACATTGATGGTGAACTGCAAGGAGAGAGACACAGAGAGCTTCAGAAAATCTATGTTCTTATTTTAGGGGTCTTTTTAAATTCTTCTCAACTGTACAGGTTTAAGGGATTGCAGGTGCTGGCAGTTACACGCTGAATCTATGGATTCACTGCATCCAAACCTGGTTTCTCTGGCCAGCAACACAGAAGTGAAGCTGAAAGCAAGAGCCTCTCAGAGGAAGTCTGGAACTCACTGCCCTGCTCCTAAGTGCAGCCAGACTGAACTTCTCTTGGGCACAGATCCCTTCTGAAACCCAGCTTCCAAGTGCTGCCCCACACTTTACCATCACCTTTGCCTACGCACACCTCCTGTGCTGAGGTCTGGAACTGAGTCTGGGGAAGGTGGGTCAAAAGCTGCTCTTCCTTAAAAGAAATCATAGAATCCCAGAAGGTCCTGAGCTGGAAGGGACACACAAGGATCATCGAGTCCAACTGCTGTCCCTACACAGGACAACCCCAACATTCACCCCATGGAGCTGAGGGCCTTGGCCAAATGCTGCTGGAATATTGTCAGGCTGTGACTGCTTTCCTGGGAGCTGTTCCAGTGCTCCACCACCCTCTGGGGGAAGAACCTTCTCCTGATGTCCAACCCAACCCTCCCCTGGCACATCTTCCTGTCATTCCCTCGGGTCCTGTCACAGGTCACAAGAGAGCAGAGCTCAGCCCCTGTTTCCCCTCCCTTGTGAGAAGGCAGTGAACAGCTCTGAGATCCCCTGTCAGTCTCCTCTTCTCCAGGCTCAACAGACCAAGGGACTTCAGCTGCTCCTCATACAACTTCTCCTCCAGACCCTCCACCAGCTTTGTGGCCTCCTCTGGATGCTCTCCAGTAGCTTGAACACATATACATTGCAAGAGTTTGCTCATAGAGGTATTTCCTCTCAGAATTTATTGCCTTAAGATAAGGAGAGATTTCCTTGAGGAGGGAAGACTCCATTTCTCCTGCATCCCTGCCTCGTGAACCCTCCTGGAGTACTGACAACTGTTCTGCCCTAACTGCTGCACAACCACAGCTCCTCACAGATTCTCTGCATCATCTGTATCTGTTGCACAAAATACGGAAGAGTTGATGGAAACGCGGAAGCTGAACAAAGGAGATGCTCAGCACCTCCTCTGACTGTTAACTGTAAGACTCAGAGTCACAGAATCATAGAATCATCAGGTTGGAAAAGACCCTCATGAGATCATCGAGTCCAACCGTTCCTGTCCCCTTACTAAACCACGTCCCTGAGTACCTCATCTGTCTGGCTTTTAAACCCCTCCAGGGATGGGGACTCCACCCCCTCCCTGGGAGCCTCTGCCAGGGCCTGAGAAACCTTTCGGTGAAGAAATTTTTCCTGATGTCCAATCTGAACCTGCCCTGGTGCAACTTGAGGCCATTTCCTCTCATCCCATGGCCTGTCCCTTGGGAGAAGACACCAACACCGTCCTTGCTACAACCTCCTCTCAGGCAGTTGTAGACAGTGATGAGGTCTCCCCTCAGCCCCCTCTTCTCCAAACTAAACATCCCCAGTTCCCTCAGCCATTCCTCAAAACCCCTGTTCTCCAGCCCCTTCCCCAGCTCCGTTCCCTTCTCTGGATGCTCTCCAGCCCCTCAATGTCCTTCATGCAGTGAGGGGCCCAGAACTGACCCCAGTATCAAGGTGCAGCCTCCCCAGTGTTCAGTCCAGGGGCACAATCCCTGCCCTGCTCCTGCTGCCCACGCTGTCTCTGACACAGCCCAAGATGCCATTGGCTCTCTTGCCCACCTGGGCCACTGCTGGCTCATGTTCAGCCCCTGCCAACCAACACCCCCAGGGCCTTTTTCCCCAGGCAGCTCTCCAGCCACTCCTTCTCAAGTCTGGAGCTGCTTGGGGTTGTTGTGTCCCAAGGGCAGGACTCAACACTTGGTCTTGTTGAACCCAAGTCGGTTTGTTGAAGCAGCAGTGTGGTTTACACAACACCAAAGCCCCCTTCAGCTCCTCACAGGAACTGGCAGCTTTCTCAGACACTTACCAAGGTAAACGTCATGCCCATGACTATTGGCACGAATATGAAGTTAAAGGTGGTGATCTGCAGCAGACAGCAATCCTGATCCGGATTTGTGTGGACTTCTTCATACTGAATCGGGGGCTGAAGACCTTTGCAACACTTGCTCTTAAATCTGGGAGACTTAAAAGAAGAAGAGACATTCAGCTAAGCAGAAACCTCAGATAAGAGTCTCACTGTTTCTTGCTGGTGCTGACTAACAGGTTCTCACCACATTCCCACACGTCTGGGCAGAGCCACAAAGAACAGAAAGCCAGCGCTCAGGACACGCAATTTGCGGGATCATTTCCTTAGAGGGGAAAGCTGCACTGTCCCCAAGGCTGCCTGAAGCTACTTGCTTCTCCCAAAACCCACTACTGGAGGTTTTCATTTGCAGTGCTGGCTTTTCCACTTCTCTAGGAAGTGGTAAAACCAGAAGTTTCAAGATTTTGATCTACATTTTGACCACTAAAGTCAAATATTCTGGTTTGTGGTAGTCATCAGTAGCAATGTCCCAAAGATTAGATTATTTGGGGTAACAAATAGTCCACATCTCACAGTGGAGAAAAGATACAACATGAGGAAATAATAACATAGGATCCTAAATGTCTTGGCAATACAGACTGAAAGCTGAGTGCAGTTTCAGAATGTGCTCTAGTTTGTCATGGGAGTCAGAGCTTCCATTTATTGTCTGAATGCATAAAAAGCTTCCATCTTCCTTCCTACCACCCAGAAAAATCATGGCTGCTTCAAAAACTAAAAGCCCCAGCCATTCTGGTTCTTCTTTCATACCTGCTTTTTGAACTTGAAGTTGAATTCCCACATCGCTTCTTGTCTGTTCCCTTCAATCTTTTTGCACCAGAAAAGCAGACACTGGGGTGGGAAACAAAAAAGAAACACAAAATTATGAAACCCTTAGAGGCACCACTTTAAATAACCTGTAGCAGAGCATAGAGGTTTCCAATTACAAACAAATTACATAAGAGCAGTTAGGAGCCATTATTTAAATTAATTATGTTCAAAGAACACACTCAGCAGTTCAAGTCTCCCAGTTTCCAGTTGGCCAAGTCATCGTGTAACTGAATGACACGACACACAGCCACAGACATATTGAACAGAAAAACCCTGTTGAGCAATTTGTCCCTCTCCTAGGGCAGAGGTGAGCAGTACAGACTCAGCTGCTTCCCTCACCCACCAAGAATTCCCATTACACTGGACTCCAAACAAGACTAAAGCGAGGGATTGAAAATAGAACAAAGATTGAGAAGGAGAGAAACCAGAAGGAAATGCAAAGACTGAGCCATAAGATGACAGATGAGAGTTTTTTAAGGCACTTTGGTGTCACAAGAAGGTCCTGGCTGCATGAGGCACAAACCTGCTGTCCCTGTTTTAAAAGAAAATGAGAAAGAGGCCTCAAATCAGAGGTAACCAACACTGCCCTCCCACACAAACACACGCCGAGAGTCTTCCAATTTAATCCAGTTACCACTGTCTGGTCCACCTTATCCACCCCAGCATGCAGCACTCCTTCTAGGGCAGGAGCCTCAGCAGCACTTGTGTGTTAAACTAAGCAGTTAAATCAGTGAGTAGAACCAACGAGCAGCTCGGAAAAGAATCAGAAACCAGCTCAGCCACCACTGACCGTTTCCAGAGCACCAATGCCAGCCCAGCACAGCCGGTCTTATCAACACTGTCAGCAGGAGGAAGAACGCTACAAGTAAAGACAACAGCTCCTCAAAACCCACACACAGCCTCCCCCCCAGGCCAAGAGAAGGCCTGACTGGGTTGTGGGGCGAAGCACACATTCCATTTAATTCCAGAATACCGTGACCATGAATGAAACAAGGCCAGAGCCGGCCTCCAACACCAGAGCTCCTTAAGTAGAGACTCCAGGCAACACAAGACCCTTTAACTGCTAATCATCTCCATCAGAATCCTTAAAGGACCTTCATCTTGACAACCTCCATGAGGTGAACAACAAAGCCACGTGGAGCCACGCTCAGAAACATGCACGAAGTAACCCTCACCTGGGAGGAGGTGACCCTCAGCTTTTGCCAATGAGAACTTTCCAGCACTTTTTTAAGTCGGGGGAGCAGCAGATGCTGCGGAGTTTAACTCCACCACTGGTGGCATCTGTGGTTCACCCTCAGAGCCAGCCTGTGCTGGCAGCTTTGGTGATGGGAAGTAGTGAAGCACAAAACGGTCAGTACCTCCTAAGGGGCAGAGGATGTCGTCCGCGGGTCAGCCGTCCCGCCCTTCAGACGCGCCGCACCGCACCGCCTGCCGCTCCACCAAAAATAGTGGGGGTGTCTGCAAAGGGCAAACACTCCTGCTGACACCGTAACGGCTCCAGTGTCCCACACAAGCTAGGCTAGGGAAAGAAAAAAGGAAATTAAAGAGGAAAAGCTGGATTTGATAACAGCCGGGACTGGGGGCTCCTCTGGCCACATGCAGCTTACGTAGGCACTCGCCATTAGTTTCAACGACCCGTAAAGGCATAAAAAAGCCCACGAAAGCAAGGCCATGGAGGTGGGGGAGGCAGCGTTAGATCCTCCTCCGTACCCACTGTGCAGAGGCATTTTCATGCACAGTAACACGGGTGGAGATCAGAGTCTTGCAGTGCAGTAGTGCAGCAAGACAGCACTCGGGATGGCTCTTCCGTGCTCCAGGGGGTCAGGTCAAACCTCTACTGTCCTAGCAAGGCCTCATCACCGTTTAATTTCCTTTTTAAAAAGCTGAATAATAAAAGATTGCACTTCAATAATCTCCCTCAAACCATTAGTAGAGAAGAAGCACTAGCAGTGGGCACCAAAGCCGTTATGATGTCAACGTGAATGCTTCCAAACTGCCAACTCTGTCAGCATCGTCTCAGGGGCTCTACTGTGACCAGCCACGCTCCCACATGCAAGCAGTGGTAGGAAATCAGAGTCAACAGGACTCAGATTGAGTTGGAATTTCCTAGAAATGTTTTGGGGTTTTTTTCTTTTTTAAGAAAGACAATATTCCAGGGAGAGAATGAAGAGCTCTGGATGCAGAGACAGGACTGCACACTGAGCTGCGGGCTCTTCTCCTGCTCTGCAGCACCACCTGCTGTGGAACTGCCGGATCCTCCCTAAGCAGTGCAGCATCTTTTTCCAGTATCCACCAAGGGAGAGGAAGGAAGGAAGGAAGGAAGGAAGGAAGGAAGGAAGGAAGGAAGGAAGGAAGGAAGGAGGGATGTCACATACAGATGGAGGAGGTTGCTCTATTTCACATGGGAAAGAAAGTATAACTCTTGAACCAAACCCACTTCAGTTTGGGTCCAAAAACCCCATTCAACAGTTTCTGACTTAAGACTGGGAGGATGGAGAATTCATATTGTTGCTTAAGCCGCTCAGAGTATCAGCCACTCGCGAGTTAAAACCGAACAAGAGACACAGAGGCATTTCAGAGTTAATGGCCAACAGCAATTAAAGAGGAATGGATATGCAAGTGTTCCAAACTGGGATAGCAGAGGGAATTGCCTGCCCACACCAGAAACAAAACCCTTTACAGCCCAACACAACTGCAGCCCCAGTTCCAAAGCAACAATTGCTCTGCACATTTGCCATGCTCACAGCCTCACTGCCCTCCCTTGCCCAGACATCGAAGGCGATGGATGACCTGCAGGATGCAGGATGATGTGACCCCCTTCCAGAGGCTGTCAGTGTCACCCCGATCTCTCCAGCTGCTTGCTAGAGAGGAATGATGGTGTTCTGGCAGACAGCTTCAGAACAAACAGAAGGTATAAAAGCTGATCACACTGCAGCCTCCCTTCAGCAACAAATTTGCAACAGAGGAGGCGAGAGCTGGAAATCTCCCAGCAGTTCTGACACTAAGTGAAGCAAGGGCCCTTCTGTCGATTACAAAGGTGTTGTGGTAGGACCTGGGCAGAAGCTACCCCGAAGAGTAATGAGAATGCTCTGCAACTCCACAGACACAAGTAACCAGCAAGCTTTTAAAAACCACCGCTCGGTTAGTAATCACCCTACACCAAGGCTTCCCTGGCCACCAGCTAAACATCACCTAGTTTTCTTCTAGACTGAGAACAAAAAAAAACAGGAAGAGCAACATCTCACACATACCCCATTTCCGCAGTGATTCTACTTACTCTGGAATTTTTTAAAGTGCTGGGAGTACTGTCTGGAATAGCTGGATTCCTGGAGACCCGAGAGGCGAAAGGCTCGTACATGTGGTACAGGGACCGGATGACACACGCTCGGAGACAGTGCAGCTTCTCCATGGACTCTGGCCGCAAGCGCAGGGGCAGGTACGCGCCAAGACTGTAGTGCCTGCAAAGCAATGACAAACACTGAAGGACCAGAATGCCAGAAAAGGGCAGAGAGAGCTATGAAGAGATCAGCACAGATCTGATTGATCAGAGGACCTCAGGTCAGCTCTGAGTGCTGCAGGGTTTGGAGTTGCTCTACATGAAATCACATCCCAGGCTCAAAGACTTTACCTGCTTCAGACAGGTTCCCACCATACACATAATATCTTTATCAATGATCCGCATGAGGGTTCCCTCAGTCAGTTCGCACATGACGCCAGTTTGGGCAGAAGTGTTGATCTGCTGGAGGGCAGGGAGGCTCTGCAGAGAGATCTGGACAGGCTGGATCCATGGGTCAAGGCTGAAGGGATGGGGTTCAACAAAGCCAAGTGCCAGGTCCTGCCCCTGGGACACAACAACTGCATGCAATGCTCCAGGTGTGGGGTAGAGTGGCTGGAAAGCTGTCCAGCAGAAAAAGACCTGGGGATGTTCGTTGACAACAGCTGAACATGAGCCAGTAGTGGCCCAGGTGGCCAAGAAGGCCAACAGCATCCTGGCTGGGATCAGCCATGGTGTGGCAGCAGGAGAAAGGAAGGGATCATCCCCCTGTGCTCGGCGCTGGTGAGGCCGCACCTCGAATCCCGGGTTCACTTTTGGGCCCCTCACTCCAAGAAGGACATTGAGGGGCTGGAGAGCGTCCAGAGAAGGGAACAGAGCTGGGGAAGGGGCTGGAGAACAGGGGTTGTGGGAGCAGCTGAGGGAACTGGGGTTGTTCAGTGTGGAGAAAATGAGGCTGAGGGGAGACACTGCTGTCTACAACCACCTGAAAGGAGGTTGTGGTGAGGTGGGTGGTGGGTCTTTCAACCAAGTAAGGAGTGACAGGATGAGAAACGGTCTCAAGTTGCCCCAGGGGAGGTTCAGATCGGCTATTGGGAAACATTTCTTCACTGACAGAGTGGTGAAGCCCTGGCAGAGGTTGCCCAGGGCAGTGGGGGCGTGTCGGTCCCTGGAGGGGTTCAAGCCCCGTGCGGCCATGGCACTTTGGGACATGGTTTAGCAGGCACGGTGGGGTTGGGCTGGCGGTCAGACTGGATGAGCTCAGAGGTCCTTTCCTTTCCTTCTGTGATTCTATTCTGCAAGCACATCCTGCTGCAATTCCCCAAGAATCCCTTGCGGACAGTTTGCCCAGGGAGAGCAGGTGCTGTTTTAGCTGCAGGATGCCCAAACGCCTGCAGATTCCTGCAGGTTCTCCAGGACTCTCCCAAGCTGGGAGAGTGCACACAGCTGCCCGAGCAGGCAATGCCTCCGCTCAAGGGTCACTCTCTGATCAGATGACAAAGGAGCCTTTGCTAGGAAACTGCACACTAAAACCAGGGGCAAAGGTAACCATGACTGCTGTCTGCTCTGTATTTCTGCTGCTCACACTTTCTGGGCAACAGATATGAAAATGTAAGGAAAATGCTCTGTCCTAAAGGGAAGTCCAAGTGCTGTGCACCAGGACAGAGGATCTCGGTCAAGTTTTCACCACCTCTTTGCTGCTCTTCTCGTACTTGATTTGCAATTCACTTCTGCTACCGAGAGTGTTCCATAAGGCCTCAGTTTCTCACACGACACCCCGATTACAGAAAGATGAACTGTGATCAAAGCCTGAGGCAAGGCAAGCTTTCTGTCAGTGACGTTTGCCTGTCTGAAGGCAGGTAATGGCACCAACACTACTGTAAGCACTCTGAGGGCTTTACACACAAAGCACAGTGTTACAGACAGGAGTGTGTAGGCCGTGGCAAGCAGAGAAGCACACGATGCTTTGAGATTTTATACAGAGCATATGGAAATACACCACAGATCCAAAGCACATCCGATATATCCCAACCCCTTGCCAAACACTGACCACCACATCAATATGCCAAAATTTTAGGTCCCTATCCTATAGGGAAATATGCCTTTATTTATAGCTCTGCAGAGAACTGGTCACTTCTGAAGTCTCCAACAGAGAGTTTTAACATTTGTTAGAGTCTCACCTTCTGTAGAGCCTGGTCCAAAAGGCAGCAGTGCAAGTAACAGTCCAGGCTTTCTTGCAAATCAAAGAAAACCGGACGATGTCTTCAGGGCGAATGTAGGAAGCCAGCAGCAGCCAGATATCAATGGGGTACTCTTCTCCACCACCCCCCTCAGGATCTTCTAAAGGCAATGATGGTACATTAGTGGGGTACATAACCTCTTTATTGACTGTTTTAACCCTGCCACCAGGTTCCACCAGCACGGACTCGCCCGTCAGCACAGCCACTCCACCTGCCCTTCGCTGGACACGGTGTCATCAGCTATCCCTGCTGCTCCCTTCACACAAATATGCAGAGTGGCAAATTCAGAGAATAACTGGGGCCAAAAGGGTTCTCTGGAGGTCTCTGCTCCAAACAGCCCCGCTTGAGGCAGACTGAATTGGATTGTTTTGTTCAGGATCTTGTCCAAGTTCTGTCTCCATCCAAGGATGGAAACCCCACAGCAGTTCTGGACCCTGTTTCAATGCTTGACCCTTTTACAGCTGAAATAAAAACTGGATGCCAAATACAGAGGCAACTTTATGTAAAGGAGGGCCAAGGTGATGCATTTTTCCCAAAACTGTTCATTTAACAGGTCATCAAAAAATGTTTTACATTAAGACTCCCTGAACATTAAGACATCGCCAAGCTTGTAAATTCTTTGTTCAAATGCCCACAATATTTTTTGCAGGAGCTCTGCTAGGGAGGGTAAGCAATTCTCTTTGGCAACTGCCTCATCAACTGCTTTTCTTAAATCTATAATCTTGTTAAAGCTTCTTGGACGGGAAACTTCGGACACAATTCACAGATGAAGAACAGAATAGCCTGTTCCTCCTCTCAGAGGTGTCAGAACTGCTCAACCAGAACTGGAGGTTCAGAAACTCCTTCCATTCCTGCAGTGTTGTTAACAGTGTTTAAGTTCCACAGACACTGCCCTAACTTTAAGAGAAAAAATTTACTTTTAAAGAACATAAATAGCTAAATAATACCGAGCAGTGAGAACACTAAAAAAAGAGAAGGAAAGCATAAACCTCATACACAGCACTAACAAAAAACTGCTCTGAGGTTTGTGAACCAGTGGCATAAAGGAGGTGTTTCAGAACTGGAGGGCGCCAGATCCAGCCCTGAGACAGCAGGTTAATAACAATGGCCAGTGCTTTCTCCTCATGTGATGATTGCCACGTTCACTGCCAAGGAAAGCTCTGGATGTGACTGCTTCCCTACACCACTGCAGACTGATGGCAGGCACACCCACAAGGGGCTGTAACATCCACACTGCTGTTCCAGCTCTGGCTCAAGAAGCCATCAAACTCCCCCACTGTGGAGCTGCTGGGCACAGCCAGAAGCACCATTGGTCTGTTTTCATTTCTTCTTCCCTACACACGTCGCAGAAATAAGTCAGACAGGTTTGTGGTAGGATAGAATACAATAGCTCGTAAGTCCCATGACTCTGGCCACTCAGATATTCTTATTTTCCCAGAAGTCACGGGGATATCTTAATAAAAGAGTTTACCCTCCTATCCCAGAGGTGCATCTACGGTCCTTAGTGGAGGGTCACACAAATTAGTATCAGTAAAAAATAAAGTTACATTTTTCTAAAGTTCAAGAAACCAAGTAAAAATGCATTTCTCAAGCTGAAAGCAACCTGCCATTAGAAACTCCTGCAGGATTCCACGGAGCAGGAGAACAGTTTGGCACTTACACAGCATTGCAAATTGCTTTCTGTAGAGTTGCACACAGTGTAAATGCCGAAGGGTACACGTCCCTGGAATTAACCTACTGTGATGCCACTAGGGCCAGATTCTTTTGTTCGCTGGAAAGAATCCATTTATAACAAACCACAGCCCTGGAAGCATCCCGAAAACAGAGCCTGGGTTTTCCCAACAAATGCATCACAGACAACAGCACTGCTTTTATCCCAAAGCAAAGCCTGCTTTCACCAACCTTGTGTTCAATGAAGTAACATCTCCAGTGATAAAGTTTCACAACTCTTTCCAAGAGCCCCATTTGTTTTCAAAGGCTGAGAGAGGTTTACTGAAAGCAATGAGCTCTCAAACTTTGGTTCCTTGCCCAAGGCTCTGCCTTTGTGAAAACCCAACACCTCTGAAGAGTCCCAGCAGGTTTAAAAGTGATTTGACCTTTGGCATTTCTTTGTGCACATGCAAGTTACAGCATGGCCCGAGAGCCCCATGGCTGGCCTGTGAACTAACACCACCCACAGAAGGTGCCGAAGCAGCCCAGGCAGAAACCCCAGGAGCAGCTGGGATGATACCTTTGTGCCTTTTGCTTTTCTTTTTCCTGGACGCAGTTCGCCCGTTGACGCTTTCCTTTGTATCCATTTCATCGCTGCTGTCACAAGACTCTCCCGACACAGAGAGAACTTCCTCAGAGGGAACACAGGAAGCTTCCAAACCACAGAGGGATTTCACTAGAATGACAAGGAACCACACAGTAAGTATCCCACCAGAGAGAAAAAGGTGATACAAGTTCAAGGAATACTTAAACGCAAACTGCCTTAAAGCTTCCTGGTGAGTGACTCAGGTGACTAAATCCTCGGCCAAGGATCACCTTGTCAGAGAAAGATCAGCACTCAGGAGGGTGAGTGAACTGGAAACAGAATTATTCAGCTGCTTGTTTTCACTAGCAAACAATGAGGATGGTTACCAGCACATTATGCAGAAGAGCCCATTGGTTCAGCTGAAGCCTTAACAATTCTGAACAAAGCCAGCTCTTTTCCTACAGAGCTGACTGGCTCTCCCACATACCAGAGCTGCCTCGCATGACTGCCCTCAGGGCTGAACAGAGCCTGCACCCACAGAGAAGATGCACTCCCTTCTCAGCGAGATAAAGACATCCTGTGGCTGATGACACACCATTGGTCAGCGACAGAACTCAGTGCCAAGCATACACGAGCTCCACCTATCCCAGAATTTAGCGAAGGGAAAGACTTTGACCTAACGAGGAGAAGAGCACAACGGGTCAGTTGGGTTTTTATGGTTGATTGGGGGGGCGCTTTGGAGGTTTTTTGCTGCCTCTGGGGAGATGTTTACAGACACATCATTCTTAGGAAATATTTTTAAAACTTGATGTGTAAACTGAGGGCTCATTCAGGCAGGAAAAGCCACCTGTGAGGCAGTAATGACAGCCTTGAAAAAGAAAGGTGCGGTCCTACCTTAGCTCCGCATGACGCTGTCACAGAAACCAGCACGGTAACAGCACTGTGAATGCTTTGCAAAGAGTCTGGAAAATTCACTCCAGAAAACCCAATTTCAACCTAGTGTGCTTACAAGAAGAAAAGTACTTCTACCAGGAAGCACCTGATCTCATCAGGATTGCACTGCTCAAGCTTTTCGAAATCAACACAAACCAAAGCCCAGGCAGGTTTTTCACATCCCTGTTAAAGCCACCAGAGCCATCAGAGAGCAAGATGTGCTGCTTGAATTAAAGGGACAGAGCAGGGGGGAGCTGGGGAAGATCAGGAACTGACCGTAAATAAATTCACGTGAGTCGTTCTCATTTCTAACCACAGAATGCAGCTTTGCAATGGTCATACAGCCAATGGAAAGAGCCTTTGGGCAGAGCCTGACCACACCACCACACTAGAGACACTGACACTGTCAGTCCTTTGCTCAACCAGTTCTACCTCACTTTGCAGGTAAACTGTGCAAACCGTATGCATTCACTATAGCCTACGCTGTGCTGCCCTCTCTACGTGACCTTTTACAGGCAAAAAGAGAGACAAACAGATGGCAACACGAACGGCAGGAAATTACAACATCAAATACAGCCAAGCAAGAGTGAACAATGACTGACAGAGACTCAGAGAGGGGTTTAGAAAAGGAAAATGCCTCACTCTGCAAGGCAAAGATCAACATCTGTGGACAACACGGGAGCATTTACACGCTGAATCACATAGCATTGTGACCCTTCAGAGCGGGACTCTCTCTTCAACTCATAGCATTAATCCCCACTCCATGCTGGGGGGTAGGACGGGGAGGAAGAAAGCTCAGGATAATTCCACCTGGCCTTTTCTCCATTCCCCGTGAAACTCCCCACCTGCTTTCGGTCAATGCAGAGCAATGTTTACTTGGAGCCAACAGAGAGGAAGTGAGCGAGGCCAAAGGCTCAAGCTTCTCAGGCAGGGGCTGCCTGCTGCCCCCAGTGCCCGCTGCAGCAGAGAAGGCTGTGGCACACGTCATAACCACACCAGATAAGGCTGTAGCACAGCCCTGGAGTTGGGGAGGAGAGATCCTGAGGATTCCCCAATAAGGAGGGAAAAGCCCCAGTGACTGACTCTGCACTGCAAAGACCAGAGGAAGGAGCGGGCAGGGAGCTGCTGTGAACTGGAGTCATCTGGATAGTCAGTTGATATACCAGGAACAGGATGTAGGATTTTAGTAGAGAAGATAAGCTGGGCAAGGCAGGTGATGCTGGATGAAGGAGGGTGGGGTGAAGGAAAAGACAATGAACAGTTTTCCAGGTATGTGCCTAAGCAATACTTCGCTTGCAGTGCCTTAAAGAGAGATAGCATAAAAGGAGGAATGGAGAGGAAATGGGGAAAGGGAGGCTCCCAGCCTACACCAAAGGAGGCAACAAAAGAAGGAGGTGCCCTGATCTTAAAAGCCTGAGAAGCAGCAGCTCAAAAGGATTCCAGCCACTATCAGCCCAATTTGCCGATGACAGGCACTCAGGCAAGGAGCATGTTCCCTTCAAACATGGGAGATTTCAGCAACATAAACAAGAGTTTTCCTATATGAAGGGTTCAGTCTTCACTGCCAGTGCAGTAACATTCACCTCCCACACACGTGACCAACTGCACTGAAGAGCCAAGGCCTAAAGATTAACCGTTCTGGAGCAAACAGGGTGTGGGAGTTCAGAGCTAAACACAAGGAGGAAGGACAGATAACAAAATATTGCAGTACCTTTCCAGGAAATTGCTTGTTTACAGAGTTCACCAAGGAAAGAGCAACACCCTCAGAAGACCTTGCAGAACAGCGGGGACACATCTGCCAGAACTACCATCACCTTATTTGAACTGAAAAGAATTTTATCTGCTTATAACCCCATGTAAAACTGTGCCACAGAAGGGCAGCTTCCCATGTCATGCAAAAGCCGGCAGGAGGGTGAGGCTCCCCGGGATACTCACCTTCCTGCTGAACTGCATTTGCCACAGCTTTTTTCACCCGCCCGGATTTCACGACAGCTGGGTCTGAGTTAGCATAATCTGCCACCGTCACTGCAGGAGAGTGGGGAAAGAGGGCGTCAGCGGGATTATGGATTACAGGGGAGGGGACAGAAGGGCTAAGAGCCGCCGTCGCTCAAGGGGATACTCCCCAGAACAGATGTTCTGCTGAAAGTGCAGGAAAAGGAGCCCCAGCAGTGAGGTGCAGGCCAGGAGTCCCTGACTCATCGGGCTACCAGGCCCAGGGCACCCCCCATGCCCAGCCCACCTCATTCTCCTTCCATCTCAGCCCACACCAGACCCCGCAGCACCTCACGCTCAGCCCGACTCGATCCCCTATGCCCAGGCTCCTTCTGCCTCACTCCCTACTCCCGCACCGGGCCGGATCCCCGCACCCCGAGGTGGTTCTGCCTCCACAAACCCGAGCGGGCCCTGTTCCCCCGGTGTGCCCCCCTCTCCCCTTACCCAGGCCAAGCCCAGAGCCTCCTCAGCCCCTCTGTCGAAGGCACTCCATCTCTCAGGCCCTAAGCCAGACACTGTCCCCGGCAGGCCTCGACCACAATCCCCCGGCCCAGTTCCTCCCCCGGGACACCCCTCTCCCCTCGGAGGCCCCAACCAAGGCCGCGGTCTTACTGCTCCCCCCGTTCTCTGCTTCTCCAAGGAAGGCCCCAACACGGGCCCGCTGCCGTCTCCCCCCCGGAGGCCCCAACCCCGCTCCTCTCGTTCCCCGCTCCCACCGGGAGGCCTCGGCCCCGCTCCTCCCCTAACCTGAGAGGCCCCGTTCCTCCCCCCCGGGAGGCTCCAACCCAGGCCCCGGCCCCGCTCTCACCGCGCTCGGAGCAGACGTCGTCAGCGCGGAACTTGAGGCGCTTCCTGGCGCCCCGCTTGGGCATGGCTGCAGCTGCGGGAGCGGCGGGGCGGCCGCGAGGGGCCATGTCCCGCCCGGGCCGCAGCGGCGCCGCGGGGACAGCGGGGACAGCGCCCCCGCGCAGGGCGGCAGCGCGACCGCGGCGCGCGGGGATGACGTCACAGGGGCTGAGGGATGTGGGGATGCCCCCCCCCCAGTGCTCCCAGTATCACAGAGACTTTTGCCCCTCCCAGCATGAGCGCCTTAAAATTGTGTCCCCCTCCCAGTAATGAGGGGCTCTGAGGCACTTGTGTCCCCCCAGTCCTACCAGTCACATGCACAGTTGTGTCTCCCCAGCACTCCTAGTCCTCCCAGTCACACCAGCCCCCCACACTTGTGCCCCCCCAGTAACAGCAGCCCCCACCACTTGAAAGTGTTTCATTGGACTCTGCCCTTTATCAGCATTATCTGAGAACTGTATCATAGAATCATGGAATGGTTTGGTTTGGAAGGGACCTCAAAGTCCATTCAGTTCCAACCCCCCTGCCATGGGCAGGGACTACTCCCAATGGATCAGGGGGCTCAAAGCCCCATCCAACCTGGCCTGGAACACCTCCAGGGATGGGGCAGCCACCACTTCCCTGAGAAACCTGGGACAGGGCCTCCCCACCCTCACAGGGCAACATTTCTTTCTAGGATCTCATCTCAATTTCTCCCCTTTCAGCTGAAAACACTTCCCCCTCATCCTATCCCTGCACTCCCTGATCAAGAGCCCCTCCCCAGCTTTCCTGGAGCCCCTTTCAGTCCTGGGAGACTGCTCTAAGGTCTCCCTGGGGCCTTCTCTTCTCCAGGCTGAACCTCAACTCTCATACGGGAGGTTCTCCAGCCCTTGGATCATCTGCGTGGCCTCCTCTGGACTCGCTCCAACAGTTCCATGTCCTTCCAGTGCTGAGGATTCCAGAACTGGACACAGGGCTCCAGGTGGGGTCTCATCAGAGCGGAGCAGAGGGTCAGAATCCCCTCCCTTGCTCTGCTGGTCCCACTGCTTTGGATGCAGCCCAGGACACAGTTGGCTTTCTGGGCTGTGAGCACACATTGCTGGCTTGTGTGGAGATCCTCATCCACCAGTGTCACAGTATTATTTTTAAAAAGTAGAGGTAATTTGGCTTGGAAAACTCTGGAACATGAAAATTTGAAATTGTACAAGGTTGTGACAAAAACAATATGAAGGCCATTGTATCCAAGTCTGGCTGGTGTTCGGATGCAGCACACTCGCTCCTCCAGCGGGTTGGGAACATTCATCTGAGATCTCCCCAAAGTCTCCCAGCAAAAATGCAGAGGGATGAGCTCCACAACCCTGACAAACCTGGCAAGAGGCTGGAGTGGTGCTGCTCTCTGGTGATGTCAGTGATCCCACTTGCTCCCACTGAGCTCTTCAGTGATGGACTGGGTGAGGGATACCCAAAGATGCTGATGGCTGTGCAAGGGTTACAGCAGCATCTTGCCCAAAATTTATTGTCTATTTAGTAACGATGCTTCCCTGTGCTAGGCAGGGTGCTAGGGTCTCTTAGTCTTTTGGGTGCTTCTGCTGCATTTTGTGGACAGTTACTATCTCAAATCCCAGCTTAGAATCATAGAATCGCTTGGTTAGAAAAGACCTCTAAGATCATTGAGTCCAACTGTCACTGTCCACTACTAAACCAGATCCCTGAGCACCTCATCTGCCATTTTTTAAACTCCTCCAGGGATGGGGACTCCACCCCCTCCCTGGGCAGCCTCTGCCAGGGCCTCAGAACCCTTTCCATGAAGAAGTTTTTCCTGATGTCCAATCTGAACCTGCCCTGGTGCAACTTGAGGCCATTTCCTCTCGTCCCATTTCCTGTCCCTTGGGAGAAGAGAACAACACCCATCTCGCTTCAACCTCCTCTCAGGCAATTGTAGACAGTGATGAGGTCTCCCCTCAGCCTCTTCTTCTCCAGGCTGAACAACCCCAGGTCCTTCAGCTGGTCCTCATAACCCTTGTTCTCCAGCCCCTTCCCCAGCTCCGTTCCCTTCTCTGGATGTGCTCCAGCCCCTCAACATCCTTCTAGGAGTGAGGGGTCCAAAACTGAACCCAGGATTTGAGGTGTGGCCTCACCAATGCCAGGTGTAGGGGCTCAATCCCTGCCCTGCTCCTGCTGCCCACGCTGTGTCTGACACAGCCCAAGATGCCATTGACCTTCTTGGCCACCTGGGCCACTGCTGGCTCATGTTCAGCCCCTGCCAACCAACATGTAAGGATGTGATGGACTGTCCCCACCGAGGGAGCCGGGGGTGATGGTACAGCCACCCCACACCTCAGAGCTGGGCCTGGGCAGAGTTTTCTGCTCCCCTAGAGGGATTCCTGCGCCCTCTTGGTGTTTCTGTCCCTTAGGGGGATTCTGCCCTCTCCCGAGTTCTCTGCCCCTCCAGGAGGAGTTCTGTCCCTCCGCAGTGATTCTGTCCCCCAGGGTTCCTGTCCCCCCAGTTCTCTGCCCCTTCCCCAGAGCGATTCTTGCACCCCATCTGTGAGTCTTCTGCCCTAGGGGGACTCCTACACCCCTAGAGAGTTCTCTGCCCCCCTCCAGGGGGGTTCCTGCCCCCCATCCCCAGTGATTATGTCCCACAGGGGGGTTCCTGCCACAGAAGAGAGTTACCTGCCCCCCCCCGGGGATTCCTGCCCCCCAAGGTGATTCCTACCACGCCCCGCACCTCCAGCACCCCCGACCCCCCATCACCCCGAGGGGCGTGGCCAGGGGCGTGGCCAGGCGGGGACGGTGACGCAGTGGGCGGGGCGAGGCGGCAGCGGCGGCAGCGGCGGCTTCCAGCGGCTTCGGCGGCGGTGAGTGCGGGGGGGCGGCGGCGAGGGATGCTCGGCCCCCCCCCCCCCCCCGGGGCTGGACGCGAGGGATATGGCCTTTCTGCCTCCCCCCAGGGATGCTCCGCTCCCCCCTGGGGCTGGACTCGGGTATCCCTGCCCTTTTTGCCTCCCCCTCCGAGGATGCTCTGCTCCCCCCCGGGGATGCTCTGCTTCTCCCAAGGGTGCTCTGCTCCCACCCTGGGGCCGGACTCGGGAGACTCTGCCCGTTTTGCCTCCTCCCGGGTATGCTTTGATCCCCGCAAGGATGCTCTGATCCCCCCCGTAGGGCTGGATTCGAGGAGCTCTGCCCTGTCTGCCGCCCCCCAGGGATGCTCTTCTCCCCCCCCGAGGATGCTCTGCTCTCCCAAGGATGCTCTGCTCCCCCCCGTAGGGCTGGACTCGGGGGGCTGTGCCCTTTTTGCCTCCGCCCCAGGGATGCTCTGCTCCCCCCCTGCGGCTGGATTCGGGGACACCTGCCCTTTTTGCCACTCTCCCCCTGGCATGTTCTGCTTCTCCTAAGGATGCTGTGCTCCCTCCCTGGGGCTGTACTCGGGGGCCTCAGCCCTTTTCACCTCCCCCCGGGGATGCTCTGCTCCCCCCGTAGGACTGGAGAGTCGAGGGGCTCTGCCCGTTTTACCTCCGCCCCCAACAATGTTCTGCTCCCCCAAGGATGCTCTCCTCCCCTGTAAGGCTGGACTCGGGCAGTCCTGCCCTTTTCCTCCCCCCCAGGGATGCTCTGCTTCCCCCGAAATAATCTGCTCCTCTCAAGGATGCTCTGCTCTCCCCGAGGGTCTGGGTCGGTGGGGCTCTGCTCCCCGTTGCCCCCCGGGTGGGGCTGGGCCGGGGATGCTCAGCCCCTGGGAGTGGGAACCTGAGGCCGGGAGGCCTTTGTCTCTCTCCCTGTTACCCCTTGAAGGGGTGTCTGAGTCAAGAGGGGTGCTGAGCTTCCCCACTTGCCTTGGTTGGGTCTGAGCTGGGTGGATGTCATCCTTACCCCTGAGCTGGGTTGGGGGGGACTTGTTGCCCCCTGACATTGACCCCAGGCTGGGTATCTGAGCCGGGGGGCTGCTGTGCCCCCACACTGCTGGCCCCAAGAGGGGCTGAGCCAGTCGATGAGCTGCCCCATCTCAGCAGTGTGGGGTTCAGGGGGGGCACAACCACCGCCTGGAGGCTGTGTGATATGGAGGGCAGTGACTCCTGAAATCCAGGAGTGGGGAGGAACATTCCTTGATTTTCAAGGGCTCCCTGCCCTGGCAGCCCCCCAGTGTGAGCCCAAGCTGCCCCTTTGCACCCACTCCCCGCCCCCATGCTTCCACCTTACACTGAGAGGAGGGCAGGTGAGACTGGTCCTGCCCTGGCCTTCTCCTGCTCCTCTCATTTCCCAGTGCCCTGTCCTCCTGCGTCCCTCAGTACCATCTCCACCCCACAACATCCACCCAGCACCGAGCCCTGGGCTGGATCTGCCCTGGTCAGCATCTGCCTGGCACCGAGCTCCAGGCTGGACTGGCTCATGGGGATGCTCCCTAAGCAGATACTTGTGGGGATGATTCAAGCCAGAGGTTGGCAGCAGGTAATGCCCACCAAACTGGTCCAGCCTGGATGGTGGCACTGGGTGGCCACTGCAACCAGGGCTGGATCAGGCCAGTGAGCATCCGGCAGGCTTGACCAGCTCCAGCTGTGCTCACACTGGTTCCCATCCTCTGTCGGCTGGTGCCATCGAGTCCTGGCCATGACAAGCTGCCTCCAGACACCGTGATTTGCTCCTGAATAACACCAGCCCTTTAAGGGCTTCTTTATCCTCTAAATTGCATCATTATAACAGCAATTGGCTTAGGAGACTGGGTTTTGTTAAAGCTCTGCAAAACCTTGTGGGGATGCCCTGGTTTGGGCCAAGTCAGAGTTGGCAAACTATTCATTTAAGCTCTTTTGCCACCATCTGCTCACACGCTGGAATGAGGTTCTCCTGGTGGGTTTGACACTGCCAGGCCACTTTGTGAGCACAAGCTGATACAGAGGCAAGGTGTGAGCTGGAGTTTGGTGCCTGGATGAACACGCCTGTGTGATTGGGGAGATTCTTGGTTGCAGTGTTGCCCTGGCTTTAGAGGAGGTGGAAAGTTGGTGTCATCTTGGCTCTGATGGCCTGGATGTCTTGAGTATCTGTACTCTTGGAAGATGCGCTGCTTCCTGTGTGGTGTCTCAGGATGGTGCTGGTTGGGAAATAGGACTGATCTTTGGAGACTTCCCTGGAGATTTGTCAGGGAGGCACCAGCACAGGTGCTGTCCCACCACGCCTAGAGATGTTCAGGCACATGGGTGACTTCCTGGCTTTGCTGCAGGCTCCTCCTTGCATCCCTTTTCCAGGGGACAGACTGGAGGTTGTCCAGGACCAGTATCACCAGCAGGGGGGTAGGGGAGAGCCCCCAGACTTGGAGGTTACAGAGACACAAGGAGTGAGACTGAGAGATGTGCTTTTCTGAGGTGGTCATCTCAGCTGTGGCTTGGCAGGTGAGGGATTAAAAGACTCCTCCATCTCCGTGTATCTTTTTGGTTTTGTGGTGAGGGCAATCGGGTTTCCCTTTGGACCTGTGGCTTGGTCTCCTCAGTGTTCACCAGCAGCTGAAGTGCAGATGCTGAGGGATTGAACCTGCTGGAGAATTGGGTTTCTGCCTGTCTCAAGCGTCTCAGAAGATGCTGGGAGGAAAAACCACCCCAAAAACCTCCCTGTCTCTATGTTTTGAGGGCGCTTTTTGCAAGCCTTGACCTTTCAAGCAGCTCCTGCTGAGGTGCAAGGGGGATGGGGACAGGGATGAGGATGGTGGTGTGAGGAGGAGGAGGCTGAGTGAGTGTGAGTTGGGTGGGTGACGGCGTTGTAGTGTGCTGGGTGGGGAGATCCTGGGCATGAATCAGTGCCTGGAAAGAGCTTGGCACCGTGTTGGAGGTGGGGGTTGGCGCTGAAGCTGGGGCAGGCAGCTCTGGAACATCAGCTGAAATCAAGCTAGGGCCTAAGTGGAAATGCTCCCAGGGGTTTCCAGTCTCTGGGGAGAGGGAGCAACTTTGATGTGAGTGTCTATCCACTGCCTGGGTGGTGCCATTTCATATTTTCCAGGAAAGCAGAAAGGTGCTGGATTCTTTAGCAAACCCTGAAACCTTATTTTACAATTCATTTCCTAGTAGAGATGCTTTGGTGAGTCTGGGGTTTCCCAGGTGGTTCCCAAAAGTGAGCTGGGAGGTTTCCAGGCTGATAATGGATCCTTTGCCTGGCTTTCTTCCCCAAGAGGTGTTAAAGACAATAACAACCACCCCATGTTACAGATGCTTTCTGTGAAATGTTGAGCACCAGGTGTGGGGGTGATGGTCAGCAGGGACCAAGGGTGAAGGTTCTGGTCTGGACTCTGCAGGTGGGTCCAAGCCCTGGGCAGGCTCCTGCAGGATGTGGTTGGGAGTTTTCAGTGCTGAAAGGGCTCATCTGTGAGCAAACGATGCCAAAAGGCTGGGAGGTGGGTACACGTGTGGGTGTGCTCACACGAGCTGGCATTTGGGAGGGAGGAAGGGAAAATATCACATGAAACAACTGCAGCGTTGGGGGACAGGTCTGCGTTTGGGCCCATCTGGAGCAGGAGTGGTGAAAAATGATTCAGGGCTCTTTGCTAGAAAAAAAAAGGGTTGTACTGATATAATTGGATTTTCCTGCTGTTTGGGCTGTGGTCAAGCAGGTGGGAATGTCATAAAGCCCTCTGTTTAATCTGCCTGGTGAGGGTAACCTAAGGGGTGAAGTGGGTGCTCGTCTTTGGGGTGCAAAGCCATGGATGGAGCAGCCCTGTCTGCCCTCAGCCCCTGTGATTCCCATCCCACCACAGGGATGTGGAGGGACCTTGGAGCTGAGTGCCAAACCTTCTCCAAAAGCCAGGGCCAAAAGTCACTGGCCAGGACATGCTGACCCTGTGTCCTCCGAGTTGCCCTTCCTTTCCTGAATCTCTGCCCTGGTGTTTGAAAGCAGCTCACGGGTCGCTGGCTCCAGCGCTGTAATCCTGCAGGACTGACAAAGCTGGAATTTATCTGAAATGCAGATTCTTTTATTTTTTTTTCCAGCTCCTGGCTCTCAGTTTCTGCCACGCTTCTCTTCGCAAGCGCGAGGAGGGACCGGCTGGGTGGCTGCCTTTAATTGCATCCAAAAAAAAAAGAGAGAGAAGAAAACAAGTGGCAGATGAGAGCTCATTTCCCCCATCCTCCTGTCCCTTGCAACCGAGTTCCAGGAGAGGGCAGTTCCCAGGGTTTTTTTCCTGCATGATGCCTCTCTTCCCTGCAGCCTCCAAGCCAGCATCAGCTGGGCTGAGCTCGTGGTGGGTCGTGGAGGCAATGCCACGATGGAAAACGCCGCGGCCTGTGCCCGGCTCATCCGTGGGGAGCTGAGAGGGTGACAGCGTGGGGCCAGTTTCTTTAAATAGCGAGTGCTGCGGGGCTGTGCAGCAGGGAGGGGTGTTCTTCACGCCTGGGCTCTCCATCCAGCCTCCCACAGAGGAGAGGATGCCTCGCCAGGGCAGGGTGGCACAGGAGAGGAAGGGACCCGCTCCCAAAATCCCTGCCCACCCAGCAGACACATTGATTTAAAGCTCTGGTTTCCGCCCTTTCCTGGTAGCAATGCGTTCCCTCTGTAATTACAGACAGGTTCTACTTCCCCTGTGAGCGTCGTTCGTGATGTGGCTGATGCACTGGGACAGAAGCATCATAGAATCATAGAATCCTAGAATCATGGAATGGTTTGGGTTGGAAGGGACCTCAAAGCCTATCCAGTTCCAACCACCCTGCAATGGACAGGGACACCTCCCACTGGATCAAGGGGCTCAAAGCCCCATCCAACCTGACCTTGAACACCTCCAGGGATGGGGCAGCCACAGCTTCCCTGGGCAACCTGGGCCAGAGCCTCCCCACACTGATCATGAAGACTTTCTTCCTGACATCTAATGTAAATCTCCCCCATTCCAGTTTAAATCCATTCTTCCTCATCCTATCCCTGCACTCCCTGATCGAGTCCCTCCCCGGCTTTCCTGGAGCCCCTTTCAGTCCTGGGAGGCTGCTCTAAGGTCTCCTTGGCCTTCTGTTTTCCAGGCTGAACAACCCCAACTCTCTCAGCTCCTGTTTCCACCCTTTCTTGGTAGCAATGAATTTTCTCCACAATTACAGAGGGGTTTTACCCCCACAGTGACCATTGTTTGTGATGTGGCTGATGTGCTGGGACAGAAGAAATGTGCTGCTGGGGGATGGCAGGCACCTGGTGCCCTGGGGGGTCTGAGAGCCACTAGGTCGGAGCTGGGCTGAGCATTGGATGGCCGGACCCTGGGGAGAGGGGGATGTTCAGCCGTGCTGCCAGCCCAACACTCACCCTTCAGGGAGTCTCATTAGTGCAGTGCAAACGGGTCCTGCCAAAGCCTGGCCTTTCTGGCTTCCAAAAGCAGGAAGGGTGTTTATAGCCTTGCTATGGCATGAGCACAGGTGTCATAAACCTGATCCTACTGCCGTTCCCCATGCAGAAATTCGTGGTGCCAGAGGCTGTGGACAGCAGGGGGAAGGATGGGCTCGTACCAAGTTTACAGCCTCAATAATCCAGTTAATCTGCCCTGTAATTCAGTGCCTGGCAGCTGTGCTAACGAGATCTTGGCCTCTTTCTAGCATCACCCCCAAACTGGCTTGCAGGAGGGAGTCAGAAAAGGTCCAGAGGTTATTTTTGGCTGTGGCTGATTTTTTCACACCAGGAGAGGAAGTTATTCTGGTCCCAAACTGTCCCACATAGCGCACAAGTACCTTGTGCGAGCGTGATTTCTCCAGGCAAGGTTGTGAGATGACATTCTCGTTTTGGGGAGAGAGCTCTCCTAATGCACCTTGATGGCTCTGTCCTGTGAGCCCACTCGGGGAGCTCCAGGCAGGCAAGAGCCCCACAGCCAGGAGATACGGGTGCTGTGCCCTCCTGTCCTTGGTCTGTGGGGCACAGACCTGCGCCCTGTGGCCCTAGGGTGCTGGAAAACACCGTGCCTTGTGATTCCTGCTCCATCCAAGGGAGCACCGCAGCTGGATTGTGGGTCTCCCTGGGTGAGACATGCATTGTCCTTTGCAAGTGCTCTGGGGGATTTGAGAGCCAGGAGGGTGGAGCTGGGCTGCGCGTTGGGTGGCCGGAGCCTGTGGACAGGAGGATGTTCAGCCACACTGCCAGCCCAACACTCACCCTTCTGGGAGTCTCCTTAGAGCATTGCATCCACAAATGGATCCTGCTCAGCTCCCTGCTCACGGGAAGGGGTGCTGGGAATGAACTGTGAGGGTGGCACAGCCAGGTCCTGCTTTTCTCCTCTGTCTACACAGGATATTGTTTCTGTGGAGCTTCCCAGCATCACCGCAGCTGGTATCTGGCCAGGGCTGGTGTTCATCAGCCAGGGTGTCCACCACTGGGACGTGGTGCTGCTGGTGCCTTTGCCATCCCCTTGTGCCAGGTATGTGTTTCCCATTCCAGCTGAGGACAGCGCATGGGAAAGGCACTTCCAAACTCTTAATGAAGTTTGTCTTTATAGATATCTCTGTCGATGATCTGGGTGAGGGGATCGAGTGCACCCTCAGTCAGTGTCCAGATGACACCAAGCTGGGTGGAAGTGTTGATCTGCTGGAGGGCAGGGAGGCTCTGCAAAGGTGTCTGGACAGGCTGGATCCATGGGATGAGACTAACAGGATGAAGGTCAACAAGGCCAAGTGCCGGGTCCTGCATGGGTCACAACAACCCTGAGCAGCTCCAGGATGGGGGAAGAGTGTCTGGAGAGCTGCCTGGGGGAGAAGGCCCTGGGGGTGTTGGTTGACAGGGGTTGAACATGAGCCAGCAGTGGCCCAGGTGGACAAGAGAGCCAATGGCATCTTGGGCTGTGTCAGAGACAGCGTGGTCAGCAGGAGCAGGGCAGGGATTGTGCCCCTGCACTGGGCTGGTGAGGCTGCACCTGAAATCCTGGGGTCAGTTTTGAGCCCCTCATTCCAAGGACATGGAGAGCGTCCAGAGAAGGGAACAGAGCTGGGGAAGGGGCTGCAGAACAAGGGTTGTGGGAGCGACTAAGGGAACTGGGGATTTTCAGTGTGGAGAACTCTGAGGGAAGACCTCATTCCTGTCTACAACTGCATGAAAGGAGGTTGTAGTGAGGTGGGTGTTGGTCTCTTCTCCCAAGTGACAGGTGATTGGACAAAAGGAAATGGCCTCAAGTTGCACCAGGGCAGGTTCAGATTGGGTATCAAGAGAATTATCTTCACCAAAAGGGTTCTCAAGCCCTGGCAGAGTCTTCCCAGGGAGGGGGTGGCGTCCCCATCCTTGGAAGGGTTTAAAAGATGGGCAAATGAGATGCTGAGGGATGGTTTAGTAGTGGACAGGGACGGCTGGACTCGAGGATCTCAACAATCTTTTCCGGCTGAGCAGTTCTATAATTCTATGACAGTTTATTGCCTCTATATCTTCCTCTGAAGATGATGGTCTGGGTTTGAAAGAGTCCAGGCTCTGTGCAGCCACAGCTCCCAGCTCCCTGCCGGCCTCGACCTTGCTCCAGCAGGGAAATGTGTGCAGTTTGGCTCTCACTTCTTGTTCTTTTCCAAAGAATGAATATTGTCAGATTCAGAGCGACTCTGACCAGATCTTGTGCATATTAATGTGGAGCCAGAGGCTGGGCACGGCGTGGGTGCCCCCGTGGGCAGCCGAGGGGGGGGCAGAGTCTGCATACTGGGGTCTGCTCGGGAGTTCGGAGGGATGGGATCTGCAAATGCAGCTCCAGGACCTGGGGAAGGGGTAGAGAGAGATGCCAGGAGGAAAGGCTGCTGCGGGGAATCTGAGTCGCTCCTGCCTGCAGAGCTCCTCGCGCTGCTGCTGATGGCGGAGAGGCTGCTGGGCTGGGGAGAGCCAGCTCATCCTGGAGCTGTGGAGTGGGAAAGGGGCTCTGTGGGAGCAGGGAAGGGCTTGGTGGGAGCAGGGAAGGGGGTTTGTGGGAGCAGGGAGACGTTTGTGGGAGCAGGGAAGGGGCTTTGTGGGAGCAGGGAAGGGGCTTTTTAGGAGCAGGGAGGGGGCTTTGTAGGAGCAGGGAATGGGGTTTAGGAGCAGAGAAGGGGATTTGTGGGAGCAAGGAAGGGGCTTTTTGTCATCACTGGAAGAGCTCCCGGGCTGGGATGGAGCCGCCCTCGCTCGGAGCAGGAGGCAGCGAGCCCGCAGTGCTGCGTGACAGCCGTACAGCCCAGACACTCCTCTCCGCGGCCGTCACCGCCGCAGCCGGGAACAGCCGGGGCCACGCGAGGCCACGCTTGCCTAACGCGGGCACCGGCTGCGGCGCTGCTCGGCCCTGCCTGCGGATGCTCCCGTTCAGCTGCTCCGAGGGTGGGACCGTCCCTGGGTGGGTTGGAAGCGTTGGGTGTCCCCTCGTGGGGTGATGCTCGCAGGGATGCTGGAGGAGCCGCTCGATTTGCTTTTCTTCTTGCGTTTCTGGCCGTGCTGATGTCACTGGAAGCACCCTGAGACCACACACAGCATCCCCCTGCTCTTCTCAAGCAGGGACGCTGCCACGTGGGGCGGTGGCACCGTGACCCGGGCTGGCAGGACAGCAAGATGAGCCTCGGGAAAGGATGCTCCAAAATATGGAGGGGTTTGACCACAGCTCCTCAGGGTCTCACTGGTCTGTGCTGGGATAAGGCTCACCTGGGACTGCTGGCACCCTCCTCACTGGCACGGTCTCTCAGCACCCTGTGTTCCTCACAAGTTGCCCCACCTCCAGGAGTCAGCCCACCACTGTAGGAGCCAAGGTGGCTTTCAGGGCCAGGCAAAGCCATTCTCAGTTGCTTTAGGCCCTGTCCTTCTTGTTCTCCAGCTGTTTGGCTTCCCTCATCGTATCCCTGTTCTCATCAGTCATTCTTTCCCTATAGGAGAAGGCTTTTTAATAACATCTGACATTTCAGCCATTTTTGAGTAATTTCCTTTCTTCTACTCCAATTTTCTTCCCCTTTATAACTGGGAAGCTGTTCTTTGTCCTTGGTCTGAGGGGAGATGTCTGTTATCACCTCTGTTATCATATTCCAGGAGGTTTGAGTGGCTTAATGAAAATCCTTCTCTCTTCTTGTTGTGTGTCGCTTCCACTCCCATCTTCTTTAGCCTGGTTCTTAAGGAAATGAAACCCAAGAAGAAGAAGAAAAGGGAATGGAGCTGGGGAAGGGGCTGGAGAACAAGGGTTATGAGGAGCAGCTGAGAGACCTGGGGTTGTTTAGCCTGGAGAAGAGGAGGCTGAGGGGAGACCTCATCACTGTCTACAACTGCCTGAAAGGAGGCTGTGGTGAAGTGGGTGTTGGTCTCTTCTCCCAAGGGAGAGGAAATGGCCTCAAGTTGCACCAGGGCAGGTTCAGATTGGACATCAGGAAAAATTTCTTCACTGAAAGTGTTCCCAGGCCCTGCCTAGGGAGGTGGTGGAGTACCCATCCCTGGAGGCGTTTAAAAGATGGGTTGATGAGGTGCTCAGGGGTCTGGTTTAATAGTGGACAGGGACGGTTGGACTCAGTGGTCCCAAAGGTCTTTTCCAGCGAAGTGATTCTGTGGTTCTTCGGAAGGCCTTGTGTCGTCATGGCTTCTCCTCTCCCCCGCTCTCTCTTGAACGTGTTGGTCTCTCTTAGCAAATATGAGGTGGAGATCTCGGAATGCTTGGGGCCTGGTGATGGCTGTCAGGGATAACAGAGCCCAGTGATGGGGCCAGGAGTGGAGGAGCACTCAGAGAACAGGGCTGTGGGTCCCACCAGGAGCACGAGGGGCGCCGGGGCCCAGTATCTGGGATAAGAGGCTGCACTTTGTGCTGCCTGGCCCCTCTTCTTGGGTTGAGGATGGGGCCCGGGGCAGGAGGGCTGTCCCAGCCTCACAACCGGGGCGTTGGTCTGTGTGCCAGGAGAGCTGGGCTGTGTTTTCAGCTGGAGACTCGTGGGTGGCTCCGCTCAAGGGCTCTTCCCGCAGCAGCAGGAGCTGCAGCTGGTTTCAGCTGATCTTCTGGAGTGTGAACTGCAGCGACAGAGGAGCTGGTGGAGATTTTCCACTGCTGTTTGTGCTCCAGCAGGGAGAGGCGGGAGAGCTTTGCCACTGGCTGCTGCAAAACCTGGTTCCCTGGTAGTACCGTATCAAGCTACTGGAGAGTGTCCAGAGGAGGACATGAAGCTGGTGAAGGGTCTGGAGGGGAAGTCATATGAGGAGAGGCTGAAGTCACTTGGTCTGTTCAGCCTGGAGAAGAGTGAGAAGACTGAGGGGGGATCTCAGAGCGGTTACTGCTTCCTCACAAAGAGAGGATGAGGAGCAGGCGCTGAGCTCTTCTCTCTGGTGACCAATGTCAGGACCCGAGGGAATGTCAGGAAGATGTGCCAGGGGAGGGTTAGGTTGGACATTAGGAGAAGTTTCTTCCACCAGTGGGTGGTGGAGCCCTGGAACAGCTCCCCAGGGAAGCAGTCACAGCCTGACAATATTCCAGCAGCATTTGGCCAAGGCCCTCAGCCCCACGGTGTGAATGTTGGGGGTGTCTTGTGCAGGGACAGGAGTTGGACTCGATGGTCCTTGTGGATCCCTTCCAGCTCAGGTCATTCTGGGATTCTATGGGGATTGTAGCAGTGCTGGCAAGGGAGATCATTAGGGTCCTGTGAGAAGCACAATGTGCAGTTGGTAGTTCAAGTGCATTGGTGGAAAAGGACCAAAGTGCTCCTTGGTGTGTCCTTGGAGCTCATCGCCCTCTGCAACAAGGCATGAGGTACCTCACGAGCACGTCCTCTCCTTTCCCAGCCTGGCCTGGGGAGAGGGGTTGTGCCAGGCACGGGAGGAGGGTTTGCTGGAGCCCTGCAGTGCGGAGATGCTCTGCCCAAGCCTTGCACTGGGGAAGCACCCTGCCTGCTTGGTGGTTTAGCTGGGGACTCAGCTTTTCTGTGGGTGAGTTACCACTCATTGACACCAAGTCGTGTTGTAGAGCTGCTCCCTGAAGGTTTCGGCCTCGCTGCGCCGTGTCCTTCACATTTTTGTGTATTTCTTTGGGGTACCCTGTTCTGCTGCCTTCGTCCTTCAGGTGTGGAGCCTTGCTGAACCCCAGCCTGGCCCCTGTCCAGTCCCACTGCTGGAGATGGAGACTGGGCTTGCCAGTGGCATCCGTGCCTTGTCCTCTGCCTGGTCCCACCAGGCACCTGCCTTCTCCTCTCCCTCCTGGCGTGGGGGGCTTGCTGGGTGGCACCAACCCTGCAGAGAGCGACGGCACTTGTAGCCTTTAAATAAGTGGAGTCCTCACCAGGTCCCCATGGGCTCCCTGCCCCTGGGTAGGAAGGAGCCCATACGGAGGGATGCACAGCAGTGGCTCTTGTGTCCCAGCTCATGGTGCATCCCTTTCACCTTGCTTGGCCTCTCCACCTCCTTGTGGTCTACTGGGTAAGAAGGCTTGATGGTGGGAAGATCAGACCAACTGATGGTCATGCCACCGTGGTCATGCACGATGCAGATATTTGAGGTGTGTTCTGGAGTGAGGTTTCTTAAGCAATTGTGAGACATTGGTGAAGGTAGGAGAATGGCTTGGCCGTGGCCTCTGCTCAGGAACTGGGTGCTTATGTGGTTTCTCTTTCCAGGAAGGTTTTTGTTTTTCCTTTGTTCTTTCCAGTCTCTCTTTTGGTGGCAGTGAGATGGGCTCTCTAATTGAGGAGGTCCCAGCTGAATAATCCACTGAGGAAGCTGCTAATTTGAAGTGATGTCTGTAATAATTAAATCATTATCTGGAGGGAAGTAGAGAACAGATACCCAAACGGGGCTAATTAAAATCCAAACCCAGGATGACTTGGGCCCTGGGCCAGAGCACAGCATAGTCTGTTGGGGATGTCTTCATGTGTAATTGCTTTTCAGAACATCAGTCCCACCCAGAAAACCCATCTGTTCCCTCTCATGAGACCAAGAGTGACCCAGAAACCCTCTTGTCTTGTCCTGACCACTCTTCCCCAGACCAGACACAGCTAGAAGATGGCCATGTGCTTCACAAAGGGCAGAGGAGATGGTGAGACCCAATCTGGGAGGGTTCTTGACCCTCAGCAACTGGATTCCTCCATCTCTCTGGAAGATCTGGTTCTTATCTTCTTACAGCCCTCAGGCTTGGTCGTTGCTCTTTGGAAATCCCTTGAGATCTAGGAGCAAGGTGGGTTCGTATCTATACCTGCTCCATGCATGGAATGATTTGGACCTACAAAGGTGTCACAGGGACCCAGTGCTTGGGAGGAAGGTGGTTTTGACTGTAGGAGAGATGAGTTTGGTTCAAGTTGAGTCCACATCTGGAGTGGGAGCACCTTGGCAGAGATTTGTGTGCTGCATCACCTCTAAGGATGCAGTGCTTTGCTGGATATGAGCCCAGCCCTTGACTTATCCTGGGGTGTTGGCTCTGAGCAGGTCCAAGTAGGTGGAGATGGCTCTGCTGAGCTGAAACTTGGTGACCAGAGGCTGTGGTTGTGATGTTGGAGAGGAGAAAGGCTCTTTGGAGAGCGCGTCATGCTCTGCCAATGGTGGATCTACAGGGTGGGTGTTCATGTTCGTTCTCAGAGGTGCCGTGAATGGTTTGCCTGAGGCTGGCAGGCCAAGCCTGAAGTTCTCCAGATCCTTCAGCAGGGCCAAGGCCTTTGCAAAGGACAACGCATGAAAAACCCACCTCCCATTTTCAGGGTGTTGGGTCCAGGGTAAATTCAACCCTTTTGAGCTCCTGCCCTGGATGGATTTCTGTGTCAGGGAGGTGTTGCTGCTCTGTCTGCGTAGACTGAAGGTCCTAATGTGGGTGGTGGCAAGGTGAAACCCAGCAGCATCGCTTCTGACGAGCTGGCCTTGAATGTCAGGAAGGGCTTGCAGCCTTCCAAACCCTTCCAGAACTCCTTAAGATAAACTGGTGCATTTCCCTAGTGGAGACAAGGTCAGGGAGCTCTATCAGGTGTGCACATCCTGAGCATCGCCTGGGTGTACTGGCACGGCAGGTAAAGGTCATCTCAGGTGGGCTGGTGGCTGCAGGCAGCATCTGAGCTTGGGAAGGCACAGGGGGCTGGGCAGGGAACCACTTCTGCTCGGGTGAGCGCCCCACCAGCCCCTGGCACGTGTTGGTTTTCATCCCTGCGTTGCCCTGGAGCCCCGCGCTGGTGCAGCGACGCTGCCGTGGTCTGAGCCATCCCTAGGCCAGTGCTGGTGGAGCTGAGGGATGGGCTGTGGGATGCCCAGAGCCCAAAATTGTAAAGAAGCCAGGAGTTTAAAGGTGCCTGCAAAAATGGTCACCAAAGCTAAAAAATCTTGGCTCAGCTGCTGTGCCTGCGTTGTGTGTGGAGAGGGACTCCCAGCCCCTTGTGTGTCCTGGCAGCTCATGAGCTTTAATGCTCTGCTTGCTTTTAATAGAGAGGGTGCATGGCATGGCCATTGCAGGCAGCAGAGGTGTTGCCAAGACATTGGGTTCATCCCCTTCCCTTCATCCTCCCTCCAGGGATTTCAAGATTTCCTGGCCACCACCTTTCTGAGTGCCCACAAGAGCTCTGCTCCATCTGAGACGCCAGGGTGGAAGCCACCCCAGCTGTGTCTCTTCCAGCCACTCGTACACCAATGTAATTACCTACATTTAATTTCCTTAAAAGCCTGCTGAGCTGCAAACGAGGTTCCATCCCTCTCCTGGTGATGTCTTACATGGAGCAGCCAAATCCTGCTCTAACCTGCTCCTGGGATGGTTTAGATGATCATCCCTGGTGGCCATGGAGCCACTTGCCACAACTCAGTGTGTGCAAGATCTCAGCCTGCTGGAGGGGACGGCCCAGGGCTGCATCGAGGGTTTTGTGCCGATGGCTGTAATGGGGTGGGTGCTTCTTGGACATCCTTTGGGAGTGGGCGATGGAAACACGGGCCAGGTGTTGCCAGCTGGGTGAGGGAGGGGATTGTCCCGCTCTGCTCCGCACTGGTGTGGCCCCACCTTGAGTGTTGTGGGCAATTTTGGGCACCACAGTATAAAAAGGATCTAAAGCTACTGGAGAGTGTCCAGAGGAAGCCACAAAGCTGGTGAAGGGTCTGGAGGAGAAGTCATATGAGGAGCAGCTGAAGTCACTGGGTCTGTTGAGCCTGGAGAAGAAGAGACTGAGAGGGGACCTTACAACAGCTTCCTCACAAGGGGAGGATGAGGAGCAGGCACTGAGCTCTTCTCTCTGGTGACCAATGACAGGACCTGAGGGAATGGCAGGAAGAGGTGCCAGGGGAGGGTTAGGTTGGACATCAGGAGAAGGTTCTTCCCCCAGAGGGTGGTGGAGCCCTGGAACAGCTCCCCAGGGAAGCAGTCACAGCCTGACAATATTCCAGCAGCATTTGGCCAAGGCCCTCAGCCCCAGGGGGTGAATGTTGGGGTTGTCCTGTGCGGGGGCAGCAGTTGGACTGGATGGTCCTTGTGGGTCCCTTCCGACTCAAGTAGTTCTGTGATGGCATGGTTGGGGCCACCACCTTTAAAGTCTCCTTGGGTGAGCTGGGCACGGCCGTGGGGCTTCGTGGAATGCACAGTGGGAAGAAGGGCAGAGCTGGCGGGGCTGGCGGTGCCGGGCGCGGGGCTGTGTCCGGGTGCACTGGGTGCTGCCGGCAAGGACACAGAGCTCACGGCGTTAGCTTAGCTCTGCAGAGCTGACATTTGTAGAGGGAATGACCAGAAATTGAGCTGAACTAATGCCCAGCACTGCTTTTTGTGACAATAAAAGCTCGGATGAAAGCTCTGTTGACACAGAGAAGAGCTGCCACCCCACTGCAAACCACAACACTCCCCACACTTTACGGAGCAATTCTGTATTGGTTCCCTCAATTTGGAGTTTGTGCTGTTTTTCTGAATCCCCCAAACCAAGGGAACAGAGCTGTGGCTCTGCATTTCAGAGAGTCCTGGAACTATAGAAAGGGTTGGAAGGGAACTCCAGTTCCAACCCCTGCCATGGGCAGGGACACCTCCCACGGGATCAGGGGGCTCAAAGCCCCATCCAACCTGGCCTTGAACACCTCCAGGGATGGGGCAGCCACTACTGCTCTGGGCAACCTGGGCCAGGGCCTCCCCACTCTCATCGGGAAGAATTTCTTCCTAATGTCTAAACTAGATCTCCCCCTTCCAATTTAAATCCATTCCCCCTTGTCCTGTCATTCCAGGCCCTTGGAAAAAGCCCCTCCCCATCTTTCCTGGAGCTCCTTTCAGTCCTGGGAGGCTGCTCTAAGGTCTCCCAGAGCCTTCTCTTCTCCAGGCTGAACAACCCCAGCACTCTTAGCCTGACCTCAGAGCAGAGGGGCTCCAGCCCTTGGATCATCTTCTTACCCTTCTCTGGATTTGTTCCAGCAGTTCCATCTCCTTCTTATGTTGGTGATTCCAGAACTGGACACAGGGCTCCAAGTGGGGTCTCACAAGAGCAGAGGGGCAGAATCCCCTCCCTCTCCCTGCTGGTCCCACTGCTTTGGATGCAGCCCAGGTGGTTTCTGAGCTGGCAGCACCCACTGCTGGCTCATGTGAGCTTCTCATCCCCAAAACCACTTTCTTGCAAGAAACAAGGCTTAAAAGGCCAGACAAATACAGGAGAAGCCTTCTTGCAGCACCGTTCGGCCGGCGCTGGCTCTTGGCCCTTCCCTGCTGCTGCGGCTGGAGGCTGTGAGCTGGAGAGCTTCACCCATCGGCTAATTTTGCATAATTAAGAGCGTGGGTTGGAGCTGTGGCTTTGCTCGCTGTGGCTTAGAGAGAAGCAGAGGGAGCTGTGCCGGAGCCTTGCCCCCGACCGCCTTTGAAATGTCACTGTCCTCGGCTGTTCCCACGCCCGCTCCTGCCCTGCCCGTGCCGTGTGCTGTCTCTTGCCATGAGCTGCAGGGATGAGACAATGAGACTCCAGGAGGTGACAGGCGGCTGCTGGGGCCCTCACGGGCACCGTGGGAGTGGCAGCAGGGTTATTCCAACCCAGGCTGGGGCTCACGAGGGCCATGGAGTTCATTTCCATCTCTGTCTGCTTCTTACTGGAACCAGTCCTGCCTTCTGTGCTCCTCTGCTGCCTCCATCCACACCTTTCAAACCACGTGGGGGGATGGCCATGGTGCCAAAGGATCACAGCTTGGCCAGGGAAGGTTGAGGGTGCTTGGCAGTTGTTGCCCAGGTGGGGATTTAACCCTGCGATCCTGCCTTGCCCTGCACAGAGCTGAGCAACCCCAGCCCTGAGATCCCATCCACGCACGTGTCCCAGGATGGGTGGAGATGTGTGGGGGATCTTGAGGCATGAGGAGGCCATGAAGATGATGTAAGGGCTGGAGCACCTCCTGTACGAGGACAGGCTGAGAGAGTTGGGGTTGTTCAGCAGGAGAAGAGAAGGCTCTGGAGAGACCTTAGAGCAGCCTCCCAGGACTGAAAGGGGCTCCAGGAAAGATGGGGAGAGGCTTTGATTTGAAAGGGACCTTAAAGCCCATTCATTTCCACCCCACCTGCTGCGGGCTGGGAAACCTTCTGCTGGATTGGGAGGCTCAAAGCCCCATCCAACCTGGCCTTTAACACCTCCAGGGATGGGGCAGCCACGATGTTCCTGGGCAACCTGGGCCAGGGCCTCCCCATGCTCTCAGGAAAACATTTCTTCCTAAAATCTCATCTCAATCTCCCCTCTTTCAGCTGAAAAATATTCCCCTCATCCTATCCCTGCACTCACTGATCAAGAGCCCCTCCCCAGCTTTCCTGGAGCCCCTTTTGGTCCTGGGAGGCTGCTCTAAGGTCTCCTTGGAGCCTTCTCTTCTCCAGGCTGAACAACCCCAACTCTCTCAGCCTGTCCTCACAGCAGAGGGGCTCCAGCTCTTCAATCATTATTTCTGAGGCTTGTTGCATGGAGGACCCTGTTTAGGGTGCAGATGATGCTCTTCGGTGTGGAAGAGACACCAGCAATGTGGTGGAAAACCTGTATCTTGGGCAGACAGGAGCTGCTTAGGGTTAGTGGCCGCCGTGTTGGGGCGCACATGGTGTTTGCCATGAGGTTTCTCTACGAGCAGCAGCCTCCCGTTCCCCCTGGGCTGGGTGCAGGAGCCCGAGCTGCCTGCTGCAGGGTGGGTGAAGGGCACCTCTGCAGGTTTCATGGGGCTCGGGTGCCCCCACGGCACAGATTTCAGCAGCCCCCTTTGTGCTGGTGACTCTTCCCCGGCGCTGAATAAATTAACACCAGCGAGTGCTCACGGCGTGTGACTAAAGCAGGGCAGGGACTGCTTTGGCAGCGAGGAGGAGGCCCCCAGCTCCGGGGCGTCAGGCTCCCAGATGAAATAACTCCTCGTCACAAGTGTCGAGGGGGAGGTGGGAGGGAGGGACCCGTGGCAAAACCTCAAGTGCAATCATGGAAAATCACCAGCCTGAGTCTCAGCAGTGACTGAAGTTACGCCCTGCGAGTGGGGAAACTGAGGCACGCAGCCTCCCTTTCCCAAAGGGAAGGGGAGTTTTGCAGTGGTGCCATCTCTGTGACAAACGTGTGCTGCTCTCCCCATGGTTGCAGCTGCTTCTCCCTGCCTTGTTTCTTCTCAAAGAGTCTGCATCCACCTCGGGCTGGAAAGCAGGATCCCAGTCCCCTCCTTCACTTGCAGATTCATCTGGGGGCTGGTGAAACCTCGACGTGCTGCTTCTGGAAAGGCCGTGGGGACTGCATTTCCCTCTGCTGCTCATTTAAACTAACCTTGAGTGAAGCAGGAGTCAAAGGCTTTGTCCTAACGGAGCAGAGGACATAGGGTTTGGTGGCAAAGCTGTAGAAAAAAGGATGAAAGAGCCAAGAACGCAGAGGAGGACAATGAGCAGAGCAGCACCTACACGAGGAGATGGTTGTAACCAGCCCTGGGGCTTTTTTGATTCATAGAATTAGAATAGGTTGGGTTGGAAGGGATCTTAACATCCATCCAGTTCCAATCCCCTGCCATGGGCAGGGACACCTCCCACTGGATCAGGGGGCTCAAAGCCCCATCCAACCTGGCCTTGAACACCTCCAGGGATGGGGCAGCCACCACTGCTCTGGGCAACCTGGGCCAGGGCCTCTCCACCCTCATTGTGAAGAATTTCTGATCTAAATCTTCCCCCTTCCAATTTAAAGCCGTTCCCTCTCGTCCTCTCACGCCAAGACCTGAAAAAGCCCCTCCCCATCTTTTCTGGAGCCCCTTTCAGGCCTGGGAGGCTGCTCTAAGGTCTCCCTGGAGCCTTCTCCAGGCTGAACAACTCCAACTCTCTCAGCCTGTCCTCACAGCAGAGGGGCTCCAGCCCTTGGATCATCTTTGTGGCCTCCTCTGGACCATTTCCTTCTTATGTTGAGGATTCCAGAACTGGACCCAGGACTCCACGTGGGGTCTCACAGAGCAGAGCAGAGGGGGAGCATCCCCTCCCTCTCCCTGCTCTTGTTTCAGCCCTGTTGCATTGGGTCTGTTGCTGTTGATGCCCCCCTTGTCTCCGTAGATGGGTCTGAGTGCAAATCACATCCTGGAAGGAGGATGGGAGATTGATGTTGTGCACCAGGCACATCCTTCTCCTCCCTTCCAGGGAGTCCTGCTCACAGCACAAAGGGATGTCCCAGCTGCTCACCCACTGAAGGAACTGGTGTTTCTCTAACAGGGCCATCAGTTTTGTTGTTTGAGTGGTGCTGCTGGGTTTTTGTGGAAATGCATTCCAAAACATTCTCGGTCCAGGTGACGGGAGTGGGATTGTGGTGACAGGATTTGGAGGATTTGGTTCGAGTTTCTAATGGGTTTGGGTAACTCCTTCTGCCTGCTGGAGCATGTCTGCAGTGGGGGAACCCCAGTCCTTGGGCTTGTTACGGTGACCATGCACCAGCACGATCTTTGGGCACCCTTTGAGCTCCTGGACACCCTGGGATCCTCCTGGATTTGGCAACAACTTCAGACCTGTCATCCTCTCTTATCCTCAGTTGTGGTTTTGGCTGTTGCAAACCCAGAGAGGAAATCTAAAGGTGAGGCTGGGCTTGCTGAGTCTCTTGGCTGGGTTTTTAGGATCCTGCTTGTGAGAGGGATCATCCACTTTGGAGCCCCTCCAATGCTCATTTCTGTCTGTCATCTCACCCCAAAGTGTAAAGGCAGGGAGTTTGAATGCTGGTGTGCCCTTGCCCCAGCAGTCCCTTCCTGTGCCAGGTTCATCCTTGCAATAGACTGAGATTGCACCTTTCTCTGGGGTCAGCTGAGGACACGGAGCCCATTTTGGACAGAGCCATAGAATCGTTGAGGTTGGAAAAGCCCTCTAAGCTTGTCCAGTCTGTGCCCCACTGTGCCCACTAAACCACGTCCCAGGGATGGAGACTCCCCCACTGCCCTGGGCAGCCTCTGCCAGGGCTTCATCACTCTGTCAGTGAAGAAATTTTTCCCGTTATCCAACCTAAATCTCCCTTGGTGCAGCTTGAGGCCATTTCCTCTCATCCCATCAGTTGTTACCTGGGAGAAGCAGCCACCTCACCACAACCTCCTTTCCAGGAGCTGCAGAGAGCAATGAGGTCTCCCCTCAGCCTCCTCTTCTCCAGACTAAACACCCGCAGGTCCCTCAGCTGCTCCTCATAACCCCTGTTCTCCAGCCCCTTCCCCAGCTCTGTTCCTTTCTCTGGACGCTCTCCAGCCCCTCAATGTCCTTCCTGCAGTGAGGGGCCCCCAGCTGACCCCAGGACTCGAGGTGCAGCCTCAGCAATGCCAAGCACAGGGGGACAATCCCTTCCCTGCTCCTTCTGCCACCCCATGGCTGATCCCAGCCAGGATGCTGTTGGATACAGGGAAACAGCGTTGGGAACCGTAACGTCAGCCATCCAGCACTCTCCAAGAGAACATGGTCCTGGACATTGGATTTACCTGGCCGAGTGTAGATGCCTCTCCAGGTTGTTCAGTGCCCTCTGCACCTCGTTCTGAGGCCCCAACAGAGATTTCACCTCCTGGTCTGACGAGTGTTTTGTTGTGGAACAATTGTGTCTCTGCCCAAAGGCAAGGAGCAGGTGGCTTTCTGAAAATACCACTGGAAGTTGTGTGTAATGCCTCCCCTCCCACTGGGAACTATAAATATCGGTTGAATACTGACACTTACTTCTCCCTGCAAAGAAACAGCCAGATCTGGACATTTTTACTCCCAGTTTCTCCTCTGGCTTAGAATGACTGAGGGAACTGCTTTTTGGTTTTGGAGAAAACCTTTGGGGCAGAAGGGTGCCCATTAAGGTAAGAGATCATTGAATCATGGGATGGTTTGGGTTGGAAGGGACACCAAAGCCCATCCAGTTTCAACCCCCTGCCACGGGCAGGGACACCTCCCACTGGATCAGGGGGCTCAAAGCCCCATCCAACCTGGCCTTGAACACCTCCAGGGATGGGGCAGCCACCACTGCTCTGGGCAACCTGGGCCAGGGCCTCCCCACCCTCAGCGTGAAGAATTTCTTCCTAATGTCTAATCTAGTTTAAAGCCATTCCCTCTCATCCTGTCACTCCAGGCCCTTGGAAAAAGCCCCTCCCCAGCTTTCCTGGAGCCCCTTTCAGTCCTGGGAGGCTGCTCTAAGGTCTCCCCAGAGCCTTCTCCTCTCCAGGCTGAACAACCCCAACTCTCTCAGCCTGTCCTCACAGCAGAGGGGCTCCAGCCCTTGGATCATCTCCGTGGCCTCCTCTGGACCCGTTCCAACAGTTCCATCTCCTTCTTATGCCGGGGATTCCAGAACTGGATCCAGGACTCCAGGTGGGGTCTCACCAGAGTGGAGCAGAGGGGGAGAATCCCCTCCCTCCCCTCTGGTCCCACTGCTTTGGATGCAGCCCAGGACAGGGGTGGTTTCTGGGCTGGGAGCTCACGTTGATGGCTCTTCTTGAGCATCCCCAGCACCCCAAGTCCTTCTCCTCAGGGCTGCTCTCATGTTGGGAGTAGCTTTTTCTTACTGCTTGCAGAGTCCTCTGTCCCCATGCTTTAGGGGCACCCACTGCTTCCCTGCCACCTCTGAGACAGGTCCAAAGCCTGGAGATGCTGCTGAAATGTCTCATGTTGCCAGGGCTGCTTCACCAGCAAGGGACACCTTGGACATTGTCCCCTGGGGAGCTGCTGCTGCAGGTGGGGGGACCCCAAGTGACTTCCTGGGTCTGGAGAGGAGAGGAGGCACCACTCTGTCCCTTCTCAGGTCTCGCTCACACCATTAACACAGATCTCCGCAGTGGCTCCTCTCCCTCTGCAAATCCATCTCCCCATTTAGTGTGTGAATCGAATCCTTTGCTGCTAAAAAATTGGCACCATTTTTCTAGCCAGAATGCTTCATTTCCCTTATTATCCCTGGGTGTCCTGGCCACAGGCTGTCCCTGGCAGCAGCCAGGTACCATCTGCGCGGTTCCCTGCCGTCGGTGGGGCTCCGTTAGGGACTCTGGATCAGCACCACCATATGGGCCCCACGGCAAATTGGCTCTTCCTTGTCCTTCTCGAGGGACCGGAGGGCTCCAGAGGCCACAGTGCATCCCAGGAGTAAATCATAGAACCATGGAATGGGTTGGGTTGGAAGGGACCTTAAAGCCCATCCAGTTCCACCCTCCTGCCATGGGCTGGGACACCTCCCACTGGATCAGGGGGCTCAAAGCCCCATCCAACCTGACCTTGGACACCTCCAGGGGTGGGGCAGCCACCGCTGCTCTGGGCAACCTGGGCCAGGGTCTCCCCACCCTCATTGTGAAGAATTTCTTCCTAATGTCTAATCTAAATCTTCCCCCTTCCAGTTTAAACCCGTTCCCCCTCATCCTGTCACTCCAGGCCCTTGGAAAAAGCCCCTCCCCAGCTTTCCTGGAGCCCCTTTCAGTCCTGCTCTTAGCTATACTCAGAGGCTGCTCTTAAGTCTTTTCAGAGCCTTGTCCAGGCTGAACAACCCCAACTCTTCCAGCCTGTCCTCACAGCACAGGGGCTCCAGCCCTTGGATCATCTTCATAACCCTCCTCTGGACCCATTCCAACAGTTTCATCTCCTTATGTTGAGGGTAAATTTAAGGTGCTGGGATGAGGCTGTATCTGTTTGTTGTTCTTATTGAAATGCAGCTTTTTCCTTTAGAATCACCCAGGTTGTATCATCCAGGTTGTTTGAAGTTGTAGAGGGGACTGCTCAGGTCTAGGCTTGTAAAACCAAGAAATCTTACTGACAGGATCTGTGACCAAGAGCTTATTGAAAGGATCTGTGACCAAGCATGGAGGTGGGCTGAAGAAAGGAAGGATGAGGAGGGACCTGTCAGGTCTGTGGGGCTGTAGAATCATAGAATCGTAGAATTATATGGTTGGAAAAGACCTTTGAGATCATTGAGTCCAACCGTCCCTGTCCACTACTAAACCAGATCCCCGAGCAAATCATCTGCCTGGCTTTTAAACCCCTTCAGGGATTGGGACTCCACCACCTCCCTGGGCAGTTCCAGGGCCTGAGAACCCTTTCAGTAAAGGAATTCTTTCCAATATCCAGTCTGAACCTGCCCTGGTGCAACTTGAGGCCATTTCCTCTCGTCCTGTCACCTGTCCCTTGGGAGAAGAGACCAACACCCACCTCATCACAGCCTCCTCTCAGGCAGTTGTAGACAGTGGTGAGGTCTCCCCTCAGACTCCTCTTCTCCAGGCTGAACAACCCCAGTTCCCTCAGCCATTCCTCACAACCCCTGTTCTCCAGCCCCTTCCCCAGCTCTGTTCCCTTCTCTGGACGCTCTCCAGTCCCTCAATGTCCTTGCAGTGAGAGGCCTAAAACTGAACTCAGGATTCGAGGTGCAGCCCCTCCAGTGCCCAGTCCAGGGGCACAATCCCTGCCCTGCTCCTGCTGCCCACGCTGTCTCTGACACAGCCCAAGATGCCATTGGCCTTTTTGGCCACCTTGGCCACTGCTGGCCATGTTCAGCCCCTGCCAACCAACACCCCCAGGGCCTTCTCTGCATCTGAGAGGGATGTGAGGAGCTCAGCTGACTCTGTGATACAGACAAGCCCCATCCAGACACTGTGGCACCAACAGGAGCTCTCCTCCGGTCTCAGGGCAGAAACACCTTGGGAAGTGACATCTCAGTCAGTGCCTGCACAAACGTGTGGGAAAAAGCATCTGTGGGCCCTGCCATGGGTGAAGAGTTCCATTTCCAGGCTCTGTGCTTAAAACAGCAATTCCCAGTGCTGAGCCAGGGAAGTTCAGCATCATTGCCTGTGCACAGGAATAATCTGCATTTTCTCAGCCTTTAATCACCACGACTCCCACTGAGGATAAAATGGAAGGCAGGCTCTGGGGGTTGATGGAGATGCTGAGGCTGTTCCTGCTCTGCCATCCGACCCACGGCTGGGTGGGTCAGGACTGATCTTAGGGCAGACCGAGGGGAACGCCGGCTCGACTTGTCCTGGCTGCTCCAAAGCAGTGTCCGACTTCAGCAAGGGTGGGAAGGACTTCTCCTGGGACATGTTCCACCTGTGGGAACAGCAATGGGGATGAGCTTGCTGGAAGTGTGAGGGTATGACCTTTCCAGCCCATCTGCGTCATCATGTTTAGCACAGCGTCGCAGGGCAAAGAGAAGGAAGAAGTGGTGCGAGGAAGAACCTGATCCAGTGGGAGGTGTCCCTGCCCATGGCAGGGGAGTTGGAATGGATGGGCTTTGAGGTCGCTTCCTACCCAAACCATTCCATGGTTCTATCATCTGTTGCTGAGATTTCCTGCCAGGTTTGGGCCAAACCTAGATCTGAGCCTGGTTTTTGGGCATCACTCACCTTCCTGGCACTTCTGGTTGGGAAGGGGTCGGTGGTGCAGGACGCTGGGACCCCATCCTCTGCTGGTTCTGTGGAGAGGATCCCATCCTCGTGCCAGCTGGAAGCAGCAGCCGCTGGTGTGGGCTCTGCTGCTTCTGCTGCTCTTTTGTGGCCAGGCTGGGTGGCTGATGAGGATTTTCCAGGAGCAGGGAAGATCAAACTGACATTTTTATGGGATGATCAATCTCCGCGAGCTTGTTGCCTCCGAGGTGCGCGTTAAACCCTCTTTGCCAGCTGCCTGCTGGGGTGATGATCTTGCTGACAGAGCTCTGGAGGCTTTTTTTTTCTTTCTTCTGTCAGGGCTGAGATGAGAGGGAAGCTGTTCAGTGAGGCCCCCCCAGCCTGGCTCTGCCTCGGTGTGCACAGGCAGGTTTGTGTGTGGATAAACTGGGGATGCTTCTCACCCTGGTGGAAACGGGAAAGCCAGGGTGCTCCCTGGGTGCTCCCTGGGTGCAGAGCGAGTATTCTCCAGGCAGCTTTGGCTCCCTATAGAGTCACAGCGAGCAAATAATGGGCCCAAGGGCAAAAACAAATTCCACTCTGCTCTCCATCAGCTGCTCCACTTCTGGGCACCATCCTTGCAAACGGGACCCTCCAAGCAGGCAGCGCATGACTGCGCTGCTTTCTATCCCAAAGAGAGGGGAAATCATCCTTTAGCTGGGGGGGAAGGGACAGTAGAGCAAGCACGTTTTCACTGGCACCAAACCTGCTCCCAGCAAGTCTGTGCCTGGCAGCCCCGTGGGACTAAAAATACCCAGCAAAGGGCTCGAGCTGCGCGCTGCCTGTTTTCGCAGCTCACCAGCTGTCTCCTCGCATCCTCTCTGCTCTGCCCAATGATTATCCCATCAGTTAAGGCCATCTAAACCCAGGCAGCAGCATTTACGGAGTTTTACCAGACACAGTTGAGAGGTTGGGATTCACAGGCAGCGTTTTGCTTCTAATTGCCGGCAGGCTCAGACCCCTCCGACACCGAGTGCTGAAGGGGCTGCTTCCATCTGCTGGAGCCACCAGTAGAGTGTGCAATGCATTGAGGCCATCCTGCAGGGACCCCCCAGGGACCTGAAGAGTGACCACTTGGGTGTCTGAAAATGTTGCAGGGATGGCATCATCAGGTTCTGGCCCCTCACTCCAAGGGGTTGGAGAGTGACCAGAGAAGGGAACAGAGCTGGGGAAGGGGCTGGAGAACAAGGGTTATGAGGAGCAGCTGAGGGAACTGGGGTTGTTCAGCCTGGGGAAAAGGACGCTGAGGGGAGACCTCATCACTGTCTACAACTGCCTGAGAGGAGGTTGTGGTGAGGTGGGCGTTGGTCTCTTCTCCCAAGGGACAGGAGATAGGACGAGAGGAAATGGCCTCAAGCTGCACCAGGGCAGATTCAGATTGGACATCAGGAAAAATATCTTCACTGGAAGTGTTCTCAGGCCCTGGCAGAGGCTGCCCAGGGAGGTGGTGGTGTCCCCATCCCTGGAGGGGTTTAAAAGATGGCAGATGAGTTGCTCATGGACCTGGTTCAGTAGTGGACAGAGACGGATGGACTCAGTGATCTCAAAGGTCTTTTCCAACCAAGTGATTCTGTGATTCCACAGAAGGGAATCTTGGCCCAAGAGATGCAAATACCAAAGATGATTGCAGGATCTGGTGTCCTGGGGCTTGGTGCCACCCTAGATGCAGTGACGTGCAGGGTGCAGGGTAGGACAGCTGGACACAGCCCATTCTGGAGGGGCTGAGCCCACCTTGTTCACCCCTCCAGGGTTTGAAGTGGGGCAAAGGGTGCTGGGCAGGTGCCCTGGGTATTTTGGGGGCAGCAGGAGGGGTCTGATCTCTGTCTTCTTTCCCCTAGGTCACCACCGACTGTTTGAAGGTCTGTGGTACCAAACAGAGACACGTTCCTGTGCCAGCAGTGACCATCTCCTCTGGTCCTGGGGAGAAGATCCCTCCATCACTGGACCCCTCCTCAGCATGCCCGGGCAGCCCAGATACCCCCCGGGCCCTCCCTGTGCTGCTGCTGGCTTGGGCTCCCCATCAGGATGAATCCTCAAGGGTTGCTTTGTCCCCCTCTGAACGTCTCCATGGCTTGTTGATGCTCTGGCCCCTCTGAAAGACCAGAGAGGTGACACAAGGGACCCTGGCAGTGACAAGCAGCCAGACTGGGGGATTTAAGACTGCGAGGGCCTTGTCGGTGCCCAGGACGTCCCTCTGTCCCCACCAGAGTGATGCCAGCTTCCGTTTAGCACTCAAGAAGAAGGGATGGGGGATCCCCCCCATTGTCCCCACCCCATTGTCCCCTCCTGCTCTGGCTCCGCTGACCCCCGGGAGCCCATCGCGATGTGATCAGGGCCCCGTGGCTCCACAGCACCCACTGCCTGCCCCCCCGGGCACCTCCAGGACCCTTGCCCACCCGGTGCTTTCGCCATGATGTGCGAGGTGATGCCCACCATCAGCGAGGGGGACCCTCTGGGTCCCCCCCAGGGCTCCGAGGCGGACGCCGACTTCGAGCAGCTGATGGTGAACATGCTGGATGAGAGGGACAAGCTGCTGGACACCCTGCGGGAGACCCGGGAGACGCTCTCTGTCACCCAGAGCCGCTTGCAGGAGACCCTGCGGGAGCGTGACCAGCTCCAGAGGCAACTCAACTCGGCCCTCCCACAGGTAAGGACCTGGCCCTGGGGTGAGCAGGAGCCTTCACTGGGGCGTGTGAGGATGGTTGGCTGCTTGGATGTGACTTTTAGCTCGTGCCTTTAGGAAGGTCCACCTGCTGTGAGAGGGAGGGGTGATGCTGCCAGGGTGGTGCTGCACCTCATCTCAGGAAAACCCGTAGGTTCTCCCAGGATGAGCCCAAACCCTCAGATATCTCCCTTTCTCCTCGGTACCCCCATCGGTCTGCGGGTCACGCAGGGAGGTGCGGGGCTGCAGTCCCTGCTGTTGCATAGGGGAGCGGGGATGGAGAAGGGGTAGAACCTTCCTGAGGACATCCCAGGGCGACCGTGAGGCAGACACAGATCCCATTGGCACCATACAGCTCTTGGGGAGCAGGGGGGGATGTTTTGGGTAGTGGATCTGACTTGCTGCCTCCAGCTGGCATCCTTGGGGTGTCGGGAAATCCTTGGTTTCCTGAGGGCACAGCAGCACTTGGAGAGTCCCCAGATGGAACATCAACCCAGGTCCTTTCCCTGCGGGGAAACCCCTGCTCCCTGCCCCTTCCCTTGCTGGGGGTCTCCTTCCCATCAGCCTCGTCGCCCGGTGGGGTGATGGAGCTTTCTTTGTCCTGAGCTTGGTCCTGAGAGGGGACACTGGAGGCAGAGCTGAGTGCAAAGGAGAGACTGGGACATTGCCATGGGCCCATGAGCTGGAGCAGACAGGCGGAGGGCAGAGAGGCTGCCAGAGGTCTGTGCTCAGGGGTCAGCCCAGGGCATGGGGGAATCGAGGCTTGCTGTGACTCCGCTGAGGTTTCTGGTGTTGCTTTGCTCCTGGCTCCTCCACCTGCAGGAACCACTCCAGGTGCTCTGGAGACCTGGATTTAAGCTCAGCCTCCACAAGCAAAGATGCTCAGGTTGGAATCGAATGGGGTGGATCAGGGCTGTATGGGGTGGGTGTGAGCTGCCCACCTTCCCTCTGGGGTCTTGTGGGGCAGCATGTGGCATCCCAGCATCCACACCTGGGAAAGCAGGATCTGGGGGGGTGTTTGTACTGTAGGTGTTGATGTGGGGAGGAGCCCAGCAGTGGGAGAAGCAGGAGGGGAGGCTTTGAACGTTTATATCTGTTCTGACTGCGCTCGTGCTGAGAACTTAGAATCATAGAATGGTTTGGGTTGGAAGGGACCTCAAAGCCCATCCGGTTCCAACCCCCCTGCCATGGCCAGGGACACCTCCCATTGGATCAGGGGGATCAAAGTCCCATCCAGCCTGGCCTTGAACACCTCCAGGGATGTGGCAGCCATCACTTCCTTGGGCATTTGGGGCACCCTCGGGAGATGGGAAGTGATCGATGGATAAAAGCTGGTGGCACAAGCCAGGGCAGAGCTGGGGCTGGTGGCCAGCTGCCTCTTGGAATCCATCCTCCACTCTGCATGGGGGAAAAGCTCAGGAGGGAGGAGGCCGTGTCCCCAGGCTGTTGAGAGGAAAAAAATCCCAGGAGTTCTTCCTTGAGAGTTCCTGAGATCCCTGTGGATGAATTGCTCTTTGACCTCAGAGATGGCAAATATTTAAGAATGCTTTCTGTGGAGCACAAAGGTGCTCAGTCCCCAGGTTTAGAGAAGAGACCATGGCTGCCCCATCCCTGGAGGTGTTCAAGGCCAGGTTGGATAGGGCTTTGAGCCTCCTGATCCAGCGGGAAGTGTCCCTGCCCATGGCAGGGGGGGTTGGAGCTGGATGGGCTTTGTGGTCCCTTCCAACCCAAGCCATCCCATGGTTCCATGTGCTGAGATTGCCCACGTGCTGGGTGCAGGCAGGGCCACCACCACCACCTCCCGTGTGCAGGGGGCTCTCATCCCCTTCCTCCAGGCTCTCCAGCGCGTACGGAGAGAGCAAGCCAGGTCACCCTGAGCGCGCTGGGCCCGCCCCGCCGCAGCCGCCTCGGATTAGGGGCCCCGTGCGGATTTAGTCCCCGCTCCTGCTCCAATAAAGGCCCCGCGGCGCAGGGCCCGGGCACCGCAAACTGGGTCAGCGCGGAGGGACGCGGTGGCAGCGCCCGCCGGGCTCCGCTCCCGGCCCCGCGCCCGGGGATGTGACCGGGGCGGGCGGCAGATGGGGCATTTCCCTGCCCTGCCGCCCCCCTCTGCCCTGCGCGGCCCTGCGTGGGCAGGGGGGCTCCGGTGGCCCCCGGCGCCCGCCGAGCTGCTCGCCCGCGGGGCTGCCCCGACCGCCCTCGTGGGAGATGAGGGCTCGGCATGAACGCGGGCAGCAAAGCCAAGGGTGCTCAGCTGCCCAATGGGATTAATCCCAGCATGTGCATGTACCAGGTAAGTGGGGCGTGGCGGGGCGTGGGGGAGCTCCTGGACCTGTCCCGTCCTTTTCCTCCTTCTCTGCCTTGTGCCGAGGAGCTGACTGCGACGTGTCAGCCCCCTCGGGGAGGGGATTCGAGGTGCATGGCTGGAAGAAACCCTTTTGCTGGGGACAGGGTTGAGCATCCGGGCTCATCGTGGCCGTCCCTGAGGCCGACAGCCCTTCCCCGGCGTCGCCGATGGGCCAGGCCGTGAGGAGGACTTGCTGCCTGGGCCTGGGTTGGTGGATGGAGGCTGGAGGATGTGGCACTCCTTTCATCCTTTCAAGGCACAGCTGGAATCCACCGTGTCAAGAAGGGTTCCAGAAGGCTGGCAGAGCCATCGATGGGACGGGCAGGGGATGTGCTTGTCCAGGGCAAACCTGTTTGTATCTCCCCTTCTCCCTTGCCCATGGCCAAGCTGCCTCCGGTTCTGGAATCCGCGACATAAGAAGCACATGGAAATGTTGGAATGGGTCCAGAGGAGGCTACAAAGATAATCAAAGGGCTGGAGCCCCTCTGCTCTGAGGACAGGCTGAGAGAGTTGGGGTTGTTCAGCCTGGAGGCGGCTCTGGGGAGACCTTAGAGCAGTCTCCCAGGACTGAAAGGGGCTCCAGGAAAGCTGGGAAGGGGCTTTTTTTCCAAGGGCCTGGAGTGATGGGATGAGGGGGAACAGCTTTAAACTGGAAGGGGGAGATTTAGATTAGACATCAGGAATAAATTCTTCATGATGAGGGTGGGGAGGCCCTGGCCCAGGTTGCCCAGGGAAGTGGTGGCTGCCCCATCCCTGGAGGTGTTCAAGGCCAGGTTGGATGGAGCTTTGAGCCCCCAGATCCAGTGGGAGGTGTCCCTGCCTATGGCAGGGGGGTGGAACTGGATGGGCTGTTAAGGTCTCTTCCAACCCAACCCATTCTATATTTCTAATCCGTGGGGGCATCCCTCAGCCCCCAAAAGGCAGAACTCCAGGGCGATTTCCTGGGGGGAATAAGCTGCCTTAATGCTTCTTACATGATTTATTTATTCATATGGGAGCGCTGAACGAGACTTAATCGGTCTGAAAGCTCTCGGCTCCAATCCCTCTGATTTCCCTGCTGGGGCAGGGGACGTGCAGCTGAGGAGAGGGCCCTGACCAGGAATTGGGTCTCTCAGCAGCCCCCCGGGGTCCTGGCACAGCTGCCAGTGTTGGTGCCACTCTGGGATGTGACCTGCAGAGCTCCAGGGGTATCCAGAGGTGTTCCTGGAGCCGGGTTGTGCATCGGACGGTCCCTGTCCCTGCCAGGACATGGGGTTTGGGAGGAGTCCCTGTCCCCAGCTGTGCCAGGAGGAGAGCAGGTTCCCACCTCTCACAGGGCTGCTGTGCTAAGGGCGACCAATGCTGTGGAAACCTCCTGCACTTCTTCTTTCCATGCCCTGCTCTACTGGGCCTTCGCTGTCTCTTGGGGCTGCCTGGGGAGCTGAGAGCTGGGCCTTCTGGGGTGGGCAGACTCCCAAAGTCCTCCTTAGCTCCCTGGAGGTCCCCAAGGAGCTGGGAAAGGTTTTGACATCAGATGAGCACCCCAGATTCCTCTGATTTTTCTTTAAAATATGTCTAAAGTTCACCCTTGCAAAATGCACTGTGAAAATAGGCACCTCAGCAGCTCCAAGTGAGGGGCAAACACCACTGAGTGAGACCTGTAAAGTGTCTTGAGACTTTGGGGAAGGATGGAGGGGTCTGGTGGCTCAATGTTGAACTGTTAGAGCTGGTTGCACTTCCTCAAGACCAGGGACACTGGGAAGTTGGATTCCTGCTTGCTCAGCTGCGCGATGCTCCTCCACGAGTGACCCTGGGTGGAAATACACATTGTGACCATGTGTTGAGATGGGGGGTCAAAGGACCTTTCTCAAAGGTCTTTTCCAACCAGGTGTTTCTGTGGTTCTGTGACACCACTTCCCCATGGGTGGTCCCTGCAGAGTCACAGTGCCGGAGCTCCAGGATTTGCCACCACTTTGCTCAGCACTGAGGGTGGGTGATGGTTGAGAACCTGGGTTTACCCGGTAGGATTTAATCTTCATAATCCTGTGCTACGCACGGCTGGGGTTGTGTTTATCCCCTCGACTGTGGCTTAGGGCTGCTCCTGGGACAAGGAGGAGAAACTGAGGGGTGGGTCTGCTGACTGCCAGTACAGACAGACGGACAGATGGGGCTCCACCCCTCATGAGCTGGGACACAGAACCACAGAATGGCCTGAGTTGGAAGGGACCCTCGAGGATCATGGAGTCCAACCCCTGAGACAGGACAGGACAACCCCAGGAGTCAGCAGGGCTGATTTCCCAGCGTGGGGATCCTTCCCACCTCTCCCTCCACCTCTCCTGGCCCTCAGGAGCAATCACTTCAATTCACCCACAGCTGGAGGTGGTTTGTTCCCAAGGTTTGGGTGCCTTGGAGCGGCAGCCACGCCCCAGCCACACCTGGGGAATTTTGCTGGCTTTGGTGCAATCTCACGATGGCTTTGTCCATGCTGGGCACAGGGAAAGGCAGAAGATGGCTCTGGGCTGAGGACTTATGTATTTCAGCTTTTTTTAATTCTATGATCCTTCTCCCTTGAGCTTCCTAAACCTCTCCTTGCTTTCCCAGCCATCTCCACATAGCTGGTTTCTGGCTTCCCTCCGGCTCTTCCCTGTGCCTTTCCCATTGATGCAGCCAGGGGGGAAGACAATGAACCCTGAACATGCCTGAATCCGACCAAATATCCAAGTCCCAAGCCACAGTGTCCTGTTTCAACACCTTGTGTGGTGCTCTGGGACTCTCCCCCTTCTCTGACTGAAAATAGTATCCGTCTACCCTGCTCCCTCCTGCTCCAGGGCCTGGGGCTGAGCCCAGCTGGTCACACTTTGGGTGGCCTGGTTTTAATCCAAACCAGCCACTTCCCGGACTGCCGGGCTTCCTGCAGGGCTCCTGAGGACTCCCAGGGCTGTGTCTCATCATCCAGCCTTTGACTGAGGATCAGGAGCCTCTCCTTCACTTTCTAATCCGTTTATAGGTGTCCCTGCTTAGTTTGAGAGCTTCTCTGAGCCGGGCGCAGGCGCCTCTGCAGCTCCTGGAAGCTCCTGGCAATGACCAGGGCAGAGGAAAAGCACCCAGATCCTCCTTCTCACCACTTTGCTGGGCCCCAGGGCAATGGCAGAGCTGTGTCATGGAGTGACCCTGCAGCCAAGACCTTGACTGGGTTGGAAAAGACCTTTGAGATCATCGAGTCCAGCCATCCCTGTCCACTACTAAACCAGATCCATGAGCACCTCATCCACCCAACACTTCCACGGATGGAGACACCACCACCTCCCTGGGCAACCTCTGAGAACACTTTCCATTAAGACATTTTTCCTGATGTCCAATCTGAACCTGCCCTGGGGCAACTTGAGGCCATTTCCTCTCGTCCTATCGCCTGTCCCTTGGGAGAAGAGACCAACCCCCACCTCACTACAACCTCCTCTCAGGCAGTTGCAGACAGTGATGAGGTCTCCTCTCAGCCTCCTTTTCTCCAGGTTAGGCAGCTCCAAGTTTCTCAGCTGCTCCTCGTGGTCCCCAGCCTCACCTGGTGCCCCCCAGTGGTCCAGAGCAAAGGTGGCAGTGCTAGGGCAGATGCCCGGGGCTGATGCAGGTGCTATAGGTGGGTGCTGGATTAATGAATTAATGAAATGCATTAATGAAATAAAGCAGATTTGAGAAATTTTCATTAATTTATTTGCTCAATAATTTCATTGTAACCATGTTTTCCCAAAACCTCCCTCCTTTTTTGCTAGATATCAAATGTATCTGTGTGTTGAATGAAGTTCTAGCTTTGCGTGATCCTGCCTTTCTTTCCTCTCTTCTCTTGCACATCTACTCTGGCTTGCTGAGTCCATTAAGTGTTTCTGGTGAGTGGGAGAGTTCCTAAAGACAGAGGAATACTCATACAGACTCTACCTGGGGTACTTAGTTGTGGAATGGGAGATGCTGGTTGCTCTAAACCCGATAGGGGAGGGTTTGGAAGGATGTGCAGCCTCTTAAGACTGAGCCAGTAGCTTTTCTAGAAGGTGTCTTTTTAAATAATAGATTTTACTGTGGAGGAAATTCAAAGTTTTGTTTTGTAGCACTGCAAACAGAATAGATTTTTAGATTTTTAGAGTTTTATTCCCAAAATATGAAAGTCAGGCTCACAAGTGCCCCCAGCCGGGTGCGCTGGGCTAACCCCGACTGCTCTCCCGTCTCATTGCAGGGGTTTTGCTATCTGTGGTGGGAAATGCTCCTTTTTTGCAGCCTTTCCCTGAGGAAGGATGGTTATCCTGGGCTCTTTTCTTTCCTGGGATGCTCTAGGCTTGGTGGCCTTGCTGGGGGGCACAGACAGGACCTGCCCAGCCATTCCTGGTGGGGTGGGAGGGCTCGGAGAGGAGCACCCCGATGGGCTGGGGTGGGCAGGAGCTTTGTGTGGAGCCACCCCCACGCTTTGCCCTGCTGACCCCTGGATCTCATCGGGCTGACAGGGGTGGGGGCTGCCTGTCCCTCTCCACTGGATTTTCTCTCTCTTTTAATCTCCAGGCCTTTTGGGATGAGAGCCTGATTGCGGGCACAATCTGTGCAGTTCAGCCAGGCTGGCACTGCGGGATGTGGGGGGCTGAGCTGCCCATCACTGCCCCCCACCCCTGCTGCCTCCCCTGCCTTGTCTCCTTTCAGTCCACTCTGGGCATTGCCCTGGTCACCCCATGGGGCAGAGCAAGAGGTTTCCACCCTTTGCAGCTCTGAGGGGCTTTGGATCCACTGCTCCGATGCCAGGGGAGCGTCCACAGCCGCTGTGTCACCCAGCACTATGATCTGGGCTGCTGAATCTGGATCTGGGGCCATCATGGCTGTGAGGATTATAGAATCATGGAATAATGGGTTGGGGTGGAAGGCACCTTAAAGCCCATCCCTGCCATGGGCAGGGACACCTCCCACTGGATCTGGGGGCTCAAAGCCCCATCCAACCTGGCCTTGAACACCTCCAGGGATGGGGCAGCCACCACTGCTCTGGGCAACCTGGGCCAGGGTCTTTCCCGTCCTCATTGTGAAGAATTTTTTCCTAATGTCTCATCTAAATCTTCCCCCTTCCAATTTAAAGCCGTTCCCCCTCATCCTGTCACTCCAGGCCCTTGGAAAAAGCCCCTCCCCAGTTTTTCTGGAGCCCCTTTCAGTCCTGGGAGGCTGCTCTAAGGTCTCCCCAGAGCCTTCTCTTCTCCAGGCTGAACAAGCTCAGCTCTCCCAGCCTGTCCTCAGAGCAGAGGGACTCCAGCCCTCGGATCATCTCCGTGGGCTCCTCTGGACCTGCTCCAACAGTTCCATCTCCTTCTTGTGTTGGGGATTCCAGAGCTGGATCCAGGACTCCAGGTGTGGTCTCACAGGGCAGAGCAGAGGGGCAGAATCCCCTCCCTCTCCCTGCTGGCCACCCTTCAGCCTTGCCGCCTCCTGTGCACGGAGGGATGGGGGCAGTGATACAGCCCGCAATCTGAAGCAGCCAGGGGAGCACGGGCAGCTGCTCTGGCAGCTCTCACTGCTGCTCTCACGTGCTTGCCTCTCCCCGGCATTCCCAGCCCCGGGATAATCCCTGGGGATGCTCCCAGGCTGCTCCCTCTACGCAGAGCATTGCATAACCACCGGCGAGTGCCGGGCTGGGCTGAGCCCTAATCCCCACCGGCTGGGAGAGCGCGGCTCGGGAACGGCTTGGCCGGCACAGTGACCTCCCAGGGATCCACAGGGGGGTTCCCTGTGCTTTGGGGGCTCTGGGGTGGCCCGAGAGCAAGCGTGGGGTGGTGCCTGAGCATGGCAGGGATGATGATGCGGATTTGGGGGGCTGTGACCCATTTCAGGGACAACTGATGAGGATGGAGATGATGCCAGGGCATGACTGGTACCTGGGGGAAAAAAATGGGGCAGGAGTGAGGCTGGGAAGGAGCTGGGAGTCTTGGGCATTGGGGTGAGGATGTTGAGTGGAAGTAGCCCTGAGGCGTGGTGATGGGCAGAAAAGGGACAACGATTGGCTTCACTCCTCTGACTGCTCTTTCTCTTCTCCCCATTGCTGTGTGCTCAGGTCCTGTCCTGCTGTGGGGGCTTGGCATAGAATCATAGAATCATGGAATGGTTTGGGTTGGAAGGGACCTCAAAGCCCATCCAGTTCCACCTTCCTGCCATGGGCAGGGACACCTCCCACTGGATCAGGGGGCTCAAAGCCCAACCTGGCCTTGAACACCTCCAGGGATGGGGCAGCCACCACTTCCCTGGGCAACCTGGGCCAGGGCCTCACCACCCTCACAGGAGAACATTTCTCCCTAAAATCTCCTCTCAATCTCCCCTCTTTCAGCTGAAAACCGTTCCCCCTCATCCTATCCCTGCACTCCCTTTAGAAAAGCCCCTCCCCGGCTTTCCTGGAGCTCCTTTCAGTCCTGGGAGGCTACTCTAAGGTCTCCCCAGAGCCTTCTCTTCTCCAGGCTGAACAACCCCAACTCTCTCAGCCTGTCTTTGTACAGGAGGTGCTCCAGCCCTTGGATCATCTCTGTGGCCTCCTCTGGACTCAGTCCAGCATCACCAATGACACCACCATCTCCACCAACCCAGGTGAAAACCACACCAGGGCAAGCAGTTTTAGGTGGGAAGGGAAAAGGAAAATCCAGTTGGGACAAACAGATTAAGAAGCTCTGGATTTCTTGGCAGAATGTCTTCTCTGGCAAGAGATTTTTCTTTGAGCTGAGCAGAGCATTTGATTCAACCGTAGCTTCAACGTTTTGCTTCAGTTTGAAGGGTTTTTATTTGTTTAACTTGAAAATTAAAGTGCAAGAGGATTTGATGCTGTAAAACCGTTCTCAACCCCCAGTTCAAATTTGATTTGTTAATGCCTGATCAAATCATTCTCAGCTTCTTCTGAAACCCTTTTCCTTTTTAAGTTCTTCTCAACAACACTGTGAAACTGGTGTAAATTCATGAAGCAGTCCCACATTTGCATTTTTCACCCTAAAAATCTCAGCTGTAATGTGTGACTTAGTCCTGGCACCGCTTGGCAACTGAAAGAACAACTGGGAACGATGAGAGAGGGCTCCTGGGCTACCCCAGGTGCTTGGGTTTCATTTTTTAGGGAAAATGAATTCTCCTGCACCCTACGGACTTCTCAGTGGGTTTCCTTTCCTGTCTGACCCAGTCACAAGTGTGATTGTGCTGTTCTGAGGAGCCCATCCTATCCCACAGGATGTGCTGGCTTTGCAGCTCTGTCTTGGCATCGCTGTGTGCTTGACTCTTCATAGAACCATGGAATCATGGAATTTTTAAGGTTGGAAAAGCCCTCTAAGCTCATCCAGTCCAACCATCAGCCTGTGCCTACTAAACAGTGTCCCAAAGTGCTACAGCCACATGTTTTCTGAAACCCTCCAGGGATGGAGACTGCACCACTGCCCTGGGCAGCCTCTGCCAGGGCTTCTCCACTCTTGTCACCTCCTTGGAGGGATCGGTGACTGGAGCAAGGACTGGTACCTGCTCCATCTCCTGCTGTGCCCCATCTCCCTCTGCTGGGATTCAGGGCTTGACGGTGCCCCAGAAGAAGCATGGATGGGGCCACATGTGGTGGACTGGGGTGGATCTCGCTTTTTCCTTTGGAAGGAGGTTTTGGATGATGGCAGGTCCTGAGGCTGTGGCAGAGACTGGTTTGGGGTCAGGGCACCCATCCTGGTTGGCTGTGGCTTACAGAGAGTTTTAGCCTGATGGGATGCTCCAAGGTTGTGCTCTGCTGGATTGCATCGAGGGGACAGTGGGGATGAGAGCACACTGGTGGCCTTGACTGGGATGCTTTAAATGCCATCAAGCACCTCTGGAGCTGTAGAGCATCTTCTTGTTTCATTGGACATCAAACCAAATGGATAAATATTGGGATGCTGCATTCTCCCTTCTCCAGATCACTCAGGGAAACCAGCCTGGCTGTGCTTCCCCACTGATTTCTCAGTGTTCCCCTTGGTGTCCCCACCTCTCACTGGGTGGGTTTGGATGGGAAATGCTCTGTGCTGGAGGTCCTGGCAGTGGGGCCGGGTGCTGGCTCCATCTCCATCCTGCTCTCCCTGCTCACGGCCCTGCCTGGATTTCTACAGGAGTTTGCAACGCTGACACGGGAGCTCAGTGCGTGCCGGGAGCAACTCCTGGAGAGGGAAGAGGAGATCTCGGAGCTGAAAGCCGAGCGCAACAACACCCGGGTGAGCAGAGAAAACCTTCTGACCGGCTTTTGGTCCCTGTGAACGTGGGATCCCGTGGGCTGCTGGGCCAGTACCGGCATCACCAGCCCCTGGGGTGATGAGAGCCTCATGCTTGCCCTCTTGCAGCTCTTGCTGGAGCACCTGGAGTGCCTGGTGTCGAGGCATGAGCGGTCCCTGAGGATGACTGTGGTCAAGCGCCAGGCCCAGTCGCCGTCCGGGGTTTCCAGTGAGGTCGAGGTGCTCAAGGCGCTCAAGTCACTCTTTGAGCATCACAAGGCTCTAGATGAAAAGGTGAGACAGGTTGCTGGGACCTCCCTCCTGGCTTGCTCCATGAGCACCCCCAGCTCAGAGCTGCCCTTATCCCAACCCTTCTCCTCTGTCCCAATGGATGCCAGTTTTCATTAAGCCGGATGATGACAGAGGATCCCTCAGGACAAAGGTCTTGACTATCCAAAAGCTACAGGACCCTTGTTTTGGGAGTCTGTGGGGCTGCCGAGTGGATGCTGTGGGTTTGAAGCTGTCAGGGATGGGAATCTTGCTTCCCTGGGTCACTCTCGTGGTGTGAGTGCTGGCAGTTGGCCACCCTGGTTCGGTCTTTGCATTATAACTCATGTTGTTCCTCCTGATTCCTTTACCCTGAGCAGCTTCTTGCTCTGCTAAAAGATATATTCAAGCTGTCCCAGCCATGGGCCTCTTGCAACAGTCAATTTGGTCCAGGCTATTCCTCTCCCAACGTGCTTCTGCTCTTCCAGGCAATGGGCTGGAGCATCCCTGGACATGAATCCGCATGAACTGGGCTGTCAGCTGGACAAAAGGGGGCTGGGAGTTCACCTACAGCCTGGGCACCCCCATCACAGATAAATAATGGCTTTCCCTCTCTTACATGACCGCAGGTCAGGGAACGCTTGCGAGCAGCTTTGGAGCGAGTGGCAACCCTGGAGGAGCAGCTGGTGGATGCCCATCGGCAGGTAAGAGGTGTTGGGCACTCTGGGCACTTGGTGAGTGTCTGGTTACAGTGTTGAATTCACGTTAACTTTGCTGAAATACCCCTCTCAACTGGTGGTGCAGGTTGGAGAAGGAGCATTTGGGCATTTATAACGTAAAGGTTTTCATTCTAAAGCTCTTTACATGAAGGGTCACCTGGATTTAAGGAAACCTTGTAAATACTGTGAACCCTTTTGTCTCACGGGCAAGGTTTCCTCTGTTGTTTTGCTGACTGTGGTTAATTTCAGTGACAAAAGCATCTTGGATCAGTTAATGGAGCTGAGGGTACCTTTGCTTTTGGGCTCTTCCCCTGCCTCAGCAGAGCCCCAAACCTTGCTGCTCCAAGCACCCCAACTTGCATCCCCCAGTTGCTCTTGCTCCGGCCCTGGCCTGGGAACTTCTCTGTCCCCAGCATTTGGCTCTGTTCATCTTGGAGATGGTAACTCAGGCTTTCCTTCTTGAACTTTGTGCTCAGCCACCACTGGAGACACCATCCCTATAGCTTCTGCCCAGCCAGACTGTGCTCCTCTTTCCATGCAGGGACACCTCCCACTGGATCAGGGGGTTCAAAGCCCCATCCAACCTGGCCTTGAACACCTCCAGGGATGGGGCAGCCACCACTTCTCTGGGCAACCTGGGCCAGGGCCTCCCCACCCTCATTTTCTCATCTAAATCTTCCCCCTTCCAATTTAAAGCCATTCCCCCTCATCCTGTCACTCCAGGTCCTTGGAAAAAGCCCCTCCCCAGCTTTCCTGGAGCCCCTTTCAGTCCTGGGAGGCTGCTCTAATGTCCCCCTGGAGCCTTCTCTTCTCCAGGCTGAACAACCTCAACTCTCTCAGCCTGTCCTCAGGGCAGAGGGGCTCCAGCCCTCGGATAGTCTCAGTGGCCTCCTCTGGACCTGCTCCAACAGTTCCATCTCCTTATGTTGGTGATTCCAGAACAGGACACAGGATTGTCATGAGAGCGGAGTAGAGGGGAGAAGCAGGTCCTTCAACCTTTCTTCTTCAGCCCATCCCTGCAGTTCCTTCCCATCCGTAGGCTCCACCTGGATGTGACGGTGGAGGGAGCCCTCAGGCAGCCGGCTGCAGGCCTGGATTCTCCAGCACTCCCTCACCCACGGCCAGACTGGCTGCTCTCATCTCCTTTCTCTCATTCATTAAGCCCTGCTGTCCCGCAGGTGGCAGCTCTGCAGCAAGGGGCAGCCCGGGAGGCCCCGGCCGGGGATCGGGATGAGAGGGAGCTGAAGGAGCCAGCGCAGAAGCTTCCCTGGAAGGTGAGCGCCCCAGAAACCCCTGCTCTGACCATGCTCACCGGGGCCCTTGTTTTTCCACCCCCTTTGCAGTGGCTACAGGGTGCTGAAAGCTTTTTCTCCCTCTCCTCTGGTACCAGCCCCATGGGAAATGCCCTTCTTGGTGGGTACAGGCCAATTCTGAGAGGGAGGGAATTTGTGCTCCTCTTTGGATTCTCGTAGAGGTTCTGCTTCCCAGAGATGTTGTGGGAAGCCCTCTGCCATCCCTATTCCATCGTGCTCCTGAGAAGCCGTATCCCTGGCTAGTGGAGCCTGAGAGGAGGTTCCAGAGCCCCGTGTCTCCACTCCCCCCCCTCACCGGGTCCCTGCAGGACCACCTTCCCCTACTGCGTGGCTGCAGCCACCACCAACGCATGCTCTGGGGCAACCCAGCATCTGCCTCCCTCTCTGCTGCCTTGCAGCGCCTCTCCAACGGCTCCGTCCACCCCGACGATGAGGCTGGGAGGATGGTGGAGCTGCAGGAGCTCCTGGAGAAGCAGAATTTCGAAGTGGTCCAGGCCAAGGAGCGCATCTCCGCGTTGGCTGCCAGCGTCGCCGAGCTGGAGGAGGATTTGGGCACCGCCAGGAAGGATCTGATCAAATCGGAAGAGATGAGCAGCAAGTACCAGAGGGACCTCCGAGAGGTCAGACCCTGCCCTCTCGTGCTGCCAAACCTGTTGCTGCTGCAGAGACATTCCCAGCAGCTTCTGCATGCTCTGGGCTGGGAAGGGGTTGTAATCCACATTGTGTGCAGAGTGAAGGCCTCTGTTCCCCCCAAAAGGCCACTGCCTTTGGGAGATTGCCCTCAGGTCCCTGAGCAGGACTGCCCTGGGGTTATAAGCAGACACCAAGGTTACCCAGGTGCTGCAGACCCGGGGCAGTGAGTTGAGCCCATGCTAGAAGGTTTTTCTGCGATTGCCTGGCTCTCCCTTTATTCATCTCCCACTCTGCTGTCCCTCATCCCTGTGCAGAGCAGGGTTTTCGTTGCATGCTTGGGCTCGGGGGTGTCTCACAGGAGCTGGGTGGCCCAGTTGTTCCCAAACTGGTGGCCACAGGTCAGGATGTGATAACCCTGTCGCTCCCGCAGGCCCTGGCTCAGAAGGAGGACATGGAGGAGAGGATCACCACGCTGGAGAAACGCTACCTGGCAGCCCAGCGAGAAGCCACCTCCATCCATGACCTCAACGACAAGCTGGAGAGCGAGTTGGCGAACAAGGAGTCCTTGCACCGCCAGGTACCAAAGCTTGGACCCAAAGGCTTTGCACCACCCCGGGGTTCTGGGAGGGAGAAGCAGGCGCTGGGAGGGGGTGGGACAAGCAGACAGCTCGTGGTGCCAGGTGCCCATCCTGCCCTGTCCCGCAGTGCGAGGAGAAAGCTCGGCACCTGCAGGAGCTGCTGGAGCTGGCGGAGCAGAAGCTGCAGCAGACGATGCGGAAGGCGGAGACGCTGCCCGAGGTGGAAGCGGAGCTGGCGCAGCGCATCGCGGCCCTCACCAAGGCAAGTGGGCGAGGTGCTCGGAGAGGGCTGGGACAGGGGAGAGTACAGAAACCAGAGGAAATTCCTCTATGGAAGGAGCAGGTTTGGCCAACCCGTGGAACCCCTGGCAGGCTCAAGGTACCTTGCTCTCATTCGCAGCCTCTGAGCTTTGCTGCCCTCTGTCTCCTCCAGGGCTGCAGGGACAATGCAGAGTTTTTAAAGCTTCCAGTGTGTCCTGCACACACGAAGTTGGCTCCCTTTCCTTGGCTCCTTTCTCCAAGGCAGAGATGGCTCTATCGGTGTGGGTGATCCTTGGCTTGTGCTGGGGTCACACTGGGATCACAGAATCGTGGAATAATTTGGGTTGGAAAGGACCTTAAAGATTATCCAGTTCCACCCCCCTGCCATGGGCAGGGACACCTCCCACTGCATCAGAGAGGCTCTAAGTCCCATCCATCCTGGCCTTCAACACCTCCAGGGATGGGGCAGCCACCACTTCTCTGGGCAAAATGATGAGGAGGAAGAGAAAGAACCCATGTGGGATCTGGGAGGGTGCAGGCCTGGAGGGAGGTGTGGATGCAGCCAACTCTGCCCTTCCTGGTGGCTGCCGTGGGTCTCAGGTCACTCACAGAACCCCTCCATCTCCCCTCACCTGGCTGACAGGGCTGAGTTGGGCTCACAAGACATGGTGAGCTGTGGTGGGAATGCAGGCAGGGGAAGAGAACAGGAACCTGGGGAAGGGTGTGGGTGCAGGGGTGGAGGGAGGAGTGCAGGAGGTCCTACATGGTTTTGGGGATGTTATCCAAGAGGGCTGCTCTGCTTTTCCCAGGCAGAAGAGAGGCACGGGAGCATCGAGGAGCACCTTCGGCAACTGGAGACCCAGCTAGAGGAGAAGAACCAGGAGCTGGCCAGGGTAAGTGCAGCTCACCCTGAACTGAAGAGCCCTTGCAGGTCCTGATGTGGCCTTGGCTTCGCTTTGCCGTGGTGACTGGGCACCTGGGGACACCATGAATCATAGAAACATAGAGCTGTTTGGTTGGAAAAGACCTTTGAGATCATCGAGTCCAACCACCCCTGTCCATTACTGAACCAGGTCCCTGAGCACCTCATCTGTCCGGCTTTTAAACCCCTCCAGGGATGGGGACTCCACCACCTCCCTGGGCAGCCTCTGCCAGGGCCTGAGAACACTTTCAGTGAAGAAGTTTTTCCTGATGTCCAATCTGAACCTGCCCTGGTGCAACCTGAGGACATTTCCTCTCGTCCCATCACCTGTCACTTGGGAGAAGAGACCAACACCCACCTCACCACAACCTCCTCTCAGGCAGTTGTAGCCAGTGATGAGGTCTCCCCTCAGCCTCCTCCCCTCCAGGCTGAACAGCCCCAGGTCCCTCAGCCACTCCTCATAACCCCTGTACTCCAGCCCCTTCCCCAGCACGAAGGTCGAGCTCGCTGGTGTCTCTGAAGCAGGATGGGGAGAGGGGCCTGGCTAATCCTTTCCCATCCAGTATCTCTTGATCTAGACTCACTCAGGAGCTCATGACACTCTCCCAGGCATCCAAGTCTTGCTATTAGTGGGTGTTGTCCACTCCTCTCCCAGCATCACCTCCAGGGGAAAGCTGGGACCCCAAGTGCAGGGTGGAGGATGAAGCTCCAGCTGCTCTTTTCCCCAGCCTGGATCAGCAGCAGGGCAAGACCAACGGGCGCTGGGAGCAAAGGATGCTCCTCCTCAAAAAGAAATGGATGTGTCCAGTGTGTCATGGGACACCTGATCCCTGCTGAGCTCCCTAGCCAGGCGCTGTCCATGCAGGAGGTTGTGATGCCCATTTCATGAGTTGCCCACATGGCATTAATTGTCATTTTTGCCAACCAAAGGTCTCTTTGGAAAGATCTTTGGAAAGCCAGAGGATTGGCAGCCTTTGGGGTCTGGCATGTGACTCCAGTGTGACTGTCCCTGGTAGATCATACAATCATGGAATGGTTTGGGTTGAAAGGGACCTTAAATCCCATCCAGTTCCACCCCCCTGCCATGGGCAGGGACACCTCCCACTGGATCAGGGGGCTCAAAGCCCCATCCAACCTGGCCTTGGACACCTCCAGGGATGGGGCAGCCACAGCTTCTCTGGGCTGTGCCAGGGCCTCCCCACCCTCATCGTGGTGATGATGCAGATGGTCACCAGATACAGATGTGAAGCTTTCTTGAGGGGAGACAGGACCTCGTTGGATCTTGTCTTCTCTGCTCTTTGTCCCTGGCTGAGAACTGGCAGGGACCGGCAGAGCCATAACAGAGGGTCCGATCTGTGCTCTGAGGGGTTGATTTGTCCCCAAAAGCTGGGCCTGCTGGATGAGCTCTGACCCCACCAGCAGGCAGGGGCTGGCAGGAGGGTGCTGAGCCCCTCGTGGCAGGAGCAGAGCCACTGCTCTGAGGCGGCCGTCGCTGTCTGTGGCTGCAGGCGCGGCAGCGGGAGAAGATGAACGAGGAGCACAACAAGCGGCTCTCGGACACCGTGGACCGTCTGCTGAGCGAGTCCAACGAGCGGCTGCAGCTGCACCTCAAGGAGAGGATGGCGGCCTTGGAGGAGAAGGTAGAGGCTGGGGGGCAGGGGAGCGTGGAGGGGGACACTGGGGAGGGGGGTGAGGGGTCCACAGCCCCTCCAGCCTCGGCCAGGCGCAGTGCAGGGCTTGGTTGAGCAGGGAGGGAGAAATGGTCACATGCAGCCGGGTGCTGGGGCCGGAGGGAGGGCAGGGGAGGGTGCTCTGCATTGCACCCTCGCCTCCAGCCGCCCCTTGCCCCGCAGGACTCGCTCCCCACCACCTTTCATCCCCGACAGCAGCAGGATTTGTCCTGCCCCATTCCCTCACTTCCCTGTGTCTCCTCTGGCGCAGCCTTGACCTCAGCTGGTGCAGCAAAACCCTGCTGCGTTTTGCAGGAGGAAATGCAGCGTTTGTCCTCTCCCAGCTGCCCATCCTCTGCTCGTGCTGGCTCCAAACATTCCTGTCAGAGAATCATTGAATGGTTTGGGTTGGAAGGGACCTTAAATCCCATCCAGTTCCACTCCTACTGCCATGGGCATTGACACCTCCCACTGGATCAGGGGGCTCAAAACCCCAGGGAACACCTCCAGGGATGGGGCAGCCACCACTGCTCTGGGCAACCTGGGCCAGGGCCTCCCCACCCTCACCGTGAAGAATTTCTTCCTAAGGTGTAATCTAAAACATCCCCCTTCCAGTTCAAAGCTTTTGCCCCTTGTCCTCTCACCACTTGCCCTTGTACTGTCCCCCAAGCCTGGGCTCATCTGCCTTCTCCAAGCCAGGGCAGAGCCCATGAGCAGCCTCCCAGCTCCCACCCTGCTCCTTCTGGGGAACTGGGCTTTCTTTGAGGACCCAGCAGGAGCTGCTTCTGCCCCAGAACAAGTGCAAGGAGCTGGGAGAGCAAGGATTGGTTTCACAGTGCTGGTAGGAGGTCAGGCCTTGAGAATTCACCTCTGTTTGGGTTCCTGCAGGGACCAGGGTCCACTTAACGAGTCAGATCATAGAGAGGTTTCATCCACCGGGGCTGATGCCTCCAGGACTGGGTCTGTCTCCCCTGCTGCTCTGTCTACACCTCTGTCCCCAGCCAGATCCAGCTGTGCCAGTGTGTCCAGGCCTGAGTGGCTCTGGATAAAGAGCAGGACCCTGCACATAAGGCTGAGTCTGAATTCCCACCCCAGTAAGCAACAGGGAGCAGAGTAGTGGCACCTTGCAAAGGGGCATCGTCTGCTCCCCCTTGCTCAAGGGGAACTTCCCCCGTTGCTCCAGCACTGACTCTCCCAGAGAGTTTCTCCAGGTCCTGTTTGATTGCCATCACCACTAGGTCAGGCAGTTGCAAATTCATCTTTTCCCCTAGCACATTCCCTCCCTGAGCTGGATGTCCCCTAGGACATTTTTTGCCCCGATCCAGCTGCTCGAGGAGCTGATCTCCCCTCAGACACAATTCGTAATCGTCAAGCCCTGCTCATCAAATCTCTAATTGCCACTTACCCACCATGGCAGGAGTGGAGCTACAGCATCCCTGCTTGCAGAGAAGACCAGTCCACAGGCAGGTGGGTGAGGAACAGAGCAGGGAGCCGTTGCCATCCCTCCTGCCAGGCATCCATCCCACCACCCACGCCGTGATTCCACGCTGGCCACTCCCGGGAGGCCACGCGGCCGTTCTCTAAACGGTCTCTCTTTTTTTTCTTTCCTGTTTTTGTTCCCTTTTCTTTTGTTTTATTTTTTTTTTCAAAGAACACATTGTTACAAGAGCTGGAAAATACTCAAAAGCAGATAGAGGAGCACCAGCACGACAAGGTAAAGCCTGCCCTAGGGACTCCCTCGCTCCTAAGCCCTGCCTAGTGGGATCCTGGCATCCTCCCCTATTGCCCCAGTTCCGGAGGAGCTGGGACCCCAAAGCACCCAGCAGCAGGAGGCCACAAGCTCACCCACTTGGTGGCCAGATGGGCACTGTCACCCACCTCTCTGGAGACCCGTGGTTCTGTTCCCTACTGGGCACGTTCGGTCCCATCTCCATTTTTCTATCACGCTCATCCATCCCTGACCCCTGCTGAGTTCAGCAGCGAGGCCGGGGTGGCTCTGCCCACGTCTCTAGAGGAGGGTTCACCCCAGTGCTCCAAGGTGCAGCCTGGCTGCCAGGGCCAGCGCTGCCTGAGGCTTTCTGGACCCCCTCACACAAGCTGGGGGGAAGATCTACTCCATGTCCAGCTTGCAAAAGACCCTGGAGGTCTTTGCACCACCCCTGCTCTCAGATAAAGCATTTAAGAAGCACCTGCAACACGAGTCCACATTGGGCTGAGAGCTGGAGGGTTGCAGCTTTTTGAAGCAAGAGGAGTTTTTGGGATATGCTCCATGTCCCATGCATGACTGGGGGGCTCAGGGGGTGCTTTCCCCTTTGCTCATGCTCTTTGCTGTCCTGCATGCTCCCTGCACACAGCAAGCATGTGCAGGCACTGCTTGTGCTTCCCAGCCGTGCCCGCTCAACTCGAGGCAGAGGCTAAAGCCTGGAGGCTCGCACGGTGCTGCCTCGTGTTGCCCACCCTGGTCTGGGCTGTTTGCCCACAGGACTGCATCCTGCTGTGCCTGGAGGATCCCAGCTGCCCTGCCTCCCTGCCTGCACACAGCCCCTCCCTGCATGTAGAACCATGGAATGGGTTGGGTTGGAAGGGACCTTAAAGCCCATCCAGTCCCACCCCCTGCCATGGGCAGGGACACCTCCAACTGGATCAGGGGGCTCAAAGCCCCATCCAGCCTGGCCACTTAGTGCAGCACAGGCTCCTGGTGAGGCTGGGGCTGGCAGCAGGAGGGATGGGACCAGTGGCACATTAGGCTGGTGGCTCCCTCACCGCTGGCCCCTTTGCCAAGGTGACTGTGGAGGTACTGTCCAGAGCAAAACCTGAGCAGTGGCACCCATTTGCCTTCATCTCTCAAACCAGCATCGCTTTCAGCATGCCTCTGTCTGTCTTGTCTGTCTGTCTGTCTGGCCTCTGACCCCTTCCTTCCTTTGTGGGTTCAGCCCAGCATTGTCATTCACTGCCGCCTGCATGAGCTGTTTCTTGACCAACATGGCAAAAGTGCTTTAAAATGGGGAATTTTGAAGGGGGTAGAGAGCTGAGAATAGCGAAGGAGGTGGATTGTCCTAAACCTGGCTGCTCTTCAGAGCAAACCCAACCCCTGCCTATCACTTGTTTTGCCTCGAACAGCGACGGTTATCGGATGAGATCGACAAATTGAGGCTGGAGGTCGATCAGCTCAAGACCAGAAGTGGGACCTTCGTGGAGAGCGTGCATGCAAGGTGAGAGCTGCCTGCCCCAACCCCACCAGTCTGGGCACATCCCACTTGTGTCCTGCACCCACGGCTTTGGGGGTGAGGGCCTGTGCCCGGGTCAGGACAATCCCAAGGCTGGGCTGAGAATGGATTGGAAGCAGCTCTGAAGGAGCTGGGGATGAGAAGCTGGACATGAGCTGTCAAGGTGCGCTCGTAGCCCAGAAGGCCAAACTGTGTCCTGGGCTGCATCCAGAGCAGTGGGACCAGCAGAGAGAGGGAGGGGATTCTGTCCCTCTGCTCTGCTCTGGTGAGATCCCACCTGGAGTCCTGTGTCGAGTTCTGGAATCCCCAACATAAGAAGGAGACAGAACTGTTGGAGCAGGTCCAGAGGAGGCCACAGAGATGATCCAAGGGCTGGAGCCCCTCTGCTGTGAGGACAGGCTGAGAGAGTTGGGGTTGTTCAGCCTGGAGAGGAGAAGGCTCTGGGGAGACCTTAGAGCAGCCTCCCAGGACTGAAAGGGGCTCCAGGAAAGCTGGGGAGGGGCTCTTGATCAAGGAGTGCAGGGATGGGATGAGGGGGTTATAGAGGAGGGGAAAGCCTGCAGAATCCTTTCTCCTTTGCCTGCAACACCTCGGGGGTGTTGGTCTCTTCTCCCAAGGAACAGGCAATAGGATGAGAGGAAACGGACTCAAGCTGCACCAGGGCAGGTTTAGAGTGGATATGAGAAAAAATTTCTTCACTGAAAGAGTTCTCAGGCCCTGGCAGAGGCTGCCCAGGGAGGTGGTGGAGTCCCCATTCCTGGAGGGGTTTAAAAGTTGGGCAGATGAAGTCTCAGGGGTCTGGTTTAGTAGTGGACAGGGACGGTTGGACTCGACAGTCTCTCAAAGATCTTTTCCAACCAAGTGATTCTATGATTCTGTTCTGTACCATGGGGACGGAGAAGACAGGCACAAGATGTGCTGTGTGTGTTGGGAGGTGCAGGCTGTTCTCAAGAGGACAGGAAAGGACTGTTCACAGCTTCAGAGCAGCCCCACTGCGCTGGGTGGCTTTGTCCAGCGTTGTCTGTTTGTCCCAGTGCAGCGAGGGGGGCACGGCAGAAGACCTGAGCTCCCCACAATCTGTGAGCACACAGGGCCAGTTTTGGGAGAGTGGGGCACCTTTCTCCAGAGCCTGGGTTTGCATCATTTCGTGCAGAGCAGGCAAGCATCGCTGGGGTGGTGGAGTGACCTCAAATAGTTGCCCTGTGGATGATCCGTGGTGCGTTGCTGTGTGTGCTGTTTAATCTGTAACTTCTCACGGTCGTGGTATCAGTAAAGTTGTGCTGTTCTTAATACACAGTGTGAGAAAATGCATCACATTATCAGTAGAACTGGGCTGAGCCACCTTGGTTGTAGCTTCACGAGCAAGAAGACTGTGTGAAAAGGAGAGAAAGAGCTGCGCTTCAAAGAGCCTCCTTAGTTTAAAATAAGGGAAATCCAGCTGCCTTCTTTCCCTCCTTTCTGGGGCCTTGGCCACACTCCAAGAGGGGGGACAACGGGTGGCTGAGAGCAGAGTTCCTGCATTTTTAGAATGATGTAAGTTGTTTATTTACCAATATAAAAGCTGGACCCTCTGGAGTGAGCTTTGGAGTGAGCTTTGGAGACCCCACCTATGAGTGGACGCCCTGCGTAGAACCTCTCAGTAGTCCAGGGACAGGGTCTCCAAATCTACACTGCAAAAGGGGCCCCCAGGGACTGTGGATCTGGGTGATGATGATTGATTGGGCAATTGGTGATGTATCTTTCTTAATTATTATATTTAATCTCTGGTAGTAATGATTAGACTCATTGCCTTTAGAGCTGGTATTGTTAACCTGTTTATCACTACTAGTCATTTGTCACCCTTCTTGTTTTAATAAGTGTTGTGAAACTTGATTTCACTGAGTGTTTGAGAGTTTGGGCGTTGACGCTGGTTGCACTCTCCGCTCACACAGGTGGGCAGCCCACGGCGGCCTCGTCCTCCTGGCCTGGGCTGCGAGGGGGGCAGCTCAGGGTGGGGGCTTCCTTGCACGGAGCAGTGTCCCCAGTAGGGCCCTTTCTCCCCAGGTCCCATATGGGCAGCGCCACCGACCTGCGCTTCCCTCTGAGCGCCGTGGTCCACGCGCCCGCCGAGCCCTTCGGGGCAGCCCCAGGCTTGCCGCGGGCACAGAAGGGTCGCTTCGCCGCCCGCCGAGAGGAGCCAACCAAGGTGATCCAGCCACGCCAGCACGGGGTCAGGGCTGGGCTGGGGGTCTCCTCCTGCCGTGCATGCAGGTCCCATGTGTCCTTGATCTGGGGGCAAGAGGCAGTTTCCTTCACCTGGTAACGTGGTGGGAAAGGTTTCCCCAACCCTCTGCTCCGCTCTCGTGAGACCCCACCTGGAGTCCTGGGTCAAGTTCTGGAATCTCCAACTTAAGAAGGAGATGGAACTGTTGGAACAGGTCCAGAGGAGCCCACGGAGATGATCCGAGGGCTGGAGCCCCTCTGCTGTGAGGACAGGCTGAGAGAGTTGGGGTTGTCCAGCCTGGAGAAGAGAAGGCTCTGGGGAGACCTTAGAGCAGCCTCCCAGGACTGAAAGGGGCTCCAGGAAAGCTGGGGAGGAGCTTTTTCCAAGGGCCTGAAGTGACAGGATGAGGGGAAATGGCTTTGAATTGGAAGAGGAAGACATTAGGAAGAAATTCTTCCCGATGAGGTTGGGGAGGCCTTGGCACAGTTGCCCAGGAAAGGTGTGACTACCCTATCCCTGGAGGTGTTCAAAGCCAGGTTGGATGGGGTCTTGAGCAGGTTGTCTGGTGGGAGGTGTCCCTGCCCATGGCAGGGAGGTTGAAACTGGGTGATCTTTGAGGTCCCTTCCAACTCAAACCGTTCTGTGACTCTGCAATTCGAATTACATTGAGGTGTGACTATTGCATGGAGGTCTCTGGTTTGGCTTTCGGAGGCACGGGGATGCTCTGTAGGACCAGTACACCTTGTTCCCCCAGGACTGGGAGCAGGCTCAGGCAGGCAGCGTCCTGGCCACGGGGCCTCACGCCTTCGATAGCGACCCTGATATCTCTGATGTGGACGAGGACGACCGTGAGACACTCTTCAGCTCCATGGATGTGCTCTCTCCCGGTGGGCACTCGGATGCCCAGACGCTGGCCATGATGCTCCAGGAGCAGCTGGATGCCATCAACGAGGAGATCAGGTAGCAGCCATGGGCAAAACCCAGCACTGCCTTGCTCTGGGAAGGTCTGAGGCGGTCAGTGAGCTGCCGGGTGGTGGGAAGAGGCTCTCATGCCATATAATTGAGGTATTGGTCCAGCTTTAGCCAGGAAACTTGGCCCTTTCTGCATGCGGCTCCCTGTCTCAGCTGCACCAGTGCTGGCCCCTGGAGAGGATCGTAATGTAAAAAAGACACCCCCCGTGAATATTAAATGATATCAGAGTCCCCTGAGCACTGGTTTATGTGGATTTCGATGGAGATCGGGAGCTCAAGTCACAGCACCCAAGGTGCATTGCCCCAGAGTAGGGAAAATCCTTCAGCTGGGAGGTGTGAGGTGACTCCCCAGAAAGGTGAGAAACCAGGAGTCCTGCTCCTTTCCCACTTGGAAAGGTGGGAAACCAGGAGTCCCACTGCTCCCCCAGGATGATTCAAGAGGAGAAGGAGTCTACCGAGCTCCGTGCAGAAGAACTGGAGACCCGTGTGACGAGCGGCAGCATGGAGGGCCTCAACCTCACCCAGCTCTGCAAAAGGGCTTCCATCCCCACCTCGCTGACGGCCCTGTCCTTGGCCAGCTCCTCGCCCCCCCTCAGCGGCCGCTCCACGCCCAAGCTCTCCTCCCGCAGCGCCGCTCAGGACCTCGACCGCATGGGGATCATGACGTTGGTGAGGAGACACGTGGTGGAAGAGGGGCTGGACGGGGTGGGGGGTGTGTGTGTGGGGGGCTGCCTGGGGTGGGAGCGATGGTCCGGTGTCCACACGGGGGTGTGGGAGGGGGCTGTGGAAGGGGGTGCCCATGGTTGCTGTCTCCCAGCCTGGCACACCTGGCCCGGGACTGCCCTGTGGGGGGGGGTTCTCCATTAACTGCCCACCTTTCTGTGTCTCTCTCGCTTTCCCCCTTGCAATCAGCCCAGCGACTTGAGGAAGCACCGGAGGAAACTGCTAGTGAGTGGCTCCCATCCCGTTGGGTTTTGTCCAAGCCCCCTTTCCAGCCTGCTCCTGGCTTTGTCCACACCAGGTCAGGGTGCAGCAGGCGCGGGATGGAGCTGGGGACCCCAGGGATTCAGCAGGAGGATCGTGGGGATCCCGTACGGTGCCTGGAGATGTGCCAGCTGGCAGCCCGGGGGGTCTGGCAGGACACGGGGAGGTTCAGAAAGCCACTGGGTCCTCCAGCATCTTGTGTCCCCTCTGGCAACGAGGGTGTCTTTGGGACATTCCAGTCTGTTCTCCTCAGAGCTCTCTACTGAGGACCAGCAGCTTCTGTCCACCTGGACTATGGGGCCAGGTTCTCTCTCCTCCCTATTCCCAGGACCTTGGCCACACGGCCACATCATTCCCACCTGCCTGGGCATCTCGAGCCATTGCCAGAGCTCTAGTTTGGGCTCATCCTGGAGCGTGGCAAAGCCTCGGGGTCCTGGTGGCTCTTTTAGCCGTGCCTCTGTGGAGCAAGAGAGAGGCAGGCAGCAGGGCAAGGATGGAGCTGGGCTTGGGCCTCCCAGCCTCATGGCTTTTCCTCTTGTTCAGTCGCCTGCAGCTCGGGATGAAAGCCGAGAGGATAAAACCACCATCAAATGTGAGACATCCCCTCCATCCTCACCCAGGACGTTGCGCTTGGAGAAGCTGGGCCACCCCGCGCTGAGCCAGGAGGATGGGAAGGGGTAGGTGCAGCAGATCCCTTTGGGTCTCCCAACGGCTCGGTTGGTTGGAGGGTTTACACGGGGCAAGCGTGGGATGGGCTGGGGTTTGCCACGGCTCGGGCACTGCTCAGGAATAACCTAAAGGCTTTGCTGTTCCTCTCCCTCCCCCGTCCCCAGCTCGCTGGAGGAACAGGCCAGCAACCCCAGCAGCACCAGCAGCCAGGACTCCCTGCACAAGGGCTCCAAGAGGAAGGGGATCAAGTCCTCCATCGGGCGCTTGTTCGGGAAAAAAGAGAAGGGGCGCTTGATCCAGCTGAGCAGAGAAGGGGCCACGGGGCAGGGTCCGTGAGCAGCCCTGGTCCCGTCAGGGCATCCTCACAGGCCAAGCTCTCTGCCCACCTCCTGGCTTTGGAGTGTTGTGGGGGTGACAGAGGAGCGGGGACACCCCTGCTGGTTTGGGAACGGTGTGGCCACTGGTTCTGGGCTCTCTGCAGCTTCAGGGCAGTTGTGTCCTGAGGTTCTTCCCCTTTCTGGCACGAGCATGGTGTCCGTCCTAAAGCTCTGCAAGAGCTGCAGTGGGGACTGTGACCCCCCCTCCGTCACTCTCTCTTATCTTTCATGTCCCTGAATCTGCTTCCCTCCCCATGGGACCTTCTTTATTTTACAAATCCCTTTGGTGGGAGCTGCTTTTCCACTCCTAAATCCTTTACTGCTTCAATGTCGATCATCTTGAAATGGGAGGGATGGCAGGTGGGGACCCCCTTGGGCCTGTCGGGGAGGCAGGAGAGCAGTGGGGGGGGGGGGCCTGTAAATGGAGACTGTGACCTCCTGTGCTGTCATTGTGCATCCCCAACACCCTGACAGGGAGACTGGCAGTGCCCACAGTGGCCCCGGGGGACGTCGTGGTGACCTTGGGGACGTCACGCTGACTGTTTGATGTCTCACTCACCCAACAGTGGTGCTGACCGACGGGGAGGTGGGCATGCAGGACCCTCTGGGACTTGGCAAGCTGGGTGCTCAGGCCGAGAAGGATCGGCGCCTGCGGAAGAAGTGAGTGAACCTCCTGCCTTGCCCCAGCAAGAGAATGTCCTGCATGGAACTGGGAATTGAACCATTGAATCATGGAATGGTTTGGAAGCAACCTTAAAGATCATCCAGTTCCAACCCCCTGCCATGGGCAGGGACACCTCCCACTAGACCAGGCTGCTCAAGGCCCCGTCCAACCTGGCTTTAATTATTGGGAAGACTTCTCATCTTCACCCTCTCTTCAGCCCTTGTAGCTCCTTTATTGCTTTGCTGCCAGCTGGTCCTTCCTGCCTGTGATCTGTTCCCTTTCAGGAGTTCCTCCTTTACCCCCAAACCTCCAGTAAATCACTCTTCTGCTGTTCCCTCCAGGCACGAACTCCTGGAAGAAGCTCGGAGGAAAGGATTGCCCTTTGCTCACTGGGATGGCCCCACTGTTGTCTCCTGGCTGGAGGTGAGGCAGAGGGTGCCCATGCATCATCCCCACGATTCAACAGCTTTGCAGTTGCCACCAATCCATGGTGTCCTTCCCAGCAGCAGTGCAGAACCCCCACCCCCCCAGTCCCACCACACTTGGTCCATGCCCACGGTTGGCGGCTGCAAAACCTGGGGGAGCAGAGCAGATCCCTGGATCATAGAGTCATAGAATCATGGAATGCTTTGGGTTGGAAGAGACCTCAAAGCCCATCCAGTTCCAACCCCCCTGACATGGGCAGGGACACCTCCCACTGGATCAGGGGGCTCAAAGCCCCATCCAGCCTGGCCTTGAACACCTCCAGGGATAGGGCAGCCACCGCTTCTCTGGGCAACCTGGGCCAGAGCCTCCCCACCCTCATTGTGAAGAATTTCTTCCTAAGGTCTCATCCAAACTTTCCCCCTTCTAATTCAAAGCCATTTCCCTCACATATTCTGCAGAGTTTTTATTTGAGGAGAGCTTTGAGTTGAAAGGCTCAGTGGGGGCTCTTTCCCTGTGTGGTGTCCATCAGATACAGGTGTTCTCAGCTGCCCACAGGCCACCTGTGCAAGGTACAGACAAAAACGGAACTCCGTGTGGGCATCCAGCTTGGATAGTGAGCTCCCAAAGGGATGGCCTTGATCCTGCCAGAGGGAGTTTGGGAAGGTCAACCGGGCGGTCACTGGCTTTGCCCTCTTTTGGCAGCTCTGGGTGGGGATGCCAGCCTGGTACGTTGCCGCCTGCCGGGCCAACGTGAAGAGCGGAGCCATCATGTCAGCCCTGTCCGACACCGAGATCCAGAGGGAGATCGGCATCAGCAACGCCCTGCACCGCCTGAAGCTGCGCCTGGCCATCCAGGAGATGGTCTCACTCACGAGCCCCTCGGCGCCACCCACCTCCCGGACAGTAAGTGCTTGGTGCCAGACCCACTCTTCCCCCAGGCAGAGCCCCCGTGGCGCAGGACGCGCTCGCTTCCCCACTTTCCCCAGCTCCTTGGCACCGCGTTGGCCCATCAGGCCCCGGGGAGTCCCAGTGGCACAGGCAGGCTGTGGAGGGTGTGATGTTCCCTCAGGGACCCATCAAACCACCAGACACTTCTCCGCAGGCACAAACACCATTCGGTGCCATCGAGTGCAAAGCCCTTTCCTGGCTTGAGGCACCAGCAGACGCTCTGGTTGTCACCCTCAGAGGTTGTCACCAAGAGAATGACCCTGCCAAGCAAGCTGTAAAGAGCAAAGTGTGGTCCTGGAGAGGAGAAAAAGCCCCCCAAACAGCACACAAAAACATGGGTTGGGTTGGGTTGGAAAGGACCTCAAAGCCCATCCAGTTCCAACCCCCTGCCATGGGCAGGGACACCTCCCACTGGATCAGGGGGCTCCAAGCCCCATCCAACCTGGCCTTGAACACCTCCAGGGATAGGGCAGCCACCACTGCTCTGGGCAACCTGGGCCAGGGCCTCCCCACCCTTAATATGAATAATTTCTTCCCAATGTCTAATCTAAATCTCCCCCCTTCCAATTTAAAGCCAGCTAAAGGTCTGGTGGTCCTTGCTGTGCTCTCCATGGCTGCACAGACAGCCCAGGATGCCCACAGGCAGTGGGTGCCACCAGCCCAAGCTGCAAGGACACTACAAGATCTCCCCAAAGCTGGACTTGTTTCCAGCGGGGTTGTGAAGCAAGGCTGTGGCTCCAGGGTTTACTCTGACCACTCTGCTCTTTTCCGTGCAGTCCTCTGGAAACGTCTGGGTCACCCACGAGGAGATGGAGAACCTGGCAACTTCCACCAAGACGGTGAGGCTGGGCGGCCCCTCTGCCACCGCAGCTGCTGAGCTGAGCTCCGGGCGGGCATGAGGGAAGGGGATTTTTGCTGGTTCTCACGTGTCAACTCTTGGCCACCTGCTTAGAAACCATCTTTCAGCCTTTAATATCCCAATATTTTCTAAAACTGGCTTAAAGACCATCAGATGGGTTTTTCCTTTGCCAAGTCCCTGTGGGTTTCACCGGGTTTCTAAAGTAGCTTGTTGTTGTGAGGAAAGAATGAGAAGTCACAAACCAAGAGTGATTTCAGACAGATGCATGAGATTGAGCCCCACGTTGGTTATCCTACACCCAAAGAAGTCATAGAGTCCCAGAATGACCTGAGTTGGAAGAGACTCACAAGGACCATCGAGTCCAACTGTTGTCCCTGCACAGGACAACCCCAACATTCACACCGTGGGGCCTGAGGGCCTTGGCCAAATGCTGCTGGAATATTGTCAGGCTGTGACTGCTTCCCTGGGAGCTGTTCCAGTGCTCCACCACCCTCTGGGTGAAAAACCTTCTCCTGATGTCCAACCCAACCCTCCCCTGGCACATCTTCCTGACATTCCCTCGGGTCCTGTCGTTGGTCACCAGAGAGAAGAGCTCAGTGCCTGCTCCTCATCCTCCCCTTGTGAGGAAGCTGCTATGAGGTCCCCCCTCAGTCTCCTCTTCTCCAGGCTGAACAGACCCAGTGACTCAGCTGTTCCTCCTACAGCTTCTCCTCCAGACCCTTCCCCAGCTTCATGTCCCTGTCTGTTCCCCTGCTGACCCAAATATTGTCCCCCATGCCTGTCCCTGCCACGCTGGCTGAGGGCTTGGGGTCCATTGGAGGGATGTGGCCATGTTCCCAAAAGCTCTGGCTCCTTTGGAGAGATGAAGCCATGTGCCCCTCTCTGCAGCTGGACCCCAAGTCCACGTCTCAGAGGAGGAGCAGCGTTTTGGTGTCGTATTGAACCTTGTGTCTGCTGGTCAAGCAGCCCCGACCGGTAAATGGCACCGGTACCTGGTGGGTCCCTGGGCAGGGATGAGGCATTTCCCTTGGCAGATTTGGTGGGGTTGAGCCAAACCAGCACAGGTTGACAAGGGAAGAAACAACCTCAGAATTGGCAGACTGGTTTGGGCAGTGCCTCTGAGAGGTGGGACTCGTGAGCTGAAGCTGAGCTTGCTCTCTGTGTCCATTTGTCTTTGGGAATCCAAGAACTACCCGTGTTTCCCAGGAAAGATGTAGGAGCCCCAGTGTCCATGCCACCTCCAGCCCAAGGCCCATGAGAAGAACGTCTTCCTCTATCCTTGCTTGACTGAGAGATGGGGTGAAGCCAGGGTTGGGGTGTCCCCAGCCCAACCCCCATCCCCTCCGGATCGCGCCGTGCCGAGGGGTCCCACGCTCAGCAGACGTGGCACGCGCTGCCACGGTGCAGGGCCACCAGGTACTGACTTTACCTGTCCTTTCTGTTGACATGCTGCACGTGTCATGCTTAGGACACGGAGGAGGGCAGCTGGGCACAGGTGAGGTCCCCGGGGTCACCTTCTCTGCGGGCGGTACAGGGGGGTGGGTATGGGAGGGGGAGCTGGGTACCTGGTGGGTGAGCTTGGGGCATCCGTATTCAACAAGTCCTGCTTGTTCTGAGCCTGAACCCTGTGGCTGCTCCTCTGAGCTGTTTCTTGAGCGTGGGGTGGTTCTCCTGGGACCTTGCATCCTTCTCTGCTTCAGGCAGGGTGGCTTTTTCTGTGTGTGACACAGATCCTGTGGTAAAACCCCATCGTGGGAGTGACCAACCACCCTGTGTGGGAGGCAAGTTTCAAGCTGCAGAGACATTTAGTTTTCACCATTTTTTTCACCCCCGAGTTCAGGTTCTCAACCATGTTCATGGACTGAAAAGGTGGGAGGAAGAAGTCCTGCTTGGATCCAGCTCCTCTGTTCTGATCACTGGCAAATGCTTTACTTTTCTTCTGGTGGATTTTATTTTGTTTTCAGCCCCAGAACCAGCTTGGCTGACCTTTGTTTCATTTTGAAGTCATAAAGTAGATCTTTTGGTGATTTCTAAGCTGCTTAAAAATCAGTTGGGATTGCACTGAAACCTATTTCTTAGTGAGTTGTTTCAGCTTTCAAAAATGTGCTTTTTCCAGAAGAAGCTGTTCATGAAGTCCAGCTCTCCCTTGTGTTTGCTTTTGGGCTGCTGCCCTGTCTCCTTGGAGCACGGCAGGAGACACAGACCATGGCCAACAGGACTGTTTCCTCCAGCTCCTTCAGTTCAAACTAGGGTTAAACTCCTCTGGCTCAGGCTTAGCCCACAGGGCAGTGACCCCCAGGCTGCAGCACTGGACCCTCACTGGTCTCCTGGGAGGCTACGGTTCCACCAAGCCCTGGTTTCTCCCAAGCTTGTCCATTTGCTTCTCCGTAGACACTGGCCTATGGGGACATGAACCACGAGTGGATTGGGAATGAGTGGCTGCCCAGTTTGGGTCTCCCACAGTATCGCAGCTACTTCATGGAGTGTCTGGTTGATGCACGGATGCTGGACCACCTCACCAAGAAAGATCTCCGAGTGCACTTGAAGATGGTGGACAGCTTCCACCGGTGAGTCCCCTCCTCTGGGAGGTCCCTGAGGGGCAGTGTCTGCACATGGAGCAGAGGATGGGGAAATCTGAGGGATTCTCCCCTCCCTTGGCCAGCCCTGGTGGTGGAGGATGGATCTTCTAGGGTCAACTCAGCCACCTGGTTTGCAGTGGGCAAATAATCCTCCTTCAGCAAAATTCCAGAGGACCAAGCCTTCTCCTGGCTGTGGAGCAAACCACAGCCAAAAATAAGGGCTTGTCCACCTGGCACCCCACTGGCAGAGCAGTCATCTTCCATCAGCCCAGCTTGGAGAAGGCTTGTGCCACCCCAAGCACCTTGCCCAAGCAGCAGTATCCAGCCCCGCCGTGGGGTACCACCACCCACCTCGATGCACGGGGCTGTGTCCGTGGGCCTGGAGCAGCCCCCATGGGCTGTTCCTCCCTTCCCTTTACAGCCACCAAGCATGGAGTATCATTGTTGGGTCCATGTGCAGGTGAGCTAGAGTCAAACTGATGGAGTGGGGAGGGATATTCTCCGTTTTCCAGCTGAGATCTTCCCTTTGGGTTGTGTCTGTCCTGGCCCAACCCTGATCCGAAGCATCCTTTGGGCACGTGGAGAGCAAGCAGGGAAGTGGGTCCCTCTGCAGGACCTCCAAGCCACCTGCCCCGTGGTGCTGAGCCCTCCTGAGGGCCAGGTGACATCTCGTGTCCTTGCAGCACCAGCCTGCAGTACGGCATCATGTGCCTGAAGAGGCTCAACTACGACCGCAAAGAGCTCGAGAGGAGGCGAGAAGAGACCCAACACGAAATCAAAGGTCAGCAGCCACGAGCACGATCCAGCTGGGGAAAAGGGGGATGAGAAACCTCCCAAGAGATACCCAGCAGTGGTCTCTTTCCTGCCCCTTATTTTATTTCTGAGCAACCATGCCCTGAGGGCTGTTCTCCTGGAGCCTTCCCTGCAGCATTTCACCAAGGGATTGCTCCAAGGGGCTTGTGCAGCTTTCCTAAGCCAGGCATGAGGGGGAATGAGGGTATCAAGACTGGAACGATCCAGTCCAAGCATCAGATTGCTTTTCCCACCCCTTTCAGATGCTCAGAACATGCCCCATCTTGCTCAGCCTCCCTGTCCTTGTTGGCTGTCCTGAGATTCCCGGTGCATCTGGCTGCTGCAGGCATTACAGCTCATTATTGATAATGCCCCTAATTACTCCGGCAGCTGTGGGTCCTTAGGATTCATTTTCACAGTTGTTTCCTGCCTGTTATTGCAGCATTTGGTTTGGTCAATTGAAGTGAGGTGTTCCTGGCACTTGAGCACCCGGTGTTGCTGCTGCTTTGGGAAGCAGAGTCCCAGGATCAGCCTGGGGCAGCGCAGAAGGGCTTCAGGACGTACAATCGTGGAGTAGTTTGGGTTGGAGGGGACCTCAAAGCCCATCCAGTCCCACCCCCTGCCATGGGCAGGGACACCTCCCACTGGATCAGGGGGCTCAAAGCCCCATCCAACCTGGCCTTGAACATCTCCAGGAATGGGGCAGCCACAGCTTCTCTGGGCAACCTGGGCCAGGGCCTCACTGTGGAGAATTTCTCCGCAATGTCTAATATCTAAATGGGCCCTGACACAACCAAGAGGTCAGATAGACCTGGCCCTGAGATGTGCCCTCACTCTTTTGCAGATGTCTTGGTGTGGACCAACGACCAGGTCATCCACTGGATCCAGTCCATTGGGCTTCGCGAGTACGCGAACAACCTCGTGGAGAGCGGAGTGCACGGGGCACTCCTGGCCCTCGATGAAAACTTTGACCACAACAGCCTGGCCCTCGTCTTGCAAATCCCCACACAGAACACACAGGTAAGAGCAGCAAGGCCAAGGGCAAGGCCCTACACCTGGGTCAGGGCAGTCCGTGGTTTCAGAACAGGATGGGGGATGATGTGACTGAGAGCAGCCCTGAGGAGAAGCACTTGGGGTGCTGGGTGTGAGGAGCTCAGTAAGAGCCAGAAATGGGTGCTTCCAGCCCAGAAACCACCCGTGTCCTGGGCTGCATCCAAAGCAGTGGGACCAGCAGGGAGAGGGAGGGGATTCTGCCCCTCTGCTCTTGTGAGACCCCACCTGGAGCCCTGTGTCCAGTTCTGGAATCCCCAACATAAGAATGAGACGGAGCTGTTGGAACAGGTCCAGAGGAGCCCATGGAGATGATCTGAGGGCTGGAGCCCCTCTGCTGTGAGGACAGGCTGAGAGAGTTGGGGTTGTTCAGCCTGGAGAAGAGAAGGCTCTGGGGAGAAGGCAGCTACTGGAGCAGCCTCCCAGTACTGAAAGGGGCTCCAGGAAAGGGACCTGGAGTGACAGTGTGAAGGGAACAGCTTTATATTGGAAGGGGAAGATTTAGATCAGACCTTAGGAAGAAATTCTTCATGATGAAGGTGGGGAGGCTCTGGCCCAGGTTGCCCAGAGAAGCTGTGGCTGCCCCATCCCTGGAGATGTTCAAGGCCAGGTTGGATGGGGCTTGGAGCCCCCTGATCCAATGGGAGGTGTCTGTGGGTTTGCAGGAGGGTGGCCACCGTGGCACACAGCTACAGAGTGACTCTGCCAGTCCCACCAACTCAACGCTGCCTTTCTCAGCAGAGCGCTCAGATGGCGCGTGGGCTTTTTCTCTGTCATTCTCAGGCTTGCCTGGGATGGGAGTTTGTGCTGGAAACAGTTTCCATCAATGCAGAATAATCATTTTCTGTTATTTTTCAGGCTCGACAAGTGCTGGAGAGGGAGTTCAACAACCTGCTCGCCTTGGGCACAGACCGGAGGCTGGACGATGTGAGTACCAAACCTCTCCCATTGTCAAATCGCGCTGAGAACCTCGGCTTGTGCAGGAGGCAGGAGAGGCAGGACCTCTGCAGACTCCTTGGAGATGCTGAATGAGCCATACCAGTGGAATAAACTAAAACTCTTAAAGAAGGCTCCAAGGAATGTGCTACCAGGCTGTGGAGGAAGGTGAGGAAGAGTCTTGGGTATCATTTCTAGCATCATGCTCGGTGCACTGAATTTCAGGTAGGCTCACGTGGCTCTCCTTGTCAGCTGCTTCAGTGCTGCCTTGTAGAGTGACAGATGTTGTGGGCATAGAACCACGGAGTGGTTTGGTTTGGAAGGGACCTCAAAACCCATTCAGTTCCAACCCCCTGCCATAGGCAGGGACACCTCCCACTGGATCAGGAGGCTCAAAGCCCCTTTCAGCCTGGCCTTGAACACCTCCAGGGATGGGGCAGCCACAGCTTCTCTGGGAAACCTGGGCCAGGGCCTCCCTGCCCTCATCATGAAGAATTTCTTCCTCATGTCTCATCTAAATCTCCCCCTTCCAATTTAAAGCCATTTCCCCTCATCCTGTCACTCCAGGCCCTTGGAAAAAGCTCCTCCCGAGCTGTCTTGTAGCCCCTTCAGGTACTGGGAGGCTGCTATGAGGTCTCCTCAGAGCCTTCTGCATGGCATTCCTGCAGTGGGTAAAGCTGGTGGGATGGAGATCCTCCATTAAGCAGCCAGAAAGCCGTTCACTTTGAGCCACTGAAGGTGGAAGTTCTTCCAGAGCTCTCTTGTGTGTAGCTTTGCTTCGTGGGATCTGATAGTAGAGTTGGTCTGGGTTCTCCAGAGCACAGGGAGAGGCAGGCACTTCCAGATGCCACCATCTGGCCAAGGTTAGATGCATCTCTTGGTGTCTTTCCTGGGGCTTATGTGTTGATGTCTCCAAGGGAACTTTGCAGGCAGACTGGAGACAAGAGACAGGCAAGCTGGAGAGGGTGAAACCTGTCATGGAATCATTGAATCATCAGGTTGGAAAAGACCTTTGAGATCATTGAATCCAAATCTACCTGTCCACTACTAAACCAGATCCCTGAGCAAATCATCTGCCCGGCTTTTAAACCCCTTCAGGGATTGGGGACTCCACCCCCTCCCTGGGCAGCCTCTGCCAGGGCCTCAAAACCCTTTCAGTGAAGATATTTTTCCTGATGCCCAATCTGAACCTGCCCTGGTGCAACTTGAGGCCATTTCCTCTTGTCCCATCACCTGTCCCTTGGGAGAAGAGACCAACACCCACCTCACTACAACCTCCTTTCAGGCAGTTGCAGACAGTGATGAGGTCTCCCCTCAGCCTCCTTTTCTCCAGGTTGAACAACCCCAGGTCCCTCAGCTGTTCCTCATAACCCTTGTTCTCCAGCCCCTTCCCCAGCTCTGTTCCTTCTCTGGACGCTCTCCAGCCCCTCAATGTCCTTCTTGGGGTGAGGGGCCCAGAACTGACCCCAGGATTCGAGGTGTGGCCTCCCCAGTGCTGTGTTGTGGATGCAGAGTGTTCTCATGTCCTTGGCTTGATTTGATCACACAGTTCTGCACCGTTTGAGTTGCTCTCCATGGACAGGCGTGCCCGTGCTTAGGTGGCAGCAGTGCTGGTGTCTCACAGGAGTGAAAAGTGACACTGGCACTGCTCCCAGGCCCTTAACCTGCTCTTCCCTCACAGGGTGACGACAAGACCTTCCGTCGAACCCCGTCGTGGCGAAAGCGCTTCCGGCCCCGCGACGTTCACAGCATCAACATGCTCAGCGGCTCGGCCGAGACACTGCCCGCGGGCTTCCGTGTCACCAGCCTGGTGCCCCTGCCCCCTCCATCTGCCCCTGCCAAGAAAATGCCCCCAGAAGGTACGTTACCCCCTTCTCTTTGGGGTTCTGTCCCAGCCCTGCTCAGACCTCATGGGGAATGATGTCCCCTTGGGAGAGGAGAGGGAGAGAATTTTTTGGTCGCCTGTGATGCTGGATCTGTGTGAGTCCGAAGCCTTTGGCTGCTGTAAATATTTTCTCAGGAGGGTTGTTTCAGACTCTGGTCTGTTGTGCAGTTTCTTTGCTTCCAGCTGCCAGGATTGTGGGCATGAAATCATAAAATCATGGAATGGTTTCAGTTGGATGGGACCTTAAACTTCATCCCATTCCACCCCTGCCATGGGCAGGGACACCTCCCACTGGATCAGGGGGCTCAAAGCTCCATCCAACCTGGCCTTGAACACCTCCAGGGATGGGGCAGCCACAGTTTCTCTGGGCAACCTGGGCCAGGGCCTCCCCACCCTCATCATAGAGAATTTCTTCCTAATGTCTAATCTAAATCTTTCCCCTTCCAATTTAAAGCCATCAGCTGTGGTCAGAGCTGGTTTCTGCAGGCGCAGAAATTTCTGGATGTGAATTAAAAAGTTGTGCTTTCACCTTCTGGCTCCAAGCCCCACGCTCAGCTCTCCCCCTGTCTCCAGGTTGGCTAAAATTTCACAGCTTTCCATCCAGTAGTTTGGGTGAAGTTTCTGCTTGACCTTTACCACCCCATCCCTGGAAGCTGCAGTTCCCACCCAGCTGTGGGCATTGAAATCTGGAACCAGATCACTAGGTCTGAGAGCACCCAGCCACGGGCAGCTGGGAGCTCGCTGCTCAAGGGTAGGGATGGCACGTGGCAACTTTCCAAATACCCTGGAGCCTTGGAAGCATCAGAGCTGGCCAAACATGCTTCTTCCTTTGAGCCTCATCTTCCTCAGGCTCCAGCACACAGATGCTGCCTTAATAAATGTTCTGGTGGGAAGCTGAGGGCTGATTGGAGCAGTCACTAATTGCATCCTCTGCTCTTTGGCTCAACTTCCAGTTGGTGCCTCTGGGTCGCCAAGGCTGGAGACCTCCACGGTCCGGACCTACTCCTGCTGAGGGTCAGCGTGACAGGAACCAGCCCGGCCCTGGGTGAGTGCGAGGAGGATCGAGGCCGTGGAGATGGGTGGGGACCCAGAGGAGAGCACAGGGCCCCAGCATCCCCTGCCCAGCATCACCTGGGTTTGCCTGGCCGTGGAGGACGATGGAGACCCCGGTGGTGGGGGAACAACCTGCTCTTGTCTGAGGCTCACAAGACTCTGAGATGATGCAGAAGGGATGCTCAGCATCCCAACCGTGTACAGTTTGTCCAGTCCCTGGAAGGACACCGCCGCTGGTGTCTCCAGGATGCCATCCTAGATGGGGATCCCACTGGGGTGAGGGATAGTCTAGCACTTCAGAGAGTCTCTTGGGACCCTTGGGCACAGCTGCCTTGTGCCAGGAGGATTCAGTATTGATTCCTGGGTTTGTTGGCCGGGGGGGTGCAGGGGTGGAGGTGAGCTGCTGCCTTCATGGGACCTTTCCCACTTTGTTTCTCAGCACGTCCCCCCTATCCAGACGGCCACGTGCTGGCTGCCTTTCAGGACAGGAGCCCAGCCTGCATCCCCTCCCCAGCCCAAACCAACGGACGCTGCAGTCGCGCTGCTGTGGCCCAAAAAGGATGCTCTCCCTTCTGCTTGTGCACCCCACTGCTTCCCCTGGTTTCCCGTTGACTCCCGCCCGTGGCTTCTCCACCCACCTCTCCCCGTGCTGGCTGGGCTACGGATGCGCTCGCTGGGCTACGGATGCGCTCGCTGGGCTACGGATGCGCTCGCTGGGCGCCCTCTCCATCGCTGGCAGAAGCGTTTTCCCACCCAGAGACGCCCCAAAAGTGGGCTTTGAGGTTTGGAACCGTTTCTCCTGCCTGGCTCACATTGCCAAGACTCTCTGGGCTGCTGCACTGACTCGCCAAGCCCCAGCATCAGGGCCACTGCTGCCTGCGGCGCTCGAAGCCAAGGATGAGTCAAGCTCGTGGAGATCCTCACGCTGGGCAAGAAGGAGCTGCCCCAGGACTGGGGTCAGCGCTGTGAGGGATGGAGCAGGGACCGGCCATCGTGGGGGCAAGGAGAGGGGCTGTGGGCCCAGAGGTGGGCGGTCAGGGTGCTGCATTCTGGGGCACCACGCGAGGGGAGGCTGCGCCTGCGTGGTGGGACCACAAAGAGCTGCGTGGGGAAGGGCTGGGACGGCTCCGTACGGTACCTGGCACCCAGGGCACGGGGGAGACACGGCAGGGGCACCCACCACCCCGGGATGTGCCCGTCCCTTCGCCTCCAGGTGCAGGGGAGGTGCTCTCCCCTCCTGCCTCCATGCTACGGGCAGGGATCAATCCAGGAGGCTCTTAACTCTTCCCACTTCTCCCCCATAGGGTAGGATCTCTTTGTCTCCTCATGCCACGTTTGCCTTGTGTGGCCCCTATTTCTGATGTGATATTTATTGATGGCTGGAATGACCTTATACTTATCATGTGCTGTCTGGAAGTGCAATATCTGAGAGGCTATACAGTCACGATGTCTTTTCGGTGTATTATTTGCCTAATACAGTATTAAATATTTTTTTAATTTGAAGAGTCGGTGAGCCCTTTATATCGATGCCCTATTTCTTTCATCATATTATTGGTACTGCATGGACTCCAAACCCTGGATTGGGTCAGGAAAGGATGTATGTGTGTTCCAATAAACGGGATTTTAAAACAGTGCTGGCTTGAGCTTTCTTTCTAGAGCCCAAATTAAAAATATAATTCATCTTTAGCTCCTCCAATAGTTTTTGGAGTACAGGGCTGGGCCCCAGCTGCCAAGCGGTGAAATCACTGTTCTCTGCAGGGCTGTGGGAGATCCAGTTTCCACTGCTGAGCGATCGTGCTGAGGTCCAGCTGGGTTTTCTGATATGAAAAAATCCCCAACCTGGGAATAAGGGGAGATTTGTGCAGAGCAGGACAGCGGTAAAGGAAGGCCTGAACCATTCAAACAAGAATGCCTTTATTTTTAAAAAAATCCAAATAAATTAGCAAAAATAATCATTAAAAAAAAACCCAATAGCAACTCCACGCAGCGTTCAGTAGAGAAGCCGCGCGGGCCGGCTCTGCAGGGCTGCAGAGACGTTGGTCGAAGAGCATCTCGGACAAAAATCAGCAAGCGAACCCGGCACACACGTTGGCCCCCGAAAACCAATCGCCCCCGGGCAGGGAGCAAAGCAGAGCCCGACGCCGCCCTCGCGGGAGCTGGGGCCGCCGCCAGGGCAAAGCCGCGGCGCTGCCCAAATCCCACCCCTCCCCGGTGCGGTTTTTCAGCTGGGTCGAGTGGGAGCGCTTTGCGAGGGGTGACAGAGGAGGTGAGTGGGTTCAGCCGCGCAGTCCACGACGCCGGAGGGGTAAATACAATTTCCAGCAGTTGGACCCTTCTGGCATCTTAATCCCTCCCCGTTACCAGCTCGTAGAGCTGCCGGGGTTTGCACCGGCTCAGTTTTGAACCTGCTCCTCCTGGAACGTCACGGCCACGTCCTCCACGGCGATGCTCTCCACGATGGAGGAGAGCGAGTGGAGGTTGCGGTCCTCCGCGTCGTCAGCCAGGAGGTGATCTGCAGAGAGCAAGAGGGGTGGCTCAACTGGGGCTGGGGACTGTGGGCTGGGGACGGCTCCTGGGGATGGATCTGCTGGGGATGAATCTGCTGGGGATGGGACCAGGGACCGGGGATGGCTCCTGGGGCTGGATCTGCTAGGGATGACACCAGGGGCTGGGGATGGCTCTGCTGGGGATGGGGACCAGGGGCTGGAGATGGCTCTGCTGGGGATGGGGACAGTGACCAGAACGGCAGAGGGCTCCTGGTGCCACATAGGGAAGACTCCACAATCCTTCAGAAGGCTGGAGTGACCCATGGACCCACTCCCATTTCCCACCTTGGTGGGAATGAGACCTTCGCCTGGAGAGGGCAACAGGGAGCAGAACTTCTAGCTGCTTTTTTTTGTTTTATTCTCTGTTAGAAAATGAGATTTAAGTTTCCAGGGGAAAAAAACAGGTGGATTTGGGGGGAAGTGACTGCAATAATGGAAAAAAAAAATAGCAGCTGCAGAGGGGGCTTGGGGAGGGAAAGGAGCCCAGGGCAGAGATACTCTGCGATACTCAGCGATGCTCAGTGCTGCAGTGGTCAAAGCCAAGCCAAGGGATGGTGATGGATGAACTGTTGATGGGGACCAAGCTGATGGAGCCCTGGGCTGCTGCAGTCCAAAGCCTTGTCTCACCAGGAGCAGGGGAAATTGGACAATGGGAGAAGCCTGAACTCCCTGAGCACTGGGCCAAGGAAGCGCTGGAGGATTTATGAGCTCATTTCTCTGCACCAGCAGGGTGGGGAGAGGAGGACAAGGCTCCTTTTGTCCTCTGCTCTGAGGATCTCCTGCTCTAGCTGGGGGCAACTGGCTCAGCTATTCTCTGCCCCATGTCTTCAGTGTTCCCCGCTGCTGGGTCCTCCCCCCAAGCCCAGGACGTGGGGTGAGGCAGGAGGACCTTACCCGCAGGGTTGGTGCCAAACTCCAGCTGGCTGCTCCACTCGGGGCTGCAGGATGAGCTGCTCGACCCACACTCGCTGGCTGCCTGCAAGGAGTGGAGATGCTGACCGTGGGTCCCACCTCCTCCAGCCCAGCCACACCCCCCCCAGACCCTCTCCAGGGTGCCCACAGCACAGCAGCCCTGCAGAGCAGGGCTCATCTCTCCCCACCCTCCCGTGAAGCTGGTGGGGGCACCAAGAGCATTCAAGGTCCCCAGGAACCACTGGGGGCAAATTTTTCATTAACCATAAAGGCTGAAGAAACCCATCATTTTTGGACTCTGGACACAAGAGAAACTGGACCACCCACTCCCTGCAGGTAAAAGAGCATGTCTTCACCCAGTGAGGATGAGAAAGGGCTAGAGATAGACCAGCATCCTTGGGCAAAAGAGCTTTTTGCTGCAAATTACTTGATCAGGCTCCTAAAAAACACCAGGTGGGTTGGGCGCCCCCAGCCACCTCATGGGCTTTCTGGGAAAGAGCTTTTGGCAGCTTGATTTGTGAATTTGGGTCTGAACAGCTCTTTTGGAGAAAGGAGCTGACAGCCTGACAAATGAGAGCATCGCTCGGCAAAGCTCGGAATTAACTTGTGTGTGTGTTGGTCTTCATCTGGAAGTGGATGCCCAGCTCAGGTTAAACCTGATTTATAGGTGCAACTACAAGGACCCATCTATTTGCAGCAGCCTAGAAATGGGACTTTGGGTCTACGAGCTGGAGGCAGGACAGGCAAATTAATTAAACTTCAGATTTATTTCCCACTAAAATAGAAATTCTTAAAGATATTGTTTATTTTCCCCTAAAATACTGGATTTTGCACTCAATCTGTACATTCCTGGCTGTGCCTTGGAGAAGGGACAGCTCGGAGCAGCAGTGACATTGGAACTGCTCAGCACAGCTTTGGGCACATTTACAGATGCTGTTAAGAAATCCACCAAATATATTGAGTTTACACTGGGAAATCCCAAGAATATTTAGGATGGAGCTTAAAACTTCTTTTCAGTCCTTTATCCAGCCTCTAAATGTACCATGTTGGGGCACCCGGATAACTGCGGGCTTGGTCCTTAAATCCCTTAGTCTGAAAGGAAATGGATTTCTCTGAATCCCACTTTTTCTGTGCCTCTTACAATGTCCTGCTGTACAGATCTACAGCCACATCTCTCTGTGACCTGTGTCTGTTGTCATCGATAGCTGTACCATCAACATCTATATCTGCATTTACACAGAATCATGGAATCATGGAATGGTTTGGGTTGGAAGGGACTCCAAAGCCCATTCAGCCCCAACCCCCTGCCACAGGCAGGGACACCTCCCACTGGATCAGGGGGCTCAAAGCCCCATCCAGCCTGGCCTTGGACACCTCCAGGGATGGGGCAGCCACCACTGCTCTGGGCAACCTGGGCCAGGGTCTCCCCACCCTCAGCGTGAAGAATTTCTTCCTAATGTCTCATCTAAATCTTGCCCCTTCCAGTTTAAAGCCATTTCCCCTCATCCTGTCACTCCAGGCCCTTGGAAAATGTCCCTCCCCAGCTTTCCTGGAGCCCCTTTCAGTCCTGGGAGGCTGCTCTAAGGTCTCCTTGGAGCCTTCTCTTCTCCAGGCTGAACAACCCCAACTCTCTCAGCCTGTCCTCACAGCAGAGGGGCTCCAGCCCTTGGATCGTCTTCATCTATCATCTGTAGCTACATCACCTGTATCTATATGATCTATATCAATACTGATACCTGTATATCTGTACAGATATATATTCATGTGTACATTTTGATGCACAAAGCCTCAGAGCTCCAGGGAAGTGCATGCCCAGACACGCAGCTAAAAATACCTCTCAAAACTTGGTTAAACCATCAAAACCTTGCAATGTTGACAGGGCTGGGGTCGCAGCATCTCTCCCCGGGGCCGTGGCAAAGACGCAGCCCCCGTGAGTGTCCTCACCTGCCTCTCAAATTGGCACCTTCAGTCTGAGAAAGCCGAGGTGGCCCCCACCGAGCCCGTCGTCCCCTTCCCGGGGGGCTGCTGTGCGGAGCCGACCACCGGGAGAGGTCCCCGTGTCCCAGCGTGTCCCGGCTCAGCGATAGCGCGGCACAGCGGGAGGGAAATGAGGCTGCGGGGTTCGCACCCGGGAGCACCGGTATCTGTGGGGGTGTGCGAGGCAGTGGGCGGTGCCTCCGATGGTGTCTGGTCGGTGGCTTTGTGGGTTGTGCCACCGCAGGACTTTACAGCGAGAAACCAGGAGTGCGTGGGTGTGCCTGTGAGCGGGGGGATTTAACTTTATTTCATATTTTATTTATTTATTTAATTTTATTCTATTTTATATCATTTTATCTTATTTTAATCTAGTTTAATTTCATTCATTTTAATTTATTTTATTTCATTTTCTTTCATTTCTTTAATTTTTGCCTTTATTATCCTTCCCAAGCCCAGGCAGGTGTGCCACGCTCAGTGCAGTGCACCAGGCAGCCCCCACTACATCCACGCACAGGGAAAGACTGCAGTCGGCTCCTTTGCCCAGGGATGAGAGCAGAGGGATCTGAGCACACAGCCGGGGCTGGGTCACACCAGCCCACAACAGCAGCATCTGCCTTGCCCCAGGGATTGGGGTCCTGCTTCTCCCAATTCCCCAGAGCTGCCTGTGATGCCTCTGCCTGGGATCACCCCCATAGAGCATCACCCCCATAGGGCATCACCCCCATAGAGCATCACCCCCATAGGGCATCACCCCCATAGGGCATCACCTCCATAGGGCATCACCCCCATAGGGCATCATCCCAATAGGGCATCCTCTCTATGGGCATTATCTCCATAGGGATCCTCATAGGACATCACCCCCGTAGGGCATCACCTCCATAGGGCTTCATCCCTTTAGGGCATCATCTCTACAGGGCATTATCTCAACAGGACATTATCTCCATAGGGATTCTCATAGAGCATCACTCCCATATGATATCACCTCCAATAGAGCATCACCCCCATAGGGCACCATCCTCACAGAGCATCACCCCCACAGGACATCATCCCCTCACTGGTCCCCAGTTCAGGATTGGGGAGCCCAGGGTGTGCACAGAACCACTTACCCCAGGCTGGGGAGCGGTGGGACGGAAGCGCAGGTCCCTCTGCTCCCGCTCCTGCTGGTTGAGGGTGCTGAGCAAGCTCTGCAGGCGCTCGATGTACTGGATGGCGCTGCGCAGGATCTCCACCTTGGGCAGCCGCTGGTTGGGGTTGAGCAAGGTGCTGCGTTTCAACGCCTCGAAGGCTTCGTTCACCTTCTTCAACCTGCGTTTCTCCCGCAGGGTGGCCGCGCGCCGCCGGTCGATGGACACCGTCTTCCGCTTGCAAACCTTGCAGGCCCAGGGCAGGCATTGCCCGGGACAATGCTCAGGCAGGGCTGAGTCCTTCTCCTCCAAAGCCACCCTGCCCTCGGGACACAGGGCCACCTCGGGCCGCTCGGGGAACGCCGCTGCCTCGTAACCCTGCAAGCGGGACCCCAGGAAATTTTCCCCATCGTAAAACCTCTGGTCCGGGAAAAAATAAGGGTTGGTCTCAAAGAGCTCCATGGGCGCGCGGGCGGCTCAGGGACGTGTGCGCGGCTCGGGGACGGCTGCTCCCTCTCCCCACACCAACTGTTTGGTGCCATTTAAACCCCGGCGCTGGCATTAAATCACGGAGATAAATATAGAAAACCTAAGGGAAACCTGAGCCCAACCCTAAGCTGCTGCCTCACATCAAAACTTGTCCATCTGATTTCATGTGCTCTCCCCGCAGGGATTACGCTGCCCGGACAGCGGCCGTGCCGGGGGGGCCTGGGGGAGCTGGCACGGTGGGGAGGGCAGCTTGGCCACCTCGAGAACAAGGGCTTTGTTTGAGCCCTGGGTGCCATGGGGGATGGCTGGGGCTGCCGGCTCTCCTCGGCATTCCTGCATCATCTGGTCCCTTCAGTTACAGCCAGGTTTGAGTTTGGGTTTAGGTTTAGATTTGGGTTTGGGTTTAGGTTTAGGGTTAGGTTGGACCTTAGGAAAGAGCTGTTCCAGTGCTCCACCACCCTTTGGGGGAAGAAACTTCTCCTCATGTCCAACCCAGTCCTCCCCTGGCACATCTTCCTGCCATTCCCTTGGGTCCCATCCTGCAGCTGTCTGTTGCGATGTAAGGGCCTGATCCTGTTTCTGCTGAAGCTCTGGAGAAGCAGAGGACTCCAGCCCCAGGAGGGAGGTCTGGATGCAGGGAGCACCTCGCGGTCCAGCCCTTCCCCAGGGCCAACCATAGCCAAGCAGAGCCCACCAAGGTGACAGCCCTGCTCCCAGTCCCTCCTGCCTGTTCCACCAGAAGGGAGCCAGCAGGGCCGTGCCAGACCCAGCCTTTCCTCCACTATAGGCTTCCTCAAAGTCCCTGGCTAAGTCCTTTATCACAAAGTGGCTTTTTTTGGCACAAAAATCCATGTTTGTGGCTTTTCCCATGCACAAAACCCAAAGGACACCTTCCCCGTGTGTCCCCACGCCCTGGCAGAGGAGTTGAACTGGGCCGGATCTGCTCCCACCCTGGCTCTGGTTCATCTCAGCCTGACTCCAACTGCTCAACTGCATCTCCTGCTTTGTCTTTAATTCAGAAGGGATTTTTTTTTCCATTGGGAACGTCAGCACCCATCTCCCATCTCCTCCTATTCCTGCTCTGGGCCAGATTCCAGCCAAGGGATCGGTCAGTGGAAAGAATGTCAGTAAAGAGCAGGGCCAAACCTGCTGGGATTTTCCCTCCCCAATTCCCCCCTCCCCAGAGAGGCCACATCACAGCTCATTCCCCGCACACTTTGCCAACACCCTTGCTCAAATTGGGTTGATTTCTTGCTTTTTTTGGAGACCACCATAATGCTTTTCTCACATTATAGTGATTTCTTTGGGGTCAGGACCCTTAAAACTGATTTCAGCTCTCCTGGGCTCTCAGCCCTGGGAATTTGCTGACCCTGTGGTTTTAGCACCTATAAAAAAATCTGCAGTAAGGAATGGAGGACCTGCAGCCTCGAGGTTCACCCTGATCCTCATAATCAAACCCTCATAATACTCAAGAAGGAAAGAAATCAGAGCACCAGCTGGGACTCAACATTAGGTGAAAGCACCAGTACAGTTAGGAAGAGGAAGGACCCTGAGAGTTTGCAGAGGAACCAGTGGCAGCCACAAAGCTGTTATGAGGAGATAACCTGAGCCCAAGGGCTTTTCATCGACTTCCCCTCATAGAATCACGGAATCATAGGATGACTTGGTTGGGAAAGAGCTTTGAGATCATGGAGTCCAACCCTACCTGTCCACTATTAAACCAAATCCCTGCCTGACTTTTAAACACCTCCAAGGATGGGGACTCAACACCTCCCAGTCACACTGAACTGTCTGAGTTGCTCATGGGGACCACTATCAGCGGTGCTTGCTGGTGGATGTGACCCTGGTGAACCTCTCGAGCTGCAGCCAGGTCCCTGGGCAAGGGATGTCTGCAGGATCGTCCCAGCTCCACCTTATAAATTGAGGTTTTTTAGTGGCAGGAGGGTGTTGGGAGGATGAGGAACTCAGCGGTGACATAGCTGGCCCCATGGGGCATATGGAGGAGCTGTACAAGAGAGCAGTCAAGCATTTAGCACTTCATAAAAGAGGAGCAGCGCTGGCAGAGCAGGTGTTGGCTGCCACAGTGGCCTTTCCCTGGCCAGGAGAGGGGCAGGGAGGGACACAGGCTGAGCCAGTTCCAAGGGAGCAACAGAGGCAGGAGGTAGACCATGGACACAGGGAGGAAAGGGCATCCAACACAAACCATTCTATGATTTTATGATCCTATGATTCTGTGAACTCATCGTGGTTGCCCTCATTGCCACTGATACGGGGAGCCTGAATAATACTGTGCCCACCCAGCCACAGCTCTGCTTCTTCATCAGAGCCTCTTTGCCAAGGATGACCCTAATCCTGGACATGGCTGGGGGACAGAGCAGTGCCTGGGGCCCATGGGCCTAGAGGACTCATCAGGCCTGGTATCAAATCAGGAGTAATGACAGTCACCAGGCAAGCAGCCACCACTGAGGGGTCATAGGATCATGGAATGGCTTGGGTTGGAAGGGACCTCAAAGCTCATCCAGTTCCACCCCCCTGCCATGGGCAGGGACATCTCCCACTGGATCAGGGGGCTCCAAGTCCCATCCAATCTGGCCTTGAACACCTCCAGGGATGGGGCAGCCACCACTGCTCTGGGCAACCTGGGCCAGGGCCTCCCCACCCTCATCACTGTGAAGGATTTCTTCCTAAGACCCCATCTCAATCTTCCCCCTTCCAATCTATGGGGCCAAAGGGACCAGATGTGACCCAGGCACTGAGCAAGAGCACCCTATGAAGGACAGAGGACTCAGCTCCTGCAGGAGAAATATAAAGGGGGTGGGGTGGAAATCCTCAATCCTCAAAGCACTTTCTGGTCTCTCTCGGTGGGGTGAAAGCCAAGTAGTTCCCCGAGAGACACTCGAGAGCAAGCACGGGGAGAACTGAGGGCAAAAATCCCTTCCCCGGGATGATCCCATCTCCAGCAGAACACACAGATGCATGGAGGGGGCAGCCACGACTTCCAGGGGTTGCTGCTTTCTGGGAAACCCTGTGGCTCCCATCATTCCTTGCACCCACCCCAGCACCCCATAAAGTCCCTGCTGGGGAATGGCCGAGCGGGGCATCATTCCCGGGTCCCGTGAGTGCCCATGGCGGCTGCAGGCTGCGCCCCGGCTAATTCGGAGCTGACGAGGGATTAGGGCTGTGCTGCCGGCTGTCAGGTTAGAACGTGATGGATGGTGGCGGCTGGAGGCACACAAAGGCGACGCTGTGTGAGCCCCGGGCAGAACGTGCTGCGATCCGTCACGGGGTGACCTTCCCCTGGCTGGCGGAGGCCTCGCGGGGACGGCTCACCCCGCCGCAGCCGGCGGGGCCCGGCAGCCACGAGCCCTTGAGCTAAAAATACCCGTCCATTGAGAAAATCTCAGTGAGGAGGGCTTGGCCTTGCTCCTCCGGGGCAGCTTCCCAAGGCGGTGGCCAGACCCACGGCGCGGGGTCGCAAAGAGACGCCCACGAGGTCGCAAAGAGACGCCCACGGGGTCGCAAAGAGACGCCCACGGGGTGCCCCGACTGTGTTGCTTTCATAGAATCATAGAATCATGGAATGGTTTGGGTTGGAAAGGATCTTAAAGCTCTTCCAGTTCCAACGCCCCTGCTGTGGGCAGGGACATTTCCCACTGGATCAGGGGGCTCAGAGCCACACCGTGGCTCGTGGTCTCGATTTGCTGAGTTTTGGGGAAGCACGGGAAGGTGTGCCCCATCCCGGTGCCTGGAGCTGCACACGCCCCACGCCTCCCCCTCTCCGTGCACAGATCCTGAACCAGTGCCTGTCCCTGCTCGGAGCTGCCCACACTGGTCCCTGCTCAGTGCATGGAGCCGCACCACACCGGAGCAGTGATGGGAGCGATGGGGCCAGCTGGCTCCTTCCATCAGAAAGGGCAGGAAAAGCAGCACATTTTAGAGGCTGGCAAAGCAAGCTGGGTGGTGGGGGCAGCATTCCTCTTCCAGAGGAGGGCAATGGAGCTGGGGAAAGGGTCTGAAGAACAAGTCTTATGAGGAGTGGCTGATGAAATTGGGATTGTTCACTCCGGAGAAGACTGAGGGGAGACTTCATCATTCTCTGCAGCCTCTGAAAGGAGGTTGTGGTGAGGTGGGTGCTGGTCTCATCAACCAAGTAACAAGTGATGAGATGAGAGGAAACAGCCTTGATTTGTGCCAGGGGAGGTTTAGGTTGGATATTGGGAAAAAATTCTGTACTGACACAGTGGTGAAGGCTTGGCAGAGGCTGCCCAGGGCAGTGGGGGAGTGTCCATCCCTGGAGGGGTTCAAAAACCTCATGGCCATGGTGCTTCAGGACATGGGTTTGGTAGGCATGGTGGGATTGGGCTGATGGTTGGACTGGTTGAGCTTAGAGGGCTTTTCCAACCTTAATGGTTCCATGATTATATGACCTACACCCCTGGGGTGCAGACACCATCCCAGCGATGGTGAAAGAGAGGCCAAAGTGGCCAGAACTCAGCAAAGAGATCATTCTGCTGGGATTTCAGCAAAGGAAAGGGGTTCCCAGAAAAAATGCCACTTGCAATGGGACCCACCTTCCTGACCCCTCTGGGCACCCCACCACCTCCCATCCCCTCCTGCTTTCCAGGCTCGCCGACATCCCTTCCTTCCGCAGTGACAAGTCATAACATATTTGGGAGCAGCTGCAGGCGGCGGGGAGATGCTTGGCCCTCTCCCCACTCCCGGCTGAGGAATGCAGAGCAGACCTCTCCTCCGACACCCGGGATTTCCGACATGCCTGCTCACTGGAGATTTGGGACGGTGACAGCTGCTCGGCAGAGATGGGGCCAGGGCAGAGCCTGGCCCTTCAGCCCCGTCCCTTGCACAGCCAGATCTCAGCCTGCTGGGGAGACAGCGTTGGTTTGGGGTCCAGCCCCTGGGGAGCGATGGGGAATGGTGTCCTGCTGTCTGTCCCTGCCTGGGATGGGAGTAGTGGTGGTAGGACCAGTAAACAGCACCTTCCTCACCCCTATGGGCCAGCTTGCCCAGACTGGGCTTACTGGTGGGGTGGGAGGGTGGGGGGATGATAGAATCATGGAACTGTTTGGGTTGGAAGAGACCTCAAAGCCCATCCAGTTCCAAGCCCCCTGTCAAGGGCAGGGACACCTCCCACTGGATCGGGGGGCTCAAAGCCCCATCCAACCTGGCCTTGGACACCTCCAGGGATGGGGCAGCCACCACTTCCCTGGGCAACCTGGGCCAGGGCCTCCCCACCCTCATCATGAAGAATGTCTAATCTGAATCTTCCCCCTTCCAATTTAAAGCTGTTCCCCCTTGTCCTGTCAGTCCAGGCCCTTGGAAAAAGCCCCTCCCCAGCTTTCCTGGAGCCCCTTTCAGTCCTGGGAGGCTGCTCTAAGTTCTCTCCAGAGCCTTCTCCTCTCCAGGCTGAACAACCCCAACTCTCTCAGCCTGTCCTCACAGCAGAAGTTCTCCAGCCCTTGGATCATTTCCGTGGTCTCCTCTAGACCCGCTCCAACTGTTCCATCTCCTTCTTATGTTGGGGATTTCAGAACTGGACCCATGGCTCCAGGTGGGGTCTCACAGAGTGGAACAGAGGGGAGAATCCCCTCCCTCTCCCTGCTGGTCCCACGGCTTTGGATGCAGCCCAGGGTACGGCTGCCAATCCATCACCTGGATGCCAGTCGGGGGACCAAACTGGGTGCCCCAACGCACTCATCAGCTGGAGCCCGATCCAGGGGCTGTTCTGGGTGCCCTGATCCCCCTTCTTGCCTGCACTCATGATGGGACGCTCTGCCCACTGCCAGCACATAATCCTCTGCATTTCTACCCCACTAAGACCTCCCTTACTCCATGACCTCATGGACTAGACATGACCCTTCCCCTTTCCAGAACCCAACCCCCATTGAAGCAGGAGGAAGGATTCATCCAGCAGGATCCCCACTAGTGAACCCCACCGTGGGTTCCTCCATCTGGAGTCCCCCCATGCCAGAGGCATTCCTGGCACGTGAGAGGCTGCTCCTCCATCCCCTGGGGGGTGTCACGGGCCGGGCTGTCCCCACATGTGTCACGGAGAGACCAAGGGGGGACGTGAGTTGTCAACAAGGGGTTGTTTTCCTCAGAGTGGGAGAGCCTGGCTCGGGTGAGCTGGAGGACAGGTGGGTGTTTGGAGGAAGACCCATGAATGTGAGGGATTCAGCAGTGACATATGGTGGGTATTCGACCCCTGGGAGGGACAGCTGCCCACGCCAGGGGATGGCACAAGGCCCGGGGACAGGACCCGGGGACAGCAGTGTCCCTCAGCACAGAACAGCCCTGAGACAGGATGCCTGGAACCACGTGGTGACCATGGAGGTGTCCAAGAGGGAGCTGGGTGGCTGCAAGCCAGGTCTCCTGGGTGGGTGACCATCATCATCATAGAACCATAGGATGGTTTGGGTTGGAAGGGACCTCAAAACCAATCCTTTCCCACCCCCCTGCCACGAGCAGGGACACCTCCCACTGAATCAGGGGGCTCCAAGCCCCATCCACCCTGGCCTTGAACACCTCCAGGGATGGGGCAGCCACCACTGCTCTGGGCAACCTGGGCCAGGGCCTCCCCACCCTCATCGTCAAGAACTGCTTCCTAATGTGTAATCTAAATCTTCTCCCTTCCAGTTTAAAGCCATTCCCACTTGTCCTGTCAGTCCAGGCCCTTGGAAAAAGCCCCTCCCCAGCTTTCCTGGAGCCCCTTTCAGTCCTGGGAGGTTGCTCTAAGGTCTCCCCAGAGCCTTCTCTTCTCCAGGCTGAACAACCTCAACCCTCTCAGCCTGTCCAAGGGCTCCAGCCCTTGGATCATCTTCGTGGCCTCCTCTGGACCCGCTCCAACAGTTCCATCTCTTCTTATGTTGGGGATTCCATAACTGGACACAGGACTCCAGACAGGGTCTCACAGAGCAGAGGGGCAGAATCCCCTCCCTCCCCTCTGGTCCCACTGCTTTGGGTGCAGCCCAGGACACGGGTGGTTTCTGGGCTGGGAGCACACGTTGCCGGCTCATGTCCAGCTTCTCATCAATCAGCAATCTTGTCCCCATGGTGGTCACATTCCCACTGGGGCTCATCTAGCCCCCATGGCCCAGGGCTGATTCTGCAAGATCAGGGTCCAGTGAACAGAAGGAAAAAGGAGCTGGTGATGCTGATGTGGGGCTTTCAGGATGTCACCGGGTGGTGACTGCGGCATTTCTCTGTCCCCACCCCAAGGGACAACAAATGCCAGCACAAGGAGGGGTGACACCCACATAGGGCACCCTGTGGAAACTCAGAGAGCTGGGAAGGGAAGGTGGGGGGGATTTTTGTGGCTTCAGCATGGAATGGCCAAGGGGAGAAAGGACAGCAGACCCTCCCCGTGACATACCAGCCCTTCCAGAGTGGCCTCACCCTGCAAATTCCCACTGCAGGCGCAGAGTCCGTGGGCTCAGACCACCCAGGCATGTTCCCTCACCAGGCTGGTGTTGTCCCACAGCCCCACGGAGGGACTGTGCCTCAGCAGCACCCAGACCCCACCCACGTGCTCAGCTGTGGGTGCTCCAGCACGTGCTGTCGGGACCCACCAAGAGACTGGAGGACAATCCCCACCCGAGGCCGAGCAGGCGGTGCTGCACCCCATGGGGCTCCCCGGGCCACCCACCGTGGGGATGTCCCACACCTGACAAACCGATGGAGCTGCAGAAGAAAACGAGAGCCAGGAGGATGAGGAAGGGCTGGGACGACTGAGGAAGGCTGCCAGGTTTTGGCATAGGGAACAGAAAGTGGGGAGAAGCTTTTGAGGTGCTCCTCACACCCCATCACAGGGGGTCGAGCTCCTTCCAGCCCATCTCAACCACTGAGTAAATGCAACCCCTGGAGGCCTGCGAGGAAAAAATTGCCTTAAATGCAAATTTTTGAGGCAAATTGCCTTAGGATGCAAATTTATGAGGAAAAATACCTTAAAACGCAAACTTCAGAGCCCTGACGTTGTGACTGAGGATGGCCAGGTCACCCGTGTGTCCCCCACTGCCCGAAGGGATGCAGAAACCATCAGGCGCTGTGGCCATGCGGTGACAGGAGAGGGCACCAGCAGCCCGGTTTTACGCACGCCGAGCCCCAGTTTGGGGCTGCACACCACTCAGAGGAAGATTAATCTGAGATTAATTTGTTCCCTGGGAGGACATGACTCGTCCCAGTGACTCCCCATGGACCTGCAGGATGCTGCATGGCTCTGGGGCTCGGAGCTGATGGAGAAGTGGGGACCCATCACTGAAGGTTCAGTGCTGCAGAAGTCACCTGGCTGGCTGCAGCTTTTGGGGTGCTGAGAGCCCCCAGATGCTCCCTTAGGCCCCAGGGGGACAGGGCAGTTCTTCTCAGATCCCTCTGAACCCGTCTTGGGGGAGGGAAAACCCACCCTTCCACCTCCCTATGCGGGATCCAGGGTGCTGAGTGCCCAGGGGCTACAAGGGGACCTGGAGACCCTTGGTTGGGGTGACCCCTTCTTATCCAGCACCAATTCCCCATCAGGGATGAGCCCAGCTCTTCACTTCCAACCCCCTCCAGAAGAAAATCTCGAGGTTTGTTTTGTCCCCGCGTTGTAATGACCCCAGCAGGTGCTTTTCCTGCCCAAGGGCTGAAAATAGCTCCCAGGGTTTGGCTTCCACCGGTTCCTGCCCCCCTCCCTGTCCCCTCGTTCATCTTTTGGGCCAAAACATCCCAATCCGGAGAGGGGAGGCTCCGAGGAAGTGGGGGGGACTTCCCGGAACCTGCTTCCTTTGCATCTGTGTGTTCTGCTGGAGATGGGATCGTCCCAGGGAAGGGATTTTTGCCCTCAGCTCTGGCACCCACACTTGCTCTCGAGGAGCTGCTCGGCTTTCACCTCACCGAGAGGGATCAGAAAGTGCTTTGAGGATTTCCACGCCACCCCCTTTATATTTCTCCTGCAGGAGCTGTGTCCTCTGTCCTTCATAGGGTGCTCTTGCCCAGTGCCTGGGTCTCATCTGGTCCCTTTGGCCCCATAGATTGGAAGGGGGAAGATTGAGATGGGGTCTTAGGAAGAAATCCTTCACAGTGATGAGGGTGGGGAGGCCCTGGCCCAGGTTGCCCAGAGCAGTGGTGGCTGCCCCATCCCTGGAGGTGTTCAAGGCCAGGTTGGATGGGGCTTTGAGCCCCCTGATCCAGTGGGAGGTGTCCCTGCCTATGTTAGGGGAGTGGAACTGGATGAGCTTTGAGGTCCCTTCCAACCCAAACCATTCTATGATTCTATGGATTTGATTGCTTTTGAGGAGTGAAATGGATGGGGGGGTGCTGAGCCCCTCAGCCACTGGCATCCGTATTGGTCTCCACCTTATTGAAAGCATTTATTTAAGGAGCTCCAGTTGTCCCTAGGGCTGGGCAGGTCCCTTGTCCCCAGGAGGGGACCCTATGGTGCTCCTGGGGCCACAACTGGAATTTTCTTTCCCAGTGCCTCTTTGGTGGCTCTGCTGGATCTCAGCTCCCCTCTAAACCTAGGGAATACACAAAGTTGCAGCATCCCAGCTCCTGGCCCTGCAATATTTTGGGAAGGTTGAGCATGCATGAGGTGAGGTTTCACCCTCTTTAATCCTCTCAGGAAAACACAAGGGATGGGGGTGCAGAGGGGAGCTTCCTTCCCCTGCTCCATCCTCACATCTCCACCCTGGATGGAAGAGACAGACACAGGCAGCAAACACCACTTTGGCCAGGGCTCTTCGTGGGAAAGGGCTGCTCCCAGGGGACAGGAAATTCGGGGTTGCACATCCAGCTGCCTCCACAACTCCTGTCTGAGGTCCTAACCCTTAAGTTTGGTGCTCTCCTGGCCCTTCCCTGCTTTTGGCCTTTCCCAGCCAGGCAATGTCTGCATGAAGGGGCTCTTCCCTGTCCCCCTGGGGCTGAGGGAGCATCTGGGGGCTCTCAGCACCCCAAAAGTTACAGCCAGCCAGCTGACTTCTGCAGCACTGAACCTTCAGTGATGGGTCCCCACTTCTCCATCACCTCCAATCCCCGGAGCCACGCAGCATCCTGCAGATCCATGGGGAACAACTGTGACAAGCCATGTCCTCCCAGGGCACAAATTCACCCAAGGACACCCCACCACGAGGCTGTGTGAGCCCCAAGCTGTGTCCTGCCCCCCAAATCCTCCCCACCCGTGGAAGCAAGAGAAGGAAAGGCAGGAGAAGCAATCTCCATGTCTCTTGAAGCTGATACGCTCCGAGCTTGTGGAAGGGGACTTCTGGTCACGCGTCCCCAAGGAAGGTGGCCAGCTGTGGGAACATCACTGCTGACCATCTCAGGGTTGCTCTGTGCAATGCAAAATGTCAGATGTCCTGCTGCAGCGTCACCGTCCTGGAGAAGCCTTTCCCCAGGGACCAGGGCTGGGAGGTTGTTTTTGCCGGTGCTCAGACGGTTTGGGTAATGTTTGTGCTGCTCTGGGGCCACAGGGAAGGGATCCCAGCTGGAAACGAAGCAGGGGAACAGAGCAGGAGGCAGATTCCATCTGCTGATAAGGAATTTTCAACCCCCTTCAGCAGGAATCTGGAGGTTTAGGCACATGGAAAAGGTTTAAGTAGCTTTTCCTACAGCAGAGAGAACCTGCCCAGTGGATTTCAGTCCTGACTTAATTTCTGGAAATTAAGAATTTCAGTTTAGATTGGTTGGAAGGAAATAATCTGGGCAGCAGCAGAGCACAGGGCTGGAGAGTGCACGAATCAGAGGGCAGATGAGCAGTTGTGCTGGAGGCTGGTGATGTGGTTAAGGTCTGCAAGGGTCTGAGTGGGGAAAAAAACCCCTGTTATGGAAATCGCGAGCTGCCCGGCCAGGTGGGAGAGACACAGTGAGGGACAACTGGAACATAAGACCAGAGAACTTTAAAATAGAAGTGCAAGACATGTTTCTGAAGGAAGAAAAACAACCTTTGGGAGAAGCAGCCATGGGGACAGGGGTGTCCTTTATGCCCCATGCAAGGGGCACCTCACCATCCTCTTCCTGGAGGCACCAAACCAGCCCAGCCCAGCTCTCCTCAGCTGTTTTCCTCCGTTGCTGTCGCTCCTTCACTCCCTGTTTTCTCCTTCACCCCAAATCCTAATCTTCCACCTTCCCTACTGACTACAGGGGGTAAGAGCAGGTGTCCCTAGGCCACCACAGCCCCAGGTGTGGGGGTCTTCAAGGCACAGCTCTTCACCCCTTCTCCAATATTTCCCCAAAGATCAATCAGAAAATGCTAACACCATCCCGGAGATTCATCAAGGGAAGTTTGTTCCCCTCATTTGTCTCTCATAGCAAACCAGGATTGGCAGAATCCACTTTTTTCTTTTCACATTTTCCTCCCTCCTCTTTTCTTTTTTTTTCCCCCTCTCCCTTCCCTGGGAAGTCGCTCTTTCACACGAGTCTTTGCCCCAGAAAGATCTGTCATCACTGCTGCGTGCTTCAGAGCTCTTACACCACCACCTCCCCGCAGGCACGGCGCGGGGCTGGAGGCAGCAAGCACCATCCTGCCTTTCCCTGGGCTTCTTCAAGAAATAGAGAGGTTAACAAGGCTGGGTTTGATGAAGGGAGAGGGGGCAAAGGGTTTTAACCACCCTTCAAATTGATCTGCAGGGAGGGAAAGGTCTAAACCCATCCTGTGCTTCCGAGCCTGGGCAGGAATAGCTCTTGGCCGGCAGCCGGGCTCGATAACACTCCCGGAGCTCCCTCGAGATGGAAATAAACGCGGTGAGCGGTGAGGGAGAAGCAAAGGAGCTGGAGTGGGGCACGGGGGCTGGACACCAGCACCCCGCAGAGCTGGAGAGCAGGGCAGACCCCTGCTGCCCCCGTGCCGTGCCAAGGACAGCCCTGGCGCAGATCTTGCCCAGCACTGGACACGTTTCCTTTTCCACCGAGTGATGCCTCAGCAGTTCTTCGCGGCCAGGCAAGCGCAGAGGCCCCTTTAGTCTCCTGCTGTGCCAAGGTGCGGCTTGGCTGCCACCCAGCTGCCTGCGGGCAACATCTGGCTGGCATCTGGCAAGGGCACAGAGCAGGGCTTGGCCCCTTCGGCTGGTGCGTAGGAGCCTGCAGCCTCGTGAATGCGGCATCAGTCAGGGACAGAGGGGAGCCAGGGCTTTGCCTCACGGCAGCACCCACTTGCTGAGTGACCACAGACACCACCTGTGACTCAGTCCCTCCCTCGGGGCATGGGCAGTGCTGCCAATCCACCTAAAAAACCTGCCGTGGGTGGCAGGGCTGGGATGTGCTTGGTGGAAAGGGACAGTCCTTGGGGAAGCAGCCGTTCCTCCATCCTGGGAGCTTCTTCTCCGCTGTGTCATTGCTGCTGAGCACTTGCTGCAAAGTTCAGGTGGGGATGCATCACCCTGCACCAGCCTGGGGCCCCTTGGTCCTCAAACAGCTTCCCAAGGGTTGTGCATCCCATTAAACAGGAGACAAACCAGACAGAAGTCATGGAGCAGCTCTGGATCCCTAATGAAGTCCCACCAGCAGCCTGTGTCACCCAGGTGGCCGTGGTGGCCCCACGGCTGGTGCTATGGGGTGAGCATCCCTCCCCAGCACCTCAGTACAGGCATCCTTGGAAAAGCTCCAGGTTATCCCTTTGTTTCCTCCTTCTTTTTTCACCTTGTGCCATCTTGTCCAGACCCACTGGACCATTGCACTTGGATGGTCACTCATCCTAATTAATATCTCCAGAGACGTCAGCCCTCCAAGCACACAGCCCTATGCTGCTGGCACCAGTCGCATTCCTAATTAACTTTCCTAATTAAGAGGCCCCTTTTTGTGACCAGAGGACTGTGGGATGGTCCCTGTGATGGAAAAGGCAGAACCCTCAGTTCCTTCTTCCCCGAGTGCCCGAGGTGGCGGCACGGAGCTACTCTTCATGTAGGTAAATTGAGGCAGGAGGGTGAAAGCTCAAACCCCCCAAACAGGCTGAAGAAGATAGGGGTGGAAATGAGCTCCCCATGCCTTGGCTTGTCTCCTTGGCAAAGCGTTTCTTGGCTGCTGCTGAGCCCTGGGGATGTTCACTTGGGCTTTGGTCTCGTCGGCCGGGCAAGCTGGCTCAGCCGGCCCCAACACGCAGGAAGCCAGACACCAACCGTTGCCTCCTGTCGAGGCCAAGGTTTAGTCCTGTCACCATCTTACGGGAGGCAGCAAGGTGGAAAAGCCACTACAGGAATCCTGAAGCCACGCCGTGTCTCCTCTTCGCCCTCCTTCACCCCATCTCTCTGCCCACAGCAGCATCTCCCAATGCTTCTTGAGGATCTTCATAACCCATCGCAGCTCTCGAGCCATTTTTTCCTTTCAAACCACAGCAAGAACCTGGAAGACCTGAATAACCTTCTGGGTGCCTGATATTCACCAGAAAATTACCTTCCATGGGTTTTTAAGGAATCTCTGACACTGATCCAACACAAGCCCCAGACTGGTGTCTGGGAGGGTGAGCAGATGATGCCACGTCTGCCAGGAGCGGGGTCTGCACAACTGCCTGCAACCACCAGCAACAGCATTTGCTCGTGGAGCCTCTGGAGCCTTTGCCAAAGCCCTGGATGGTTCCCTTGGGCTGGTGGGAGAGCTCCTACCCCGCTGTGGCAGAATCCCAGCTCGTTTGTGGCATAACCTGGCTTTTTGTAGAGGTGTTGCTAAAATTACTTGTGCTGGGACAGGAGTCCAGGGAGAGGAAACAAATCCACTAAGGAAAAGGAGTGGCTTTGATCGCTGTGTTTGGGAGATTTGCATACAATTAGGCCAGAACCTGCCTACGGTTGCTTCCGCATTGCACTCCCGTGATGAACCTGCCAGTTTTCCTGCTCTGCTCCCAGCCAGAGGCTGATTGCCAAGATGTTCACCCTGGGAAGCCAGTGGGAGAGGAGATTCATAGAATGATAGAATCACTTGGTTGGAAAAGACCTTTGAGGTCATCAAGTCCAACCGTCCCTGTCCACTACTAAACCAGATCCCTGAGCACCTCATCCACCCGTCCTTTAAATCCCTCCAGGGATGGGGACTCCACCCCCTCCCTGGGCAGCCTCTGCCACGGCCCGAGAACCCTTCCAGTGAAGAAATTTTTCCTGATTTCTAATCTGAACCTGCCCTGGTGCAACTTGAGGCCATTTCCTCTCGTCCTGTCACCTGAGAGAAGAAACCAGAACCCACCTCACCACAACCTCTTCTCAGGCAGTTGCAGACAGTGATGAGGTCTCCCCTCAGCCTCCTTTTCCCCAGGATAAACAACCCCAGGTCCCTCAGCCGCTCCTCATAACCCTTGTTCTCCAGACCCTTCTCCGTTCCCTCTCTGGACGCTCTCCAGCCTCTCAATGTCCTTCTTAGAATGAAGGGCACAAAACTGAACCCAGAATTCAAGGTGCAGCCTCACCAATGCCAAGCCCAGGGGCACAATCCCTGCCCCGCCCCTGCTGCCCACACTGTTTCTGGCACAGGCCAAGACATTGGCTTTGGTGGCCACCTGGGCCACTGCTGGCTCATGTTCACTTGCTGTCGACCAACCAGGTCCTTCTCTACCGGGCAGCTTCCAGCCACTCTTCCCCAAGCCTGAAGCTCTGCATGGAGTTGTTGTGTCCCAAGTGCAGGGCTTGGGGCTCTCTGGGGATGCCCTTTCCACTCCAGGTGCCCTGTCCTGAGCACACCCACCCCACACGATGCCTCTGGCTTTTAGGTCTTCAGCCCTGTAGCGGGGTAACAGTTTCCTCCACGCGGTGGAGGATGTGTGAGGAGATGCACTGTGTGATGCTCCAGCAAACGCCTCCCATAAATAGCACGGTGTTTATGTGAGCTTGCCATCCTCAGTTTATTTTTCTCCCTGCAGAGCAAACAGATCGTTGAAACCCAAATAAGCTCTCCTCGCCCCGCTGCTGGCACAGCCCAGTGGCCGGAGGTGGCACACTGCCAGCATCCCCGGCCGGCCCTCAGGTGCCCAACTCCTCCAGCCCTATGCTGGTCACTTGGCCAATGTGGTGAGGGGGAAGCCCACGGGCCACCAGCTGATGGAGGAGCCCAGCACTGGGTTTGTGATGGTCCCACAGCTGTTCCCATCGCTGCCTTGGAGCATCCAGGCTCCGATGAAGGAGAGAGTTGAGGGTCAAGCCCAAGGGACGGACGGATCCAGATGTTGGGACATCTCTCAGTAAGGCAAAGCAGAGCAGAAGGGGACAGCTCCAGCCTCAAGCCCCGCCAAAGGAGGAGGAAAGATGGGGAGAGATGCAGACAGGGCTTGAGAGAGTCCCCTTGCCCCTTCTCTGAGGTTGTAGCTGGTCCTGGTCCCTGCAGTGCTCAGATAAACCAGCACTGCTGGGGAGCAACTGACACATGCTGAGCCTTGCAGGTGCCTGGTCCATACCTGGGCTCCATCAGCCAGACCAAGCCCCCAGATCCAGTGCCTCTCCACTACCCAGACCAGGGGGAACATTTGAGGGTGGCCATTTTCCCCCAAATTCTCCTAAGATCTTAAATAGCATCTGGTCCAGCCTCAGCACCAGTTTGGGGCCACCATTCCTTCACACGTCTTCTCTGGAATGACCCTCTGCCTGCCCAAGCAGCTCAGTTTTCCACCGACACAGCCTCCTGTGAAAGGAATGCTCCCAGACCTGAGCCTTCACCCCACCTTGGCATGGGGTGCAGCCCCCACTCCCCGACCAACAACAACCAGAGGTTTCCTTCAGTGGTTGAAGGATGCTTTGGGGGGTGATTCCTGACCCACTGCAGTGGGGATTTGGGGTGAAACATAGTCAGCCAGAGCCGGGACGAGCCCCCCAGCTCTTTGGGCTGGGTCTGGGCTGAACGGGAGTGCCGTTCAGTGGGTGAAGGATGCTTTGGACCTACCTCAGTAGGGATTTGGGTTGAGGCATGCTCAACCAGAGCCTGGGTGAGCACCCCAGTTCTCTGGGCTGGGTCTGGTGTGAATTCGGGTGCTGTTCAGTAGTTGAAGGATGCTTTGGACCTTCTTCCATCAGGATTTGGGGTGAGACATCATCAGCCAAAGCTCGAGTGAGCACCCCGGCTCTTTGGGCTGGATCTAGTCTGAACTGGGGTGCTGTTCAATGGATAAAAGATGCTTTGGGGGTCCTTCGTTACCCATTTCATTGGGGATTTGGGGTGGTCCCTGCCGGGGTGATGGGAAGAGTCTTTGCTCATCCCGAGCTCAGGTTTTGCCCCCCTGCTTCCCTCCCTTCCCCGCACCCTCTGCTCCCAACCAGACCCCCAGACCAGGTTCTGGTGCTAAAACCGGGTCCGGACCCCTGCCGGGAACTCGGGGCTGGCACCGGTTCTGCTGTTCCCACCCCTCCCACCCCCCGCACCTCCCTCCCCCGGTCCCGGGGAGCCCCAAATCGGGGCAGTCGCTCTTTAAACGCCTGTGAGGCTGCACCATGTGATGTTGCAGCTCCGGCTGGGAGCCGGCAGAGCCTGCGGGAGCCGAACGGTGCCGGGCAGCGAGCATCCCCCCCCCCGCCTCCCCCCAGCATGTGCCCCCCCTTACCCTGCGGGTGAGGAGCCCCCGCTGCACCCCGACACCAGCCCGGGGCTCGCAGGTCCAGGTGAGGGGGCTGGGGCAGAACGGGGGGAGGGATCCAGGGGAAGGAGGGGGCGGGAGGAGGAGGAGAAGGGTGGGAACGGTGGCCTCGGGGGGCGAAGGGCTCAACTGTTCTCCCTGGGGGTCGCCGCTTCTGCTCGCCCCTTGGCTACCGCTCGCCCTGTGGCTTCCGCTAGCCCTGTGGCTTCTGCTCGCCCCGTGGCTCGCCGGAGTCTCCCGCTCGCCCCTTGGCTATTTCTCGTCCCTTGGCTACTGCCTGCGCCGCGGCTCCTACTCGCCCTGTGGCTACCGCTTCCCCGCTGGCTACCGCTCGTCCCGGAGCCCACCGGGGGCTCCCACTCGCCCTGCTGCTCGCGCTCGCCCCTTGGCTACTTCTTGCCCCGTGGCTCCCGCTCGCCCTGGAGCTCTCCGGGGGCTTCTGCTGGCCCTGCGGCTTCCACTCTCCCCGTGGCTCCTGCTCGCCTCTTGGCTACCTCTCGCCCCTTGGCTGCCTCTTTCCCCTTGGCTCCTACTCGCCTTGCTGCTCCTGCTCGCCCCGTGGCTACAACTCCTCCCGGGGCTACCACTCGCCTAGGGCTCGTCGGGGGTTCCCGTTCGTCCCGGAGCTCCTGCTCGCCCCACATCTCCTGCTCGCCCCGTGGCTACTTCTCGCCCCGTGGCTCCCGCTGGCCCCGCGGCTCCCGGGCGGTGCTGCAGCGGGATGGAGGTGGGTGCAGAATGAGCCCCCGGGGCCGCAGCCCCAAGGGACGCACAGACAGGAGAGGGAGGGTTCCCACCCACCCCCCACCGCACGGGCTCCATCGCTGCTCGATGTCACCGGCGCCACTCGCTCATCACCTCCCTGTGCGTTCACAGGTGACCCAGGGACCCCAGAGCGAGCGGAGAGGGGACCCGAGCACCATGGCACAGCCCGTCTCAGCCTTCCAGGCTGCCTACATCTCCATCGAAGTCCTCATCGCTTTGGTGTCCGTGCCGGGGAACATCCTGGTCATCTGGGCGGTGAAGATGAACCAGGCGCTGCGCGATGCCACCTTCTGCTTCATCGTCTCGCTGGCAGTGGCCGACGTGGCCGTGGGGGCCCTGGTCATCCCCCTGGCCATCATCATCAACATTGGCCCTCAGACGGAGTTTTACAGCTGTCTCATGGTGGCCTGTCCCGTCCTCATCCTCACTGAGAGCTCCATCCTGGCGCTCCTGGCCATCGCCGTGGATCGGTACCTGCGGGTGAAGATCCCAGTCAGGTAGGAGAACACCTCAGGACCAACTCCGCGGTGGCTGCTCTGTTAAAAGGGAATGAGGATGCCCCAAACTCTTGGAGAAGCGCTGGGAGAAAGGTCTCTCCACGCTGCTGGCCTGGGCACATCTGGCCATGGCAGCAATCGGGGCAAGGTGGGCTGGGGGTGGTCCTGGAGTCTTTGGTAGCTTCGCTTGGGGGTTCAGGGGGTACAGGCAGAGATGGTGTTGTGGCAGCTGGCAGACAGGGCAGGACAGCTCCTCTTGGGGTGCCTGTGGCAGAGACGTGTGTCCCACCACACGTGGGAGGCCTCCCAGCAGGGTGCTTCAGGAGTGAAAAGGGGACGAGAGATCTGTCTTCAGCCCAGGTTTCACCTTGCCATGAGGAGGTCAGAGGTGATAACCTGCTTGCTAGTGGACATGTGGGACACAGCTTTGGGGTTTTGAGGGACCAGAGGTGGCTGCCCAGCACACCTCATGGGGCAGCTCACCCAGGAGAGCCCCCTGGCTCTGGGGCTGCCCCACAAATGACTTTTCTCCCTGGTTTTCCCCTTCTCATCATCTGTATCTGTTGTCAAAGCCAAGCCCATAGCAAATACCATGGGGTGTAAATGGGGGGAACACACTGTGTTTGAACTCTGCTGCTCCTGGAGGAGATATTTAACTGCTTCACGGCCGTATCCCTCCCCCCGTTGCGGTGCTGCAGCCCCTGGGGTGCTGGGGGTGCCGCAGTGGCACCGGGAGGTATCAGCCGGGCTGGAAGGGGATGTGACACCCAATGTTGGTGCCACTTGAGTGCAACCCACAGCAGTGCTCAGCCCCTTGCTGTGCAGTCACTCGTCCCCCTCGCTCTGTTCAAGGACACGCCTGAGCTGCAGGGACACGTTTTCCAGGCTTGTCACCTCTGGGAAGGCTCAGCCCAGCCAGGAAGGCTGAGCACACACCCAGCTCGTGTCACCCCACTGACCCCTTTGCAGCTCCAACGTGGGCTCCAACCCTTTGGCCTGGAGGGGTCCACAACCCTTCGTCAGCACAAAGACCCCCCAGAAGGACCCAGCCTCCTTGGGGTAGGTGTTCTCCAGATCCCAAGAGTAGGACCCTTCCGAGGGCAGGAACTGCCTTCCTGTAAAGTAGACAGGGAAAGGAGGCTTGTGTGTTGGCATCAACGAGCTGCTTCAGAGTGCTTGGTGTCCCCAGATCCTCTGGATCACACCAGAGATCTGTTGCTTGAGTTTTTCCTGCAGCCGTGGCCGGTGGAGGCTGCTGGGTGTCAGGGGACTCAGAATAAAACCACGGTCCCTGCCCACCCCTCGCTGCCGTACACGATTTCGCAGGCTGTTCCCAACTTCCTCCCAAAGTGTGATGTTTTGCCAGTCTGAAAAATCCTCATCTTCCAGCCCATCGGCGCAGCCGAAGCGATTCTCACCCTGTCATTGCTCTCGGAGCTTTTTTTGGTCCTCCTGCATCCCCTGCGTGGTGGGGATGGGTTCAGGTGTGGGAGGGCTGCGGCTTTTTACATAGCAACGCTGCCTGGCTCACGTCTGTCATTCCTCTAACAAACCCAGGCTGTTTTACTCTCCTGCTGCCTCCGAGCATCAAACGGGCCTTTTCAAGGAGCCCTGAATTTTGTCATCCCATTCTGTGCCTGAGCACTCAGCATCGTGAGATTTTCCTCTGACTTTTTGTAGCCAGCTTTAATTTTAATGCCTTTGTACCCTCAACAAGAAGGGTTCAGCTTCACCAACTCTTCTGTTCACTTATGCCTGGATATTTCCTTCTTTTCCCAGGATGAATTCCTGGAAGTTGGCAAATGAGGTGCTTTTAGATGGTTTTTGTGCCCTAGCCACAGCACAAACAATATTGTGAATGACAAATAGGACAGAAAACACCACAAAGAACATTCCCTGGATTGGAAATGCCCCAGGTTTCCCCCAACTTGTTGCTAGATGCTAAAAGGTGGTACTGAAAACAGTTTGACAGCGCTGACAGCTCCATTCATGGCTTGGTGATGTCGTTCCTCACCACAGCACTGAACCCACTGGTGTGCAAACTGGTGCTGGGTGCTGAGAGCCTGCGACACCTCCGCAGGAGTTGGGAGACTGCGAGACCTCAGGGAGAGCTGCAAACATCCCTGGAGGTGCATCCAGTCCTGGGCACCCCGCAGAGATTTGCAGGTGGGGATCTCTGCCTCAGCCACATCCAGGCCATGGAGCAGGGACATCCCCTCCGGCACGTCAGGCACAGAGGGACAGGGTCAGTGGACAGCACACAGTGCCCCTGTGCTAAAGGAGGTCATAGAATCACAGAGGGATCTTGAACACCTCCAACGATGGGGCAGCCACAAACTCCCTGAGCAATCTGTGCCAGGGCCTCCCTACCCTCATCGTGAAGAATTTCTTCCTAATGTCCCATCTAAATCTCCCCCCTTCCAGTTTAAAGCCCTTCCCCATCATCCTGTCATTCCAGGCCCTTGGAAAAAGCCCCTCCCCAGCTTTCCTGGAGCTCCTTTCAGTCCTGGGAGGCTGCTCTAAGGTCTCCTTGGAGCCTTCTCTTCTCCAGGCTGAACAACCCCAACTCTCCCACCCTGTCCTCACAGCAGAGGTTCTCCAGCCCTTGGATCATCTCCGTGGCCTCCTGTTCCAACAGTTCCATCTCCTTCTTATGTTGGGGATTCCAGAGCTGGACACAGGACTCCAGGTGGGGTCTCACAAGAGCGGAGCAGAGGGGGAGAATCCCTTCCCTCTCTCTGCTGGTCCCACTGCTTTGGATGCAGCCCAGGACACGGTTGGTTTCTGGGCTGGGAGCACCCATTACCAGCTCATGTCGAGCTTCTCATCCCCAGCACCCCAAGTTCTTCCCCTCAGGGCTGCTCTCAGTCACATCATCCCCCAGCCTGGATTGAAACCACGGGTTGCAGATAAGTCTGGTACAGCGTGGATGCTCCCCAGTGTGAGCCACAAATGACATGGCATGGTCGAGGGGGTCTTGGGGGCTGTTGTGCATGGGGGATCCCCCACATTCCCAGCCCCACTATTGGCTCACAGGCAGCCCTGGCTCTGCTGAGGCTTGGGAAGAGGGGAAAGTGTACCACACTTCCCTACCTCCACAGGAACCACTGGAAACAGCTGGAAGTCCCCTAAAATAGGTTTGCAGGCAAACTCACATCTCCTCTCTCGCATCCTTCCTCCCCACCCGGCGGCAAAGGACCCCCGTCCTGTTGTCCCCCCAAGCCAGGCACAGCGGGGTCCCCCAGCCCAGCCCAAACTTCCCTCTCTCAGCCGTGTTCAGAGAAGATGAAACGAGTTCAAAGGGAAGGGAAGGAACCGGCCGGGGGTGTCCGGCAGGAAGTGGCCCCTCGGCAGCCCCGCGGTGCAGGATGCTGCAGGGGATGGTGCTGGAGGGATGTTTGTGGGGGGATGTAGCTCCTTTGGTGCCGGTCTCTGATGGCTCGGGAAGGCCCTGGCTCTGCTCTGAGATGTTGCATTGGCCTTTTTGGAGCTTTTTCCATGGTGGGAGGGGTTGGTTTACCACAGCCCCTTGGCCAGGGAGGCTGGATGCGTGGATGCAGCCTGGTGCCATCTCGGGGTTTCCTTGGGGATCCTACCTCTGTCTGCTTTTCTTGGACCACCAACTCTTTCTTCAAGGGCTTTGAAATATGTCAAGAAGAGAAAACCTGGCCAAAACTGTTGGGAGCAAGAGCCCTTGTATGTGGGGACTCTCATTCCATGACAGGGACCCCCCACCCTCTGTGCCTGTGCCCTGGCGTTTGAGTGCCCCTTGCTAGCCCTGCTCTTCCTACCCTCTGGCATCCTGAGGAGCATCCCACCCCACCAGCTGCATTTTGTGTTGCTGAAGCTTTCAAACACGTGTGTGAGGCTGCGGAAATGGGACCAAACTGGGCTGGAAGTTGCTGGGAAATGGGTGGACAGGAGGCTGGGTGCAGCAGGGGAGAGCACAGGGTAAATCAGGGGCTGTGGGTGGCTCTGTGGACAGCGCTGGCACTCTCTGCTGCCCTGGAGGTGTTCAAGGCCAGGTTGGATGGGGTCTTGAGCAGCCTGGTCTGGTGGAAGGTGTCCATGTCCATGGCGGGGCTGGAGGTGGAACTGGATGAGCTTTAAGGTCCCTTCCAACCCAAACCATTCCATGATTCTGTGTGCCCTGTCCTGAGCCTTAGGAGATAAACCAGCTCAGGGGTGGCAGAAGAATTCCCCTGGCCCTGCACTACGATGCCTGCAAGAGGATGAGGAGGAATGGCAGGCAGCCTGCGAGCTCTTTCATGGACCTGGCAGTGGAAAGGAGACGCTTTTCCCCCTTGACCCCACTGTTTTTCAGGCTCCTGCCTGAGCTGGGGCTCTTGCCAGGATTGCAGTGCTCTTTCCCCTTCTCTCCAGGCCTGCCAAGAGCTGCAGGCGTGGGGCCAGCTGGGGCTGGGTGACAGGGAAGCCTTGGAAGTCTCGTCACCCTCAGCCAGCTGGGTCGTGGAGCAGCACACGGCGTCTGAGCTGGTTTTCCCCCCTTTCCACGAAAGTTCATGGAAGATCTTGGCAGGAGAGCAATGGGCACTCGCTGCCATGGGATGGGGGCTGAGGAGGAGGTTGGAATGAGACCCTGATTTGGCCCAAATTCCTAAAGCACCTAACGGCCTGTGGGAAATCTTTCCAGCACTCCCAACACTAAGTGCCAGGAAAGTTCCTCAGACACTTGGGCTCTGAGACCCAGCAGATGTGTCCGGGATGAGGATGGGGAGGTTTAGGACCAGGCTGTGCTGACTGGTGGCCCCAGTGCCTGTGGGGGCTGGTTCCCCAGTGACTGTACCCAGTGAAGTGGGGACATATCAAACCTCAGGAGCAATTTTTCCAGATGACACGAGGATTTCAACCCAGAGCAATGGGATGAAATTAAGAAAAGGAAATGTATGCCACGTCTGAGGGCAATCTGCCAGCAAGGTGATGGGTTTCATTGTCCTCGAGGAGGCAAAGGTGGTTGGAGATGTCTCTGGTCAGCCTGGCCAAAACAGTAGATGATAAATGAGGGCAGCAGCAAGCGATCCTGCTCAGCCAGGCAAGTGAATAAACCAAACTCTGGCTCTTCCGAGGCTCGTTTTTGAATTCAGAGGAAACATTTCTATAGTGTCCAGGTGACTCAGAGACAGGAGCTTGGAGGGGCCTCTCACCTAGAGCTTGTCTAGGTTTCTTTCAGCCTCCACTGACCAACGATGGCACCCATCTTTACAGGCCCTGCCCCTGTGAAAACAAACTGCATTTCTAAGGAATATGCTCCCGTTTTTCCTAAACTGGATAAATTTGGGGGACTGGCAGCTCTTTGCAGCTACCTCTTCTGTTTCTTCCCTTGTTGTCCTCTGCCAGTGTATTTTTAGCAGACGAGGGTGATCTGTGGAGACCTTCCTTCCTAAGGAACAGGCAGTTCTGAAGCAAGGATGGAGAATAAAAAGGCAGAAATCACAGCTGAGAGAGGTTTGCTGGAGCCTTCAGGCTGCTTCCGAGCTGCAGTTTCCAGGACCCTGCACCAGCTCGGCTTGTGGGTGCTAAATCAGAGCAAGCATTTCACACCAAGCTCTGCAAGGAGGAGCTGCACCAGTCCAGGTCCAGGAGTTCAGTTGTGTTATCACCAAAATACACAGAGCCTTGGGAACGAGAAGGGATTTACCAGCAGGTTGTGTTGGTCTTGAGGTCCTGGTAAATACCCAGGTGAGCCGGTTTTCAGCATGACTCTGATCTAAGGAATAATTTTCAGCCAAGAGCACAGTGGGGCAGAGATCAAAGCCACGAGGGCTCTTCCCTCGGCGAGGGGACGTCTGGATTAGGCTCGGCGGGAGCACCCACAGCTGCTGCCGCAGCACCACGAGACGTCTGCTGAGAGACACAAAATCAGGTCACTTGAAAAAGCTACAGACTCTGCCATCCAGCCAGAGGGAAGCAACTTGGGCTGCAAGCAGCGTTCCCAGCTCCCAGGGAAAATGCTGGGGGTTGCAGGTGTCCCCCTCCTTGGGATGCAGTGAGAATCTGCCCCTGGGATGCTCCGTTCTCGGTAGCTCAGCGAATGGGGGGATGAATCCCGTTCAGGGTTGCTCCAGACTTGCTGGTATTTTGGGTTATCACTAAATTTTCTGGATTAAAGGACAATAACAGATGCGTGGCCTCCAGAGAGCCTGAAGGGCTTCCTGGGCAGCAGCACCCTGTCTCATCCCAGCCCTTCTTCTGTATCTCTGAGCAGCTGTGGTCCCCGTGCTGGGCAATCGTTCCGCCCTGACCCCGTTAGCTCTGAGGTGACATCTGTCCTCTCGGCAGAGCTCACGTCTCCCTGCCTTGTGCTGCAGGGACATGAATGAAAACCAGCCCCTTCTTGCTGGTCTTCACCTAAAAATCATTTGCTGAGAATATTTTCATTGGGTTTTTTTCCCATTTCTACTGATTTTCAGGTCAAACCATTGACCCTTGACAAAGCATCACCAGTAGATTGGAAGGCGAATTCCCAGACAGGGACACTGAGGCACGGAGCAGCGCCGTGGCTCGCTCAGGGTGGCCCCTCCGGGCAGGGATGGAGGCTGGGGCTCAGCAGGGATGGAACCTGAGGTGTGTTGGGACAACCTGGCTTTTCTGTTCGTGCACTGTGCAGTAATCTGCTGGTCTCACAGAACAACTGTGCCCCGGGCACCCCGCAGCCAGGCTCCTCCACGATCCCAGCACGTGCCATGGCGATGTGTGCAGGAGGAACTCAGTGAGATGGGGTTATCCAGGAGGCCAAATGGTCCTTCTGGGCTGCAGGTCACTCAGGCCAAAAGTCACTCTTGCCAGCAATTGATCCTGATTAGAAGTGACAGCATCTTCATTCACTGAGAGAATCAAAAGGGGCTGAGGCTGATCCATAGGGACGATGCCCTTGGCAAGGGGGCTCCTGCCCATGAATTCATCCTGCAGGGAGCACAGACATCAAACCAGGTGGAGATTATAGAATCATAGAATCACAGAGTCATGGAGTGGTTTGGGTTGGAAGGGACCTTAGAGATCATCCAGTCCCACCCCCTGTCCCCTGGGGACACCTCTCACTGGATCAGGTGGCTCAAGACCCCATCCAACCTGGCCTTGAACACCTCCAGGGTTGGGGCAGCCACGATGTTCCTGGACAACCTATGCCAGGGCCTCCCCACCCTCACAGCAAAACATTTCTCCCTAAGATCTCATCTCAGTCTTCCCTCTTTCAGCTGAAAACCACTCCCCCTTGCCCTGTCCCTACACTCTCTGATCAAGAGCCCCTCCCCAGCTTTCCTGGGGCCCCTTCCAGTCCTGGGAGGCTGCTCTAAGGTCTCCCAGAGCCTTCTCTTCTCCAGGCTGAGTGGATGGAACCCAGCAGGGCTCTGCAGACTCCATAGCAGTGATTCAGGTGTGTTGGATGCCATCAGCCCAAGAGGATCTGCTCTTCAAAGGGGGCAGATGGGACACTGACCAGCTTGCATTTATCACATGGCAATAGAAGCTGACTGTGAGATCCCCTTTGAGCAAAAGATGAGGAGCACCAACAGCCAGGGCTACCTGGGCACAGTGGGATGGGCAGCAAGGTGTCTGCAGTGAGTAAGGTGAGACCCCTCACTGCAGGGGAGTGGTGCTCTGGTGTGCATGGTACAATAGTCCATCAGACCTGTGTCTGAGTAGCAGAGCCCATGAAAGCACCTGGGAACACCCAGAGGGCCTCTGTCACACTTCCAACAGCACCACTGAGCATTCTGGAGGTGCCTTTCTCTTTCCTAAAGTGACTGCTGTGTTTCCAAGGGCTCTAGGTTGGTGGAGGTGGTGGTGAAGAACATTGAGGCTTGGTGCCCAAGTGCTTTCCAATGACCCTGTGCAGCTGCTGGCAGTAAGTCAAGTGAAACACCCTCCAGGAGGAGGTTCTGCCGAAGCAAGAGGTGGTGATTCAGCCTCCCTGGTCCCCACCAGCCCAGCCCGGCCCTGCAGGCAGCGTGTCAGGAGTGAGTCAGGACCAGCTCACCACAGTGTGTGCCATCACCACAGCCATCCAGTGCTGGAGCTGGCTCAGGGCACGCAGGAGCCCTTTGATGGGTGGTCCTAGGTCTTCCCCCACCCCTGAGATGGAAGAATGTGACTCCATCAATGGGAGGTGTTGTCATCACCTGGTCTTCCCAGAAACGATTCCCATCTCCACTCCACGCTGGCCAGAGCAGGCACCGGAGCAGAAAGGAGTGACTCACGAGATCAGACCTGGGTGTGCAGGTGGGCTCAGACACTCCTGTGCCACAGAGACAGCTCTGGAGCCACAGACTGGTCTCCATGTCATTGCCAGGCTCTGGTCAGATATGTGCCACGTGGCCACCAACTGCTGAGCCACCCTCAGCTCCTTTTACACCCCAGGGTGCATCACAGTGGGGTTTCTCTACCCCCTTCATGGTGTTAGGATGAGCTTAACTGTGTCTTGAAAGCACCAGGTTGACTTTGTTAACCAGAGAGGGGATTTTGGTCGTGAGCTTGGGTGGAGACAGCCCACCAGAGACCATTCTCCAAGGCTGATCCGGATGAACCCCAGAGCCCCAGCTGTACAGTCAGTGAGGATAGATCCAACAAGATCTCCTGTCCAGGACACCTCAAAGCATCTTGTACCCCAGCACAAGGGGCTATCAGGCACAGGGATGGGCTCTGTGGGGTCACAACAGCCCGTGGTTGGGTGGCCTGGGACCTGCATGTCCTTGGGCCTTCGAAGCAGAGCAGGCAGGGCTGGACAAAGGCTTGGGGGACAAAAGCCATGGACCCACAGCATCCAAAGGCCAAGCTCAAATCCACCCTGCCAGAGGGGAGGCTGAACCCAAAGAATCACTGCACCGGCCTCAGCATGGAGAGGGGGTTTGGTGGGACCACTCAGAGCAGACACCAGGGAGTCAAGAGGGGTCTGAAGTTCAGAAAGCCAGTGTATTGACAGGTCTGTATTCCAGTGTGGAGACAGAGGAGACAGAAAGGTCACTGCAACACCGAGAAGGCTGGAAAAAAGGAGGAAAAGGTGGAGGAGGCACCGTGGTGAAATGACCTGGGAGATGAGTTTCTTCATGACACACACAGGAGTCATTTCAGAGTGGAGAGAAATGGGTGGGCTGGAAGAAAACCTCTGGGGGAAGGACAGGGAAAAGCCCTGCAGGGTCCAAGAGGGGTCTGAGGGGAACCCAGACACAGAACATGGGGGTTGTGGTCCCTGCAGACAGCGGGACATGGAGCGTGGAGGAGACCACGTAGGTGAGAGACTCCTGGGAGGGATGGGACAGCTTGAGAGGCTCACCCCCTTAGGGAAAACAGCACCATCTGAGAGCCTGGGGAGATGACAGCCAGCACAGCTGAGCTAAATATGAGTTGTGTTGGTTTATCCTGGAGATAAATTAATATTTTCTCAAAGTGGACCCCCTGGACACAGCAGAGATGGACACAGGGACTGAGAGAGAACCCAGTGCTCGCTGCTGATGGGCTGGGAGCAATGGTCCTTCTGGGACACGTCTCATCCAAGGTGAGCTGATCTCTGAAGGCCATGAAATGGGACCCCAGTCACTCCAGAGGCTGCCGGGGCTCCTGGCAGGGCGATGCCTTTGCTGGCAGCACAGCTGCCCTGGGCAGGCGCCCGCTGTCGCACAGGGTGCCCAGCTGTGAGAAAGAGCAATTGATGCTCTCCAAGGCGACCACAAAAGAGCCCCACAGCCAGGAGGGTGCCCAGCAGAATAGCAATGAGCTGAGCACCCCTGCTCACCAGCACCCAGCCCCCCCGCAGCCTGCACCAGGCACATAACCACCGTTCCAGCCAGCGGGCGGCCGAGGGGCAGGGCTGGGTGTGAGAGGCAGCATTGGTGATGCCATCAGCAAGAGAATATTGAACAACCCCAAAGGGCTGGGGTTCTCCTTCCCATAGAGCACAATCTCCTGCAGGCTCAGGGCCAGGCGGGTGGTGGGTGGCAAACAGAGGAGGAAGGCACCATTCTTGGGGATGGAGGGCAGCGCGGGGCAGGATCAGCCACTGGGAAGCTTTGTGGTGTCTGGGTTTGCCCTTCACTGCCCCAGGGCTGGTGGGACCCAGCAGCTCCCCCTTACACCCATTGCCCCATCTCTCAGTCTTTTCCATCCTTCCCTCCATCTGCCTGGGCTTTGACCCCCTGGCACTGAGCATTTCCAGCAGCCGCTGCGGCCTCGCTTGGTTTGGTTGGGTTTCTTTTGTTAAGAACAAAATTCTCTGTTCACAGAAGGAAAGGAGTTGGGGAAGGAAAGAGGATTTCATAGAGTCACAGAATCTGGTATTCTATGATTGTCACAGGGGATTTCTTCCCCAGCCCTGTTGCCTTGTCTTCCTTGGCATCCTCCTCCCATGCCATCCCTGAGACCCTGCAGTGCTTGTGCGTGCAGAGCCCTGGGTACCAGTGATGCTCGAGCGGGACCACAGGGACACAGAGGCAGGGAGGTGACATCCCCCCCCATCCCAAACCATGCCTGGGCTGACAGTAGCACCTTTTCATTGCTTCTCAAAGGAGAACCAGAGCACAGAAAGCTGGGACAGCACTGGCGTGGCTGTCTGTCTGCCTTCTCCAGGCCATTTCTCTCTCTGCATCCAGAGACCGGGATGATTTTTCTTGGTCTCCTTCAGATAAGGGAAGTGCCAGCTCCTGGCACCGGGGATGCTTTCTCATTCAACTCAGTTCATCTTCCTTCACTTGGCATGTCATAGCTCCCCTCTGAGACTCAGTTTCCCCATCTGTTCACAGAGGGAATGATGCTACAAACTCTCTAAAGGCACCGAGAGGCTGATGCTGAAAAATGCTGTCTCAGACAGAGCCATAATTAGCACAGTCTTACAGACTGAATTATTTCTCTTTCATTTTTGCACTGGCAACAACACTCAGTGGCTTAAACCTTGTAATACACGAAAATGAAACACTCATCTTTCTTGGTGTGAATGGCTCTGGTCGCCTGCGGCAAAGGGTGGTTGGGACTGGGAGAGAGCTTTGAGCACAGCCTGCAGCCAGATGGACCCAGCAAAGCCTGCACAGAGCCAGGCTCTGTGCCCACATGGGTGCAGGTGAGCAGGGTTTATTTTAAGAGAGATCGTTCCCCACGTTCAGCGCTGCTGGGACACAGGGGCTTTATGGGCTCCGAGGGGTCTCTTTGCTCAGAGGGAGCTCGAGGTGCTCTGCTGTCACCACCCATCCCCATCTTGCTTTCACACCCACTCCCACGATGCTCGCAGCATTGGTCATGCAGGTGGCCATCCTCCATAGGGCTGTTCCCTGCCCTGAGAGCCCCAAGACCAGCCACAGCAAAGCAGATCCATCTCCAGCAGCCTGGGGACCTTCTTAGAGTCATAGAATTGTAGAATAGTTTGGGTTGGAAGGGACCTCAAAGCCCATCAAGTTCCACCCCCCTGCCATGGGCAGGGACACCTCCCACTGGATCAGGGGGCTCAAAGCCCCATCCAACCTGGCCTTGAGCACCTCCAGGGATGGGGCAGCCACAGCTTCTCTGGGCAACCTGGGCCAGGGCCTCCCCACCCTCACAGGAAAACATTTCTTCCTAAGACCCCATCTCGATCTCTCCTCTTTTGGCTGAAAACCATTCCCCCTCATCCTGTCCCTGGACTCCCTGATCCAGAGCCCCTCCCCAGCTTTCCTGGAGCCCCTTTCAGCCCTGGGAGTCTCTTGCAGCACTGCATGTCCCTTGCACACCAGAGAAGGGGATGCTGGGTCCTTCAAAGGCTTCAGAGGGACTGGTAGAGTCCTCGTGCTTGGGGAGGGCTCGATCCTGGCCCGTGCATCCTTCATCTCCATGCCCTGAGCCAGCCAGGCTGCCTGGGCAGACCCAGGCTGTATTTGCCGATTGCTCCTTGCCTGGATTTAATTGCCAGAGTCATTAGGAAGATGCAGAGAGTGTAATTTATGCCCAGCTGACGCATTTTTCTGTGATTCCTGGTCTTGGTCTCAGCTCTTTCCCTCCACCGTCCTGGTGGAAATACTGAGCTGCTTCCTTCCAAGCAGCAAGGTCAATCAGTTTGCCTTCAGGGGAATAAATCATCTTTTAAATCTGAAAGAGGAAACAGAGTTTTAATAATAAACTACAGGTTTGCTTTCCACTTGCACTTTTTTATTTGTTTTCTTGGTGAAATCAATTCTCTGCAGTGAGGGAACATTCGATTGCGGTGTTAACCGGAGCCTTCACTTTCAATTTGGCATTTCGTTTGACTCATCAGGATATATAGATCTGTACTGGGCAGATTCATCCCAACGTAAATAACTTAATGGCTTGACACATATGCACCCTGATCCTCACTTCTCCTGGTTTTACAGTGTTGTGGACGGGTGAATAACACAGGTTTACTCAAGCTTTATGGCTGAGAGAGTTGGGGTTGTTCAGCTTGGAGAAGAGAAGGCTACGGGGAGACCTTAGAGCAGCTTCTCAGGACTGAAAGGGGCTCCAGGAAAGCTGGGGAGGGGCTGTTGATCAGGAAGTGCAGGGATAGGATGAGGGGGAACAGTTTTCAGCCACAAGAGGGGAGATTGAGATGAGATCTTAGGGAGAAATTCTTTGCTGTGAGGGTGGGGAGGCCCTGGCCCAGGTTGCCCGGAGCAGTGGTGGCTGCCCCATCCCTGGAGGTGTTCAAGGCCAGGTTGGATGGGGCTTTGAGCCCCCTGATTCAGTGGGAGGTGTCCCTGCCCGTGGCAGGGGGGTGGAATTGGATGGGCTTTGAGGTCCCTCCAAACTCCAAGCATTCTTTGGTTCTATGACGAGTTGTGCTTGGACAGGAGCTGGAACTACAAAAACACAAAATAGCACCTCCAAAGTGGTTCTCACTAATTGAAAATACATATGGCCAAGCCTTTAGCAAAAAAAAAAATTGAAGTAATCCAACTGGGTTTTGCATTTGAAATTGATCTTTTGATCAGAAGAAATATGCTTTGGACAGAAGATGCTGAACTGGTTGTTTTGGGTTACGGTGTCCTCTTAGAAACAGCAGGGCTCGTCGGCTCTCCTAATTTTCACTTAGACATTAGCCAGAGAAAACAACCTCTCTCGTTTTGTGAGCTTCCAGCCAATTCTTTAGTCTTGAATGTACTAATCTTCTGAACTGGGCTAAGTGCAAGAGGGGGAATGTTCCCTTTTGCAGCCACAGATTGTGCTGCGAGGATCCTGGGCAGCAATAACAAGTTGTAGCCTAAGAAACCGCGCGGTTCCGTTGTTGGCTGCAGGATCAAGAGTCAGGTTAGCAAGCAGAGGTGTAAAACCCAAGAAATTAAAAGTCAGCTGATACTGATCTCTTGTCCCAGCTGTAATTTAGGTTATCTCCTTTTCTGTAGCGTCCTTCTGGGTTGGTGAGATAAAGACCCACCTCAGCCCTGCTTGGTTGTTGGGTTAATGCCTCCTCATGGGAGATGCTATCTCCTGTTTCCTGCCTCCTGTTTGTTCAGGGAGCAGAGCTCCATGTGCTGTTGAATCCAGATGAAATGCCACAGCAGGTCTCAAGACCTCTCTTATTTCTCTTCTAGTTGGGATCTCTGATCTTCTCCTGCTTTTTAAAGGCTCTTGGTGCTTTTTGGACTCACCTGGTTGGAGGCCTCCTCTGGGTACCAACCTGTCCTTTGATTCAGCAGCGTGTGCAGAGCGTGGTGGTGACACGCAGGGAAGGGTGGTGGTGCTGGGCAGCGTGCCCTGGTGCTGTGCAGGTGGTACCAGCTCCTTCCTTAGCTGGCACCTTCCTCCTGGTGGGGATGGCTTTCTGCAAGCCGCGGGGTTTTGTGGGATGGGGTTTGAGCCACAAAGGCTCTCACAGCCCAATCACACCAGGCATTTTCAATCTGCTGTCTCATTTCAACTTCTCAGAGAGCCCACATGGGACAGATTTGGCATTTTAAGTGTTTTTTAGAGATGCTTTCTTTGTCCTCCCTTCTTCTCCCTCCCTTTTCCATTTTGGGTGCTGACTTTCCGAGTCCTCATTTCCAAGAGGTTCTTTTGCATAAAGAACAAAAATATGCAATGCTTAGAAAAAAATCGAGTACAATGCAAACAGTAATTGAAAAACTGCTGCTTTTATCCTGGAGTTACACCGAGGACACCCAAAGCTCCCTTTAATCCCTTCTCCTTTGTAGTACTGGAGTTCACTGCCCCAACTTCTCCAAGCACACAGTGACACGCAGAGACACGCAGGAACGACGGCTGAGCCAGGGAATCAGCTCCCATGGCAAGGGCAGGGCTGATGTGTGAGAGCCTTTGAGGTGGCCACAGCTCTGGGATGATGGCCCAGGTGGCCAGGGCAGATGCCCTGAGACTTCTGACCAAGCATATTGATCTCTCACCATGATGCTGGGCAAGAATCACCTCCAGCTCTGTCTAGAGAGGGCTGCACGTGGGGCTTGAGTGTCTCCTCCTGAGACCTTCCTTCCCTGCAGAAGCTCTTCTGCTGGAGGTGGGGTTGCTCCTGTGCCTCAGCCATGTGATGGGAAAGTTCTCAACCTCATCCTCCTCTCCGAGGAGATGTTCACACCCACATTTTTCTTTTTGAGAACAAAACTGTTTAGACACTAAAAATGTCCAGTAAATTCATTGCTCGGGGGTAACACAGAGAACCAAGTCCATCGTGGCCATCACGGTGTCCATCAGCGAGGGAACCAGCTCTTGTAATTCCACTCCCCATTTCTCAGGGACCAGGCTGTTCCTCTCCATGTGCCCTAATTCCTAAAGTCCTGGTTCTATAAAAGAATCTCATCTTCTGTTTCTTTTCTCTTTTAAATCAGCACTTCTCATGCTTTGCATTGCAGAGCAATTCTCAAAGCTCTGCTGCCTGAAACCAAAGAACAAGAACATCACATTTTTTCCCCCAGTTCGGAGATTCTGCAGTTTGTTTCATGATTTTTCAGGCACTGCCAAAGGTGTTAAATCATTTCCCTCCCACCTGCCTCGGGGTTCTGGAGGGAGAAGCCAGCGATCCAGGAAAATCCTGGAGGGCTGTGACCACACCTGGTGGAGGTGGAAGGGAGCCCCGGAGCTGCCGGGGTGCAAAGCGTAGGATCGTGGACACAATAGAATGATTTGGGTTGGAAGGGACCATGAAGGTCATCTGGTCCAACCCCCAAATCTATGGCTCAGTGTGACTTGTGCCCCATCGACCAGTGACACTGGGTGCCCCCTCAGTGCTGTCACACGGCTGCAGGAGGGTGACACATCCACAGGCGCTCAGCACCCTTGGATGCACTCGGCGCTGCCCACAGCATCGGGCGGTCTCACGGCTCCCTTTGGAGTCTGAAAGGTCTGCCCTGGGTCAGAGGGCAGCACTCCCTGCCAGGCACAAATTAAATCAGCATTTCATCAGGCATCAGCTGCCCTGGGCACCCTCAGCCCCCTGCTTAACCCACATCCACCCACATTCTGAGCACCGGCTGAGTGGTCCTGGCTGAGAATTGCTGCTCACACACTGAGAGAGCACTTGGACGTGTCAGGATGCAGCCACAGGCTGGAACCCAAGCCCAGTTTGAAAGCAAGATTAAATTTATGTGCACAAAGGATTTGTATTTCCTCTGGGGTGAAGGATTCTGTTTGAAGGATGTGAGAAAAACTGCAGCCAACAGATGACCTTTGCCTTCTTTGGACACAGCAGAGTCTCCTCCACACCCAGGACAGAGAGTGAAGGGAAGGACGTGTGCAAGGTCTCAGTGCTTTCCATCCTCTCTCCCTGTGATCTCCAGCCCTCCCGTGCTCCCCCTTCCCCTCGCAGCACCCAGTCACAGTGGGAGCTGCAGGGATGCTCGAGGGGAAGCCAAGGTGGAGTTCATAGAATCATAGAATTAACCAAGCTGGAAGGGACCCAAAAGGATCATCGAGTCCAACTCCTGTCCCTACCCAGGACACTCCCAACATTCAAACCATGGGACTGAGGGCATTGTCCAAATGCTTCTGGAATGCTGCAGACTGGGTGCTTGGACTGCTTCCCCGGGGAGCTGTTCCAGTGCTCCACCACCCGCTGGGGGAAGAACCTCTTCCTGATATCTAATCACATCCCACCTCTGAGATGAGGACAACTGGGCAAGTGAACTGAGACTAATGCACTGACTGGAAGCCTGTGGTTTGTTCCCAAAGATGGGTCATGATTCACCACCAGAGCCCAGGGAATCCAGCAGCACAGACATCCCAAACAAAGCTGAGATCCAGACAGCAGCTTCTGGATGGCCAGGAGAGATCCAGGAGGGCTCTGCAACTGCTTGGCAATGAACTCTTCCAGGCTGGTGTAATGTGGCTGCTCCAAACATCCCAGGGACCAGATACATGATAAGACAAGACTCTTTGGCTCAGCAGGCAAAAATTTCACCTCCCACTAGATCAGGGGGCTCAAAGCCCCATCCAACCTGACCTTGAACACCTCCAGGGATGGGGAAGCCACAGCTTCCCTGGGAAACCTGGGCCAGGGCCTCCCCACCTTCACTGTGAAGAATGTCATCCTCATGTCTCATCTAAATCTCCCCCCTTCCAGTTCAAAGCCATTCCCCCTCATCCTGTCACTCCAGGCCCTTGGACAAAGCCCCTCCCCAGCTTTCCTGGAGCCCCTTTCAGTCCTGGGAGGCTGCTCTAAGGTCTCCCCAGAGCCTTCTCCTCTCCAGGCTGAACAACCCCAAATCTCTCAGCCTGTCCTCAGAGCAGAGGGGCTCCAGCCCTCGGATCATCTTCTTGGCCTTCTCTGGACTTGTTTCAGCAGTTCCATCTCCTTCTTATGTTGGGGATTCCAAAACTGGACACAGGGCTCCAGGTGGGGTCTCACAAGAGCAGAGGGGCAGAATCCCCTCCCTCTCCCTGCTGGTCCCACTGCTTTGGATGCAGCCCAGGACACGGGTGGTTTCTGGGCTGGGAGCACCCACTGCTGGCTCTTACTGAGCTCCTCACCCCCTGCACCCCAAGTGCTTCTTCTCAGGGCTGCTCTCAGTCACATCATCCCCCATCCTGTACTGTAACCAGGAATTGCCCTGACCCAGGTGCAGGACCTTGCACTTGACCTTGTTGAACCTCATGAAGTTCACACAGCCCCACTTCTCCAGCTTGTCCAGGTCCCTCTGGATGCCATCCCATCCTTCTGTTCCTGCACAGCAGTCTCTGACAGAGCTCAAATCGTCCCTTTTCTTGGTGTTTGTGGCCAGCTCTGGCTTCACCCAGTGCTAAGCAAAGCCCTGGGGATGCTGCATCTCATGGTGTGGGACCAGTTGATTTTGGCAGGATGGATTTGTTCTCATCAGCCTCATAATCACCCTGGCCTTTATGCATTAAAGACTTACTGGCTGTTAAAAGTGGTTAGAAACATCTGGTGGACTTGCCAGCTGCTTCACCTGGCCATTGCCACTTGTACAATAATTCCCATGCAGGGAGCTGCCCTGGACACAGACTGGGCCAGGAGGGACTTCAGTGGGGTGCACAGAGCCCAGGGCACTTGTGGATCTGTACACATATTCAGCCTCTCTCGTGGTGGCTTTGGACCAGGTTTGCATTAAGCAGCCTCGTTGTGTGATGCTTTCTCCTCTCGCTGCCACAGAGGACACCAAAAGCATTTTGGGAGCAGAGGGCCTCAAAGAAGAGGGTTGGTAAAGCCCAAGAGGTCTCTCTCTGCTGAGCCTGGGGTGCTGTTACTCCAGGTCACCATGAGTTGAGCTGGAGGGTTTAGAAGAGTGGGCTTAGAGTTGATGCCAAGCAGAAAGGACACCGTAGTGAGAAAATCCTTCTCTGGCTCTTGGTGGGGTGGTCCCAGCCCAGCTCTGCCCCTCTGCAGGGAGCTGCTCCAGCAGTGGTGGCTGCTGTGACCTCTGAAACCACAGTCACACAAGGGACCTCAAGCCCAGCACCGCTGGGGACATCCACCGCAGGAGCCTCTTGCAGAGTCACAGCTCTTCCTGCAGTACATGGTGCTGTCCCAGTGCGTGCTCCAGGCTGGGAGAGCTGGTGATGATGGGAGCAGGGCACCTCTGACCTGGGCTTTGTCTGCTCGAGGGGTGCCAGGGGAGTACGGGGTGGAGATTCAAGATACAGCCCCATCCAGAGGGTTAAAGGAGTCTCTTTCCACTGGTGCCTCTCCTGCCTTGGAAACCGAGCTGTGGCATGGCCAAGAGAGTGACCTGTGGAAAACCTAATGTTGTCCCCACACAACAGTCCCCTCCAGATGAGCTCTTGCTCACCCTGAGCACACAGACAGGGTCAGGGTCAGCTGATAGAAACGACCTTGCTGCAGCCGCCCAGCCTGTCCTCTCCCACCACCTCCCTGTCCCCTCTTATCCCAGGGGCCTCCTGGCACTTCTGAGGTTTCTCCTACAGCTTGACTTTCTTGCAGAGGTGCTGGGAGGGGACAGTGCACAGAGCACCTGGGGGCCTTCCCATCCCTTTGGAGCACTGGGAAGGGTCTCTGGGGTAGGACATTGGTGTCAGGCTGGAAGTCCCACGCTGAGAGAGGCTGCTGGGCTGTTTTGGTACAGGACAGGGTCTCCGTCACCAACCAGCACCAATGTCCTTGCTGCAGAAGGTCACACTTCTGGCTCACCTGAAAGGCTCTCCATGGCCTTTGGAGCAGTTCTTTCAGTCTTTAGATGCCAGCTGGCATGTGACAAAGCAACAGTCTGAGACTTTGAGATCCCACGATCTCCCGTGTGTCCTGGCAGAGATGCTGATAGGGCCAATCTCCTCCCTTCCAAGCATTTATAGGAACAGTCATGGAAAGCTCAATCCAGCTGCCAGCTGTGGCTGATGTTGGTCGACATCTGTCCCTCCCAAAGCCACAGTTCACATGGCCCTGCACCCACCAACTATCACAAACCCTCATTCCTCCCAAGGTGGCAATCCAGAACTGACATGACCATGACCATGAGAGCAGCACGTAGAACAGTGTTGGCATCCCTCTGCCCAGGAGGTGTTTGCTCACATCACCTCCTTGGTTGTGTCATTCCCACTTGTCAACCCATTCCTGGCTGTGAGAGGTCCCGGGATGACGCAGGAGGGTGTGAAATACCTTCAAGGTGGGAGCCATCCAGCAGCTCCAGCCACGTTTGTGGACAAGGTGGACCTGTCACTAGTGTTGACTTGCTGCAGTTGGTGGGTGGATGGTGCCAGGAGTGAGAAGGGCTGAGCACTGGTGTTAAACCCTACAGAGCTGCAAAGCTCCCACCCGTCACGTAGGAGGGACGTGAGCAAAGAGGAGATGCACTCAGGTGGTGCAAAGGTGCTGAGACATCTGTGCCAATGCTAACAGACCTGTTTAGACATTAGAACACACCTTCAAATCCTTGATAACCTTCAGGATTTTGAACTTAGGGTTTTACCTAAATGAAGCCCAAAAGAGATCTGAAGGGAAGGAGGAAAACAGCCAAAGCAAGAGACTGAAGAAGGAATAAACTTTTCATGTCCAGGGTCAGAGGTGGCAAAGGAATCATGAATCAGGGTCCCTCTGTTGTGCAGTGTCCGTTCTGCAGCGCTTCCCATGTTGTGTGGATGCCTGGGGACCTTCTTATCCCAGTCCTGGGTTGAGCCAAGGTTGTCCCTTACAAGACCTGGATTGCTCAGCTTCACTTTTCTCAGTGGTTTTAAACACCAACATCTGAGCTTTCCCACCCAGCGGCCTCCAGGACACTGAAAGATTTAAAGCAAAGATTTAAAGCAAAGATAAAGCAAAGGAGCAGAAACCAAACCCCTCTGAGATCAAAGCACTTTTGTCTAGAGATTGTCAATTAGATCAGGACATGCTCTGGCTGGTTTTCCTTGCTGTGTTCATATGGCAGATGAGCTTCATGTCAGCTTGGCCTCCTTTCCTCCTACCACGTTGGCTCCAGCTTCATTTCATTAGCGATGGCCTGCCTTCATTAGGGAATTAATTCCCCAGGAATTGCACTGCAGTAAACCTTACCAGAGCAAGGACCAGCAAAGCTGCATCCTGGCTTGGATCAGCCGTGGTGTGGCTGCAGGAGCAGGGCAGGGATTGTCCCTCTGAACTCAGCACTGGTGAGGCCACACCTCGAATTCTGGGTTCAGTTTTGGCCCCTCACTCCAAGAAGGACCTTGAGGGGCTGGAGAGCGTCCAGAGAAGGGAATGGAGCTGGGGAAGGGGCTGGAGAACAAGGGTTATGAGGAGCAGCTGAGGGAACTGGGGTTCTTTAGTCTGGAGACATCATCACTGTCTGCAGCTCCCAGAAAGGAGTTTGGAGTGAGGTGGGTGTTGGCCTCTTCGCCCAAGCAGTAGGATGAGAGGAAATGGCCTCAAGTTGCCCCAGGGGAGGTTTAGATTGGATATTGGGAATATTTTCTCACTGACAGAGTGGTGAAGCCCTGGCAGAGGCTGCCCAGGGCAGTGGGGGAGTGTCCGTCCCTGGAGGGGTTCAGAACCCTGTGGCCGTGGCGCCTGGGGAGATGGTTTAGTGGGCACAGTGAGGATGGGCTGATGGTTGGACTGGATGAGCTTAGAGGTCTTTTCCAACCTTAATGTTTTTATGATTCTATGATCAGGGCTGCTGGACATCCACAAGTATTTTCTGGACACAAAGGGTGTTCACGGAATTCCTGACAACCAAACGAATTTTATTCAAATCTAACCTGGAAACTTAGGAGCTCTTTCAGCCAAACCAAGAGGAGGTGTTTTGTGAGTGTGGAGATGTGGTGTGGTGTGGAGATGTGAGCAATGAGTCCTCGTGTCTCCTGGGGGACAGACCCTAAGTCAAAAGTCAGCTCAATGGAAATGCAATGAACACGGTGCTCTCTGGTTTTTGTCAGATGTGTCCTGATGCTGTAGATGGCCACGGGTGCTTTGCCCACCCAGTGCCAGACACCCAAAGAGCTGGTCCTGGGTTGAGCTGGGCTCCCTTGGCTGCAGCAGAATGCAGGGGTGGCAGAAGAAGTTGAATCGAGTCTGGGAATGCTGTGTGAAGGGAAAGGAGTGTTGGTGGTGTCCTCAGGGCCAGGTCTTGGGAAAAATTTCATGACCTCCTGGAGAAAAGGGGTCATAGAATCATAGAATGATAGAATCATAGAATGACCCGAGCTGGAAGGGACCCAAAAGGATCATCAACTCCAACTCCTGTCCCTACACAGGACACTCTCAACACCCTGTGACTGAGGGCAGTGTCCAAATGCTTCTGGAATGCTGGCAGAGCAGGTGCTGTGACTGCTTCCCTGGGGAGCTGTTCCAGTGCTCCACCACCCGCTGGGGGAAGAACCTCTTCCTGATATCCCATCTAACCCTCCCCTGGCACATCTTCCTGCCATTCCCTCGGGTCCTGTCATTGGTTGCAAGAGGGAAGAGCTCAGCCCCTGTTTCCCCTCCCTCCCCTGTGAGAAGGCAGGGAACAGCTCTGAGACCCCCTCTCCAGGCTGAACAGACCAAGTGACCTCAGTAACTCCATCCTCAGCCCAAGGGACTTTGCCTGCAGCACCTCCTGGACCATCCCATCAGGAGGCAGCATCTCTCCCTGGAGGAGCCTGTTCCACCTCTCCCTGTTAGCTCTGTGCACCCCTCAGGGACAATTCTTCTCTGCTCCCACCTCCAACCATCACTTCGTGCACTTCCTCTGGGGATGCAAACAGCACTCTATCAATAATTGATAGTTTGCCTCTTCGCAAACCCACAAAGCCTCTTTTTGTTCCACACCAAACCAAAGCTCCTGCTTGTTCCATTTCACCAGGATATCAGTGAGGCTGAGTGGGTGCTGTGCTCCCTCTGGGCTCCTTTCTCCTGGCCAGGAGAACTTGGGGCTCTGCCCATCTCTGTGGGTGAGGGATGGAGCAAAAGCCACCAGTGAGGGAGGGCAGGAGGAAAATCTAGCAATTATGGGTAAGGCTCAAAACCCCACAGACAGAAAAAACAAACCCAAATTGTGTGGTGGTGGCAGTGACTTTTATCATGGATGTTTTAGTCTCAGCTGTTAATAAAAATAATAGCAGTAATAAAATTGCAATGATGCTGGCAATTGTTCTGATGCTGATGATGATAATAATAATAAGATTATTTATTAACTGTGAGCCATTACCATCATTTTCCAGTGCTTCTGCCTCCCAGACTTGTCCCAGACTCCAGCCCTATCATATTAATGCAAGATGAGGTGTAGAAACCTTTTTCTTTATGGCATAACCAACCCCAGAAATGTTGGAGCAGCAAAGTTTGTCCTTGACCTCACTGCTCCCCACCAAGTACCCTGTGCCACGGGGTTGGGCATCAGGTGGGATCTTGCATTTCCCTCCTTCAAGTAGGGTTTGCAGTCCCTGGAGCAGCTGAGCCCCTTGAGAGGTGGGGGGTCAGACCCTGTGGGGTGGAGGGAGGGGGAACTCAAAGTCATTTTAGGGCTTTTGCCACCCTCCCTGGAGGGCTGAAGTGGGGCAGTGGGCACCCAGGGGACCCCGAGAGGACGTTTTCCTGTAGGAAAGCTGCCTCTGCCCTTGGCTCCTTGCTTGAAGGAGCAAAGGGAACAAAAGCCTTGGCTCCAAGTCCTGCTGATTTCTCTATTTTGGGGTCCCTGTGGTTGTTGTCCACACGTGCAGGAGGATGCAAGGACAGGCTGGGCTCTCGGCAGTGCCACCCTTAAACCTCCCGGTGTGAAGTGAAGTGAGGAGCTGGGAAAGCCAGGTCCTGGTGCTTGAACTGTTGTCAGGCAAGGGATGTGCACGGAGATGGTGGAGATGGATGTGCAGCAAGGGGGGTGGAAGTGAACCATGGGAGAGAGACAGATTGCAGCAAGGAGGGTGGGTGGATGGATGGATGGATGGATGGATGGATGGATGGATGGATGGATGTGCAGAGACATAGAGGCACCCATGTGAGGCAAAGAGGGATGGATGTGGAGTGAGGAAGAGAGATGGATGTGCATTAACAAGGGATGGATGTGTATTGGGAAGGGTGAGGAGGGTGCACAGTGAGGAGAGATGAATGTGCAGCAAGGAGAGATGGATGTGCATTGGGAAGGGATGGATGTGCATTGGGAAGGGATGGATGTGCAGCAAGGAGGATGGATGTGCAGTGGAGAGGAGAGATTGATGTGCATTAACAAGGGGTGGATGTGCATTGGTGAGAGACGGATGTGCAGTGAGGAGGAGAGAGGGATGAGCAGTGAAGAAGAGAGATGGATGTGCATTAACAAGGGATGGATGCATGTTGGGAAGGAATGGATGTGCAGTGAGGAGGAGAGATGAGCAGCGAGGAGGAGAGAGGGATGTGTATTGGGAAGGAGAGAAGGATGTGTATTGGGAAGGGATGGATATATATTGGGAAGGATGAGGAGGGTGTGCAGTGAGGAGGGATGGGTGTGCAGTGAGGAGCAGAGGTGGATGTGCATTAGGAAGGGATGGATGTGCATTGGGAGGGGGTGGATGAGCAGCAAGGAGGTGGGAGGGCCGTGCTCTGAGGTGGGGAGGTGGATGAGCAGCCTGCAGCTGTGGGGTGCTTGCTCTGCTCTCTGTGTTTCCCGCTGTGGAACACAAGGGCTTGAGCGCAGCCGGGGACCTGAGATCTGCGCGGCCTCCACAGCTGTCCTGATAGTCATCTGCAACAACACACGGTGTTCTGGAGCTGTGAGGGGCCACGACCATCTGGGCTGGGCCCCCTGCCCTCTGCTTGGCTGCAAGAGTGAACACTGCATCCTCTGAGTCAGCCCTGCTTCATGGGTAACTGTGGGGTGTCAGCGCTCACTGCCCACTGCGCTCCCCAAACCCAGGCGTGAGGGCAGGGGGAGAAGTTGTGGGTGCTCTGGGAGCAGCTCCATGCCCTGCTGCTGGCTGCAAGCCCTGGGAGGGTGTTTGGGGACTGCAATGACATCACTGCTGCTCAGCAGCTTCGTCTCCCCAGTGTTGCACAGCTCTGCAGGGCAGGGAGCACCCAGCAAAATCAGTAGAAGACCCTCAAAATCAGAAGAACACCCTAGAAACTCCCTGGGAATGGGGAGACGGGACACAGCATCGCCTTGCAGGGATTGCAAAGAGGGAAGGAGCCAGGGCAGGGGAGGTGGTGCTGTTATTTCTGGTGTCCCTCTTCCCCAAGGTGCTCGAGCCTGGGGAGGTAGGAGTAGGGTGTCACAGCTGGAAGGGCACATCAGCCCTCCCTAAGGACCTGTTATTGGTGACATGGGGTGCCTGGGCCAGCACAGGGCTCCCCGGGAGCCTCTGATGTCCCTCTGCCACCCGCCGTTCCCATGGCCCCTCTCCACCTTTCCCTTTGCTTGGCCCTCAGCGCTGGTGCTCTCCCACCACCTCTCATCCTCCCCGTGCCCCGGCTCTCCCTGCCCCACATCTTTCTCAGGGTCTCCTGCCCTCTCTCCTCCCCACAAGGAATAAATCACCCTCCAGCTCTGGCCTCGGCTGGCAGAGGAAACGACAGCCCTCATTGCCACCTCCTTCCCACGGGACCTGGCTGCCTCTGGGATGCTGGGAACCTTTTCACAGATCAGAGGGGGTCCGTTCAGGAAAACTGTTGGGGACTTATGGCTCTGGAACTCTGGACTCATGGGGATCAATGTCCCACCGTGAACCGCTCCGTGCTCCCAGCCCTGCTCATGAGATGAGTCTTGAGAAGGGACCTTCAAGGGGGAAGGAGGGTGGGGTTGGGTCCTTGGCTGTATTATAAAGCCCCAAAATGCTCCATTTTTCCGCCATAGGTAAAGGCTGCAGACGTGCAGGAGGGAGCTCTGAGCATCAGGATGGAGCTCCAGGTTTGCCAGCCACCTCCACGTGGTCCCCATGGCTGGGTTAACACAGACATCGTTGAAAAACCCAGCAAACAGTCAAAAAACATTCTTTGTTCAATCCCCCTCTGGTGAAAAGCAATAATGCTCGGGCTGTGAATCTTCTCAGCCTCCAAGGAGAAGCTGTTCTTTGAGGACCAGGGGGAATAATCAATCTAGTAGGCTCCACTTCCCGCTTGGAGAGCTCTGGAGAGATGAGCCCAGCTCTGGTGTTCTCCCCAGTGGCAGCAAAGAGGGAGCAGAGCCCAGATGGGGCACAGCTCTCCTCCTTCTCCTCCATCCCTTGGCATCAGCCCATTAGGAAAGAGGTTTTTGTCAGTCGGCCCAGCACATTAGGGTATGGAGCAGGCTGTGCCCTGAAGCTTCTCCAGGGGTCCATTAGCACTGGCAGATCCTTCCTCCAGCCCATCAGGTCCTTCCTCCAACCCAGCAGGTCCCAGAGGATGTTTTTGATGGCAATTTTCTCCCCTGGCGCAGGGTGCATGGGGGGAGGAGAGGGTGCCCTGCGGCTCTGGGTGTAGGGTGCTCAGAGGTAAGGTGAGATGCTGGAGTGACATGAAAGAAGTCCCCATCGCTGGAGGGATTTAAAAGCTGGGTAGGTGAAGTGCTCAGGGATCTGGTTTAGTAGTGAACAGGGACGGTTGGACTCAATGATCTCAAAGATCTTCTCCAACCAAGCAATTCTATGCTTCTATGAACCCCCCTAGACATGAGCACACAGGCACACTCCAGGTTGCTAACGCCCTCCCTGGCTGGACATCAACCTCCAGAGCTCCAGGATCACATCCGAGGTCTCTGCCCACCCCCAGGGTCTGAGGGTGGTGATGGGAGACGGGGTGAGGTTCCCCAGGGCAGGTTAATGTTCCGTGAACACATCAGGACAAACTGTTACCAGCCGCCAAGGGAGGGAGCGAGGAGCATCGTGCCACCTCAGCATGGGCACTGCCAGCCCCTGTCTTCATCCCCAGGCAGAGCATCCCACCTGTGTTTAATTCTGTCCCGTGGTTGTGGTCTCTTGCACAGGTATAAGAGCGTGGTGACGCCCCGGCGGGCAGCGGTGGCCATCGCTTGCTGTTGGATCGTCTCCTTTCTGGTGGGACTCACCCCCATGTTTGGCTGGAACAATCTGAACAAGATGCGGAGGACTCAGGAGCTGAACGGCAGCCACTCGGAGTTTGTCATCAAGTGCCAGTTTGAGACTGTCATCAGCATGGAGTACATGGTGTACTTCAACTTCTTCGTCTGGGTCCTGCCTCCTCTGTTGCTGATGCTGCTCATCTACCTGGAAGTCTTCAACCTCATCCGCAAGCAGCTCAACAAGAAGGTCTCCTCCAGCTCCAACGACCCCCAGAAGTATTATGGGAAGGAGCTGAAGATCGCCAAGTCCTTAGCACTGGTTCTCTTCCTCTTTGCTCTCAGCTGGCTCCCTCTGCACGTCCTCAACTGCATCACCTTGTTCTGCCCGTCCTGCCAGACCCCGCACATCCTCACCTACATTGCCATCTTCCTCACCCACGGCAACTCAGCCATGAACCCCATCGTCTACGCCTTCAGGATCAAGAAGTTCCGGACAGCTTTCCTGCAGATCTGGAACCAGTACTTCTGCTGCAAAACCAACAAGAACGCCGGCACCAGCACAGCTGAGGCGGGCACCAAGGAGCTGTGAGAGCGGAGCAGGATCCTCCAGCCCCAGCCTGGTCCCTCTTCGGCCGCTCTTCCTGCTGCCAGGGGAAGGGCTGGTGAGGGCCCAGGAGGGCCCAGGAGGGCCCAGGAGGGCTGGTTTCTCCAGCCCTGTGCAATCTGAACAGCCGTGTCCCCCAGCTGCCCCGGGGGGTTATTTATTCACAAGCATTGTACTGTTTTGATATTGTAGCCTGCACTGTTCCTTTCCTTTTGTGGGGTTTTTTTTCCTTTGTTTTTGTTTTTTTTTTCCTTGTTTTTTTTTTAAAGGGTTGCCAAGTATTTAAGGAGAAATTGTACAGACAAAGGCACAGTTTATCTTCATGCAAATAAAATAAAATGATCAAAACCACCCAGGAGCTCCTCTGCCATTGGATGGAGACCTCTGGCTCTGTGTAGTGCAGCAGTCGTAGATGCTGGGGCACCTCAAGCGCTGGCCCCTGTGTCCATGGGTCCATGGGGGGACCTGTGCACTGGCCAAAGGGTGCCCTGGTGGGAGTGAAATTGCTGAGAACCAGGAGAGCCCAGGGCAATGCATTTTCTGCAGTTTTAAAGCTGGGAGCTTTCAAGCCCTTTCTTTCCCCTCCATAACCAGGAAGAGTTGAGCTGGACTGGGACAGCTGAGACAGGAAAAGGCATCCCATGGCAGCGGCAGTGCCCACAGGGTACTGAACCCAGCATTCCCATGGAGCAAAGGGTCAGGTTCCAACCAAAGAGGGACAAGAAACCCCCAGAGAACGCTCTGCAAGAAGTACCCTTTTCTGTCCCAGTGTCTCCCCACAGACCCCAGCAGCACCCATCGCCTCTGGAAGCTGCACCCATGGAACTGGGTTCTCTCCACGTGTCTTCTCTCTCCTTTTACTTTGGCTTTGAGTCATTTTCCCTCTTCTCTCCTGTCTCTCTTCTGTGACAGGCAGAGACAAGTCTCTCCCAGCTGGTATTTGTCTCATGTCTCCCATTTCCTACCACCCTTCCTGTGGAGCCAAACCTTTTTGACCCAAACTTTGTGGGCTCATACAGCCACTTCCATGGCCCCGTGGAGCAGAGAGGTACCTGAGGTTTGGGGGTGACTGGGGGGCAGCTGCAGGCCACCACGTGGGTGTTGATGTTGCCATTGAGGCGTTTGCCCACTGCTGTCTGCCTGCCTCAGGTTTAGCCATGGGCAGGGTGCATCGTTGGTCCTGTTCGAGGATGGGGTGGCTGGAGATGGGTTGTCACCCCCACCCAGCTCTGTGGTCCCTATGGATTCCCAGTCCTAGCTCTGCAGCAGGATCTCTTTCCAGGGCTGAAGCGGTGATGGAAAGAGTTAATTGGAGTTAATTTGGATTATTTTCTTATCAGCATCCCCTGTTCACCAGGTCCTATTGGAAACACACTTCCTATGACCCTTGCCCTGCCCAACCAAGTGTCTGAGGGTTGTAACCCTCAGACGTCACTGAGGGGCAAAGCTACTGCAGAAAGTTCCTGCAGGGGCTGGGAGGGGGTGTGGAGAGGAAAAGGACCTTGGATGGGTGAGATTTATGGATGGCTCTTTAGCTGGCTATGGAGGGAAATGTCATGCGCACGTGGCATGGGCAATGGGGCTACTGGGTGTCCCCTTTGCCTGGAGGGAGACCCTCCATTCCTCTGCAGCAAAGAAGAACCATAGAATCATGGAATCCCGTGGTTGGAAAAGACCTTTGAGATCATCGAGTCCAACCATCCCTCTTCACTACTAAACCAGATCCCTGAGCATCTCATCCACCTGCCTTTTAAACCCCTCCAGGGATGGGGACTCCACCCCCTCCCTGGGCAGCCTCTGCCAGTGCTGAGAACCCTTTCAGTGAAGATATTTTTCCTGATGTCCAATCTGAACCTGCCCTGGTGCAACTTGAGGCCATTTCTTCTCATCCTATCATCTGTCCCTTGGGAGAAGAGACCAACACCCACCTCACCACAACCTCCTCTCAGGCAGTTGTAGACAGTGATGAGGTCTCCCCTCAGCCTCCTTTTCTCCTGGCCAAACAACTCCAAGTCCCTCAGCTGCTCCTCATAACCCTTGCTCTCCAGCCCCTTCCCCAGCAAGATGAGGGGCTCATCCACATTTTCCAAGGGCCTCAATGTATCATCTCCAGACTCCTGGCTCTACCACACTGGGCAAAATGGGAACAGAGCAGAAAAACAATGGCAAGGACAGGAACAAATACTTCCCTTGGGTCTCTTCACAATAGAGGGGCCCTGAATAACCTCCCAGTCTCCTCAAAGTGAAGAACCCCAAATCCTTTAGCAGCAGTGCCTGAAGATGTTTCCACCCCAGGTGCAGACAGGACCCCCTGCACCGTGCCCGTGGTCCCTTCACCCGGCAGCAGCCTCGCCTCAGGTCAGGGCTGCAGGTCTGATTCCCACTTCCATCTCATTTCTGCAAGAGGCTGCTTTCCTGGAACCGATGCTTTCGCCTGATCCTTGCTAAGGTGCCCAGAAACCTGATGACGAGGATGCTCATAAATTAAAAGGCACGTGGATGATTGCTTTCAGAATAAACATCGAGTGGATTTTTCCACTCCGTGCTCTCCAGACCTTTCCCGGGGAAAGCTCACTAAAAGTGGATGCTGTTACCCTCACTGGGCCCCTGTGGGGTTACAGGCACAGTCTTTGCCCCGTAGGGCTGCGTTTAGAGGCTGGGAAGGCCACACTGCAGCAGCCGACAGTCTTGGAGATGCTGCTTCTCCCCTGTGTTAGCAAACCCCAGCTAACAGAGCCCACCCCCAGCCCCTGTCCTCCACAGCTCCCACCACTGGAGTGTCAGGGTGCCAGGGACATCGAGGGGACCAGGACATCCCCACCAGTGCCCAAGCATGCTGGGAGATCTGCTCTCTACCTGCCTGCGGGGCTGCACCCCGCACACCGGAGGCATCACCCAGACACCAACCCCCCGGCCCGACCATCGGCTGGGACAGAAAACAATCCGACGATGCCCTCTGATGGTGAGAACAGTGCTGAGCCCCGGGAACGGCAGTACCACCAGGGCTGGGGGAGTCAGTGACTGAGGGCAAAAGGGCACGAAGCAAAGGGGTGCAGGACAATCGGGGAATTGCTTGGTTGGAAAAGACCTTGGAGATCGACTCCAACCGTCCCTGTCCACTACTAAACCAGATCCCTGAGCACCTCATCTGCCTATCCCTTAAACCCCTCCAGGGATGGGGACTCCACCCCCTCCCTGGGCAGCCTCTGCCAATGCTGAGAACCCTTTCAGTGAAGATATTTTTCCTGATGTCCAATCTGAACCTGCCCTGGAGCAACTTGAGACCATTTCCTCTCGTCCCATCACCTGTCCCTTGGGAGAAGAGACCAAAACCCACCTCACCACAACCTCCTCTCAGGCAGCTGTAGACAGTGATGAGGTCTCCCCTCAGCCTCCCTTTCCCCAGGCTAAACAACCCCAGGTCCCTCAGTCGTTCCTTGGACTTGTTCTCCAGCCCCTTCCCCAGCTCCATTCCCTTCTCTGGACGCTCTCCAGCCCCTCAATGTCCTTCTTGGAGTGAGGGGTTCAAAACTGAACCCAGGATCTGCAATGTGGTCTCACCCATAGTCATAGGCTGTGTCTGGCTTTGCTCTCTGGTGGCTCTAATGGTTGGATGGGCTCAGATCTACGCGTGCCCAGGCTGGATTTGCACCCACATGCGCAGCGCCAGGACCTGCTGGGCTGCTGCCTTCTCAAGGCAGAATCTGTTCCCATGAGCGAGCTGGGAGATTCCCTGCTGTCACCCACATTCCAGCGCTGTGGCTGCAGGGGAGGTGGTGCTGGCAGAGGAGGCCCAGGGCGAGCTGACCCCTGTTAACAACGACTTGATGGCTCTGTCTGGGCTCTCAGTTAATATACAGTGTCTGACCTGAGCTGTCTCAGGGCTGGGAGTAAGGAATCATCTTTCTGCACATGAGTTATCAGTAGCTAATGGGGCCCATTCCTCCTCCCCCAGATAACGGATCGGAGTGTCCTGCCCCTGTCATCTCATGCTGTGGGGAGGGGACGCTGGTGGCACCACGAGGCTGGATCATTGCATCACTGCCACGGATAAAGAAATTGTGCTTTGATGAAGCATCAACACACCACAGTTTTGATGTTGCTATTTTTCTCCCCCCAGCCAGAATCATCCTCCAGCTCCAGAAGAAAACTTTCCCCCATCACCCTCCTTGTTGGGTTGCTTCTGGCTTAGTCATCTTCATATCTGTCTTAGAAAACTGGTCCTTCCTTTCCAAGCTCAAAATCCATCTCCTCCACCTGTGGTTTGGTGGGATGCTACGTGAGCCCAAAGTATCCCCGGCAGCTCTCTCCCCTCTACCTCCCCCAACCCAAGCCAACCCCACAACGAGCAGGACAGAGTGTTTGGGTTTCTTTATTAGGATCAAAGCCCCTTGGATGGGGTTTTATTGTCACAGCTAAGGACACATTCAGAGAGGACCATGTCACGCAGGCTGAGGTGCAGCCCCGGCCCCGAGCACTGCCAGGGAGGGGGGAGGCCAGCAGGCAGCAGAGCATCACCATGGCCAGGAGCATCACCTGGGGCCACGCTACTGCACAGCAGCTGCAGCACCCACCTGGGGTAAAGGAACAAGATCTGAGTCCTCGAAGGGCACTGAGAGATCATTGGTCAGGGAGGAGAGGGGGAACCAGCCATGGCTCTAATGCAAGACAAACCCAGCCCTGCTCTTCTACCCTCTCCTCCTCCACAAAGCTCAGGTGGAACAGTTTACCTCTGTTTTTGTACCCCACAGCCCCATGTCACACCCCTTTCTACCTGCCCCCAGCCCCCATACCCATCCCTCATCTGCATCCAACCCCTGGTGCCCCAGGGCTCTGAGCTCTGCCTGAGAACTGGGGCTCTGCCCACTGTGCTGCCCAAGCACCTGCCAGGCACATCAGTCTCCACATGGATCTTCATCCTCCTGGCCACCTTTACAGCCCTCCCTCCACCTTTCAGAGGGACAGGTTTCTCTCAGGCTCTGCAGCGTCCCACCCCACCAGTGCATCTCCAGCCACGGGATGAGGAAGACCTGAGCTGGGGCTCCATCAGCAGGTGAAAAGGGCTTATCCAGGACTCTCAACCCTCTCCATCCCCAATGAAGTGATCCACCCTCCCTCCACCCCACAGCCCCAATCCAGACCTACCTTGATCTTCGTCATTCCCTCTGATCTGTCCTCACTGGGGCACTGCAGCAGAACATGGGAGGCATAAACCCCCTGAACTCCCATTGTCTCAGTCCCCTTTTGACTTCCAAAAGTGAACCAGGACACAACAAACCCACTTAAACCCACAGCAACATCCACCTACACATCATCGTCCCTGTGCACACGCACTCCAAGCCATCACCCACACCACCATCACTGTCTGCTCCCATCCAGAGTGTCCGCAAGATCATAGGATCAAAGAGTTCCAACCCCTGCCATGGGCAAGGACACCTCCCACGGGATCTGGGGGCTCAAAGCCCCATCCAACCTGGCCTTGAACACCTCCAGGGATGGGGAAGCCACAATTTCCCTGGGAAACCTGGGCCAGGGCCTTCCCACCCTCATTGTGAAGAATTTCTCCCTAATGTCTCATCTAAATCTTCCTCCTTCCAGTTTAAAGCCATTTCCTCTCATCCTGTCACTCCACGCCCTTGGAAAAAGCCCTTCCCCAGCTTTCCTGGAGCCCCTTTCAGTCCTGGGAGGCTGCTCTAAGGTCTCCCCAGAGCCTTCTCTTCTCCAGGCTGAACAACCTCAATTCTCTCAGCCTGTCCTCAGAGCAGAGGGGCTCCAGCCCTCGGATCATCTCTGTGGCCTCCTCTGGACCCATTCCAACAGTTCAATCTCCTGCTTATGTTGGGGATTCCAGAACTGGACACAGGGCTCCAGGTGGGGGCTCACAGAGTGGAGCAGAGGGGTAGAATCCCCTCCCTCTCCCTGCTGGTCCCACTGCTTTGGATGCAGCCCAGGACACGGGTGGTTTCTGAGCTGTGAGCGCACATTGTGCTCAAGTGTCCCCAAGATCCCAGCCTGGGTGACTCCCAGCTGCTTTGTGTCCCAGACACAACAACGAGCTCATCCTCCTGGCTGACTTCACCGTGCTGCCTGCAGGGCAGTGTCACCTGTGTCACTGGTTGGGTCAGCACTCGCTGCCCTGCCTGGAAGCCCTGGCATCGGCTGCTGCAGAACCCAAGCCCCATCCCTGTGCCAAACCAGCAGCTCTGCACCTTCAGCAGGCGCTGGGAACCTGCAGACTGGGGCTGTGGCTGCGTGGGAAGTAGGGCAGAGCGTGTCTCAGGGCAAGCGTGTGCTGGGGAGTCACTGGAGGAGAAATAATAAAGCTAAGCTGTGTCTAAGGACACACAGCTTCTTGAGGGAGGGGCACACAGAGTGTGCGGGTGAGCACGCACCCTCCTGCCCACCAAGGCAGCGCTGCAGCAGCAAGAGAGGCCTCTTGGGAGGAGCAAAGCAGGGCACCTCCATACAGGGCTGGGCTGTGTGCTGGGCTGAGGCAGGGAAATGTGAGCTGGAAAGTCTGGGCAGGATCTCAAGACATAAATTAGCACAACCCTGGTGTGAGCGAAGGGGGTTTGGCACCGACCACACACACAGGGCTTGCAGGTGCCTTGGGACACGAGTGCTGGTGGGCACAGTGAGGAGAGAGTTGCTGTGCTGGGCTCCACCAGCACCTCTGGTCCTTGGGCTCTGTGGTTTCTGGTTTCCTCCCCACTTTTTGGCCATGAATCAGAGGAGGAGATTTCAAGATGCCTCAAGACAAGAAACCCAAGAAGCCACAGGGCTGCCTTAGGCTTCCCCACCAGGACTGACACAAAACAGGGACAAACCACTGCACTGTGAAAGTGAGAACAGGAAAAGGCAGGCAATGAGACGTCTATCTCCTGGGCCAATCTTACCTTTCACATCGAGTTTGCAGTCTACTGAGGCTTCCCCCAAGGGGTTCACAGCTTTGCAGGTGTAGATGCCCCCATCGAAAGGGCTGGGCTTGCGGATTTCCAGGGAGCAGACACCCTGCTCGATCATCGCTATGTATTTGGGGTCTTCCCGTATCTCCATCTGATTTTTCATCCAGATAATTTTGGGCTGGAAGGCAGCAGGATTTATTTGCTTATTTAGAGCAGGGAGAGAAATGAGAACCCTAACTAACCCCAAAATACAGCCACCTCCCTCTGCCTTTGCCTTGGCCCTGCCTGAAGCTGCTGGTCATGGTGGGATTTGCAGTCAGAAGCGACCCGAAGTCCTACATCACCTGTTCTTGAGCTCCAGATGAGTCACTGTCCCAAGTGTCCTCCCCCAGTGCAGAAGGAAACAGGACATGGCTTGAATTAAGACCAGTCTCCCATCTCCATGCAGCTCCATAACCCCATCCAACCATAACCCAACAAGAAAAAACACCTCCCAACACCTCCAGCCACCTTACAAAACCATAGAATCATGGAATTGTTAAGGTTGGAAAAGACCTCTCAGCTCATCCAGTCCAACCATCAGCCCAACCCTACCGTGCCTGCTAAACCACGTCCCCCAAGTGCCATGGGCAAAAAGTTTTTGAAGCCCTCCAGGGATGGAGACACCCCCACTGCCCTGGGCAGCCTCTGCCAGGGCTTCACCACTCTGTCAGTGAAGAAATTTTTCCCCATATCCAATCTAAACCTTCCCTGGTGCAGACTGAGGCCATTTCCTCTCTTTCCATCACTTGCCACTCCCCAGAGCTGGCTGCCCACGCGTGGAGGTGATGCTGCCCATGGAACCACTGACCTGGGGGAAGCCCCGGACAGAGCAGAAGAGATGTGTGCTGTAACCCCGGGTGGTGGTTCGGTCTGTCAGGGGCTGGGTAAACTTTGGAGGCTCCATCATGTCCCGTTGGGGGATCTTCTCTGGCTGGTAAGCAGTTTCTAAGAAAATAATTAATTCTAGGTTAAGGCAGAGCTCAGGACGTTCCTCACCCTCCTGGCTCCTGCTTCAATCTCACCCCAGCGATGCCCAAATCTTGATCTTTCCCATGGCAGAAGCTTTCCCCAAAGAAGAAAGGAGGTGTCGAAGGAGGGCAGGGAACCTCTGGACCTCTGCTCTGGGGACACATGGCTTGATCCCTGCAGGGCTCATCCTCGAGACCGGCCAAGCAGCATCACCACCACACCAAGAAAGCTCCACTATCTTCAACAGGGACAGGAGCCTTCTTGCCCACCACCACCCCCACCAAGGCCTTATCCAGGGCTTTGTCCTCACTTGTCTTCTCGATGTGGGCCACCGCGGAGGTGGAGGCCGCTTGCTCGCTCAGCCCGCAGGCGTTTTCCGCGAAGACGCGGAAGGAGTAGGTGTTGCCAATGATGAGGTCGGAGATGGTGCAGCTGGTGCGGGTGCAGCGCTCCAGCGCCGTGAACCATTTCTGGGAGGAAGCAAAGAGAGTGGTGAGGAAAGGCAGGCTGTGCAGAGAATGGAGAAGGTGTAGGTGTGCAGCTCCTCTTCGCCCACCAGGGCCCCTGGGGTGCCCAGACTCACCCCACTCTTCTTGTCTGACTTCTGCACCACGTAGCCCTTGATCTCGGAGTTGCCGTTGTCCACTGGGGGTGTCCACTCCAGGGCCACATTAAAGCCCCACACATCTACCAGCTTCAGGTTCTGTGGGGGGCCAGGAGGCTCTGCAAATACAAACCCTCGCAGGCTGGCATCCTAATTTGCTCCCCTCAAATTCAGTGCCTTGACAACCCTTGCACCTCGCTTCTAATTTCTCACCCTGTCGCAGCACACAAGGGATGAGAAGCTCTGATGGGCATGAGCTGGCAGAAACCCTGCATCCCCAACTAGAGGAGTTCACCTCCACAACCCTGGAGAAAACTCACTGGAAAGGGACTCCAGAGTCGCTTGTCTTATTGCTGACGCTGTCCCGTCCCACCCAGAACAAGAGCTACTCCCAATGAAGGGGCAGAATGAGCCCCAGAGTGACACACCAAGGTCCTGTCCCCATCCTTACCAATGACTCTGATGTCCAGGGTAGCCTTGTCCTCTGCTCCGTTTATCCGCACGGTGAGCTCGTACTTGCCCGAGTCACTGCGCTGCGCCTGGCGGATGTAGAAGATGGTGTCCTTCTCCGTGTTGCGGATGTTGATGCGGTTGGTATCCAGAGGCTGCTCACCCTTGGTCCAGATCACCTCAGGCTTCGGCTTTCCCTGGAGCAACCCGCACAGGCAGGTTAGGAGCCACTCCAGCGCACGGTGCCAACAGGTCCTGCTGGGAAGGACGGGTGGGCAAAGCCACCCCACTTTGTCCAGGCAGCAGTGGCCTGGATACTGTCTCCCACCCAGCAGTCCTCAGCGATGAAACTGCAGCCCTGGGGCTGCCCTGCTCCAAAACCAATTTGGGGTTCCCCACTGATGTGCTGTGGGGTCCTGTGGTTTGTGCCCAGATCCCTGTCAGGCTTGACCAGGACCACAAGCTGAACGGGGCTCATGGGCTGAGACAACAACAGCAATAGCTGACCCATGCCCTACTCTGTTGGGGGTCGTCCCACTGCTAACACCATCAATAAAGACATAGCAGCAGAAAAACGGGAGCTAGGCAGGGATGGGAGAGAGATTCCCAGCCCATCTCCCACCCTTCATCCAGGAGACACAGGGACCAAGACAAGCCAGCCCACAGCTGACCCCAGGCATGTCATGGTGGCTCAAGAAGTCACTGCAGAAACTAAGCTGCAGTGAAAAAGCCTGGGGGATTAAATCCTGAATTGTCCACCTACCTGGAAAGGGATCATCATGTTCACAGCATCCCCAACACGCCTGACATAAGTCTGCCTCAGGTGCCGCGGCATGCGGATCCTTGGGAGCTCTGGGGATCAGAAAGTCATGTCATGGGGCCAAGGAAATCACAGCTCCCAATGGTCTGACCCATCCCACGCACCCCCCTGTTTGACCATCAAGAAAGCCCACCCAAGAACATGGCCATCTCTTCCCTCTCATCTCACAGACAGTGCTTGCTTCCCTGCAGGGACGTGTCAGCCCACCCATTGCCTGCAGCCCAAAATTATATCCATCCTTGAGTTACTACGTCACCAATCCAACAGCACCACCCTGATGGTTCACCCCTTCCTTATAGCCAGGCTGTGGAGACCGACGTGGCCTTAACCAGAAGAGCCACAGCACAGCCTACTTGGCAGCAAGGCAGAGGACAGCATCTCCCAGTTTGGAAAGCAGGTCAGAGGACAGACTTTCCATAGGCAGATCCCAACTTCCAGCAAGGGTAAAGCTCACTGGACCTTCGCCTTCGCCGTGATCGAGGCCATTGAGAGGCCAAGGCGGTGCATGGTTACTCCCAGCAGAGCTGTGAAAGCCCCAGGATAAAGCGAAGGCGAACGTCCCCAAGGGAACATAACAAAGATAAGCAAAAAGCCCACTGGAGAATGCTGCTGGAGCGTGTGTCTCCTTCCCGGGGTGAAAATAGCAGCCCTGTAACCCTACCGGCTTGGTGCCACTCGCAGAGCCTTCTGGAGAGGCACTGGCTTTACGTGAGCGCCTCATAAAAGAGCTGTGTGTCTCTGCCTGGATTAAACGTGCTGGGGCTTAGCTCTGGGGAGGGGGCACGGCCAGAATTAAAGCACGACTGAGCGATGGTGGAACAGCTGCGAGCGTGGAACGGCAGCGCTGGCCTGGGAGGGCACGGAGATGCTCAGCGGTCCCAGATGGCTCCACCAACAGCTGAGAGGGTCTCTGCTCTGCTCATGCTGGTATTCACTCCAGGGATCTGTGCATCCACGCTGCCATTTGGGCTCATCAGTCTCAGCAGGGCAGAGAAACGTGACCTCGATGGAGGAATGTTAATTCACGGGTGTTTCCCCCAGTGCACGTGCCTTCCTTGGCCAGGGAGGGCTGGCTGGGGCTGGTGGCCCAGGTGACACGCTGCCATGGCTTGGAGGGCATTTTTCCTGCCCCAGCTCCCTGCAAAATGCGAATCCCACACCAAATCATAGAATCATGGAATGGTTTGGGTTGGAAAGGACCTTAAAGGCCATCCAGTTCCAATCCCCTGCCATGGGCAGGGACACCTCCCACTGGATCAGGGGGCTCCAAGCCCCATCCAACCTGGTCTTGAACACCTCCAGGGATGGGGCAGCCACCACTGCTCTGGGCAACCTGGGCCAGGTCTTCTCCACCCTCATCCTGAAGAATTTCCTCCTGATGTCTAATCTAAATCTTGCCCCTAACCCTAACCCTAACCCTGACCCTAACCCTGACCCTAACCCTAACCCTGACCCTAACCCTAACCCTGACCCTGACCCTAACCTAACTAATTTAAAGCCATTGCCCCTCATCCTTTCAGAACTTGCTCTTGCAAAAAGTCCCTCCCCTGTAAAAAGTCCCTCCCCATCTTCATCTGGTTTCTCCTTGTCTCTCTCCGCTTCCCAAACCCACTCGTCCCACCTGTTGTTAAACTCTCCGCCGTCTGTACTGCTGCTATTTAAAATCCCTTGGGATGCTATAAATGAACTGGTGAGAGGATACAAAATGCAGTCCCAAATAAATTGTGAAGACCAGCGGTAAGGGATAGGGCTCCAGTTTCCCCAGTCCCACAGGTATGGTGGGATGCCTTTGAGATCTGGAGGAGACCAGGACAGCAGAAAACAGCCACCTTCTCCAAGTAGACTGAGAGGACAGACCCTGCAGAACCCTTTCCAGTTGCTGACAGCCTTCTCCAAGCTTTCTTCTATGAAAAGCTGATGGTTTCTGGAATAACTTTTGTTATTATTATTGCTATTTTTAAGCAGCTGAAAAATCTGACGTTCTTTGAGCAACAGGAAAACTTGCACTCTAATAATTCCATGTAAAGGGAAAATAAGTCTAAATTTGCTGTTTGATAAATGAAAACCAGCCTTGCCATCATCCATCAGCCCCAGAATATTTGCAGCACCCCGGGAGGAATGTGAGTCTTGCTAAGAATGGGAGCAAGGCCTTCATTAGCGAGTTCAGCATGATTAAAGTTCCCATGCTCTGGAAGAGCAGCTCTTGACTTTCCTCAGCTAAATAAACAAAGCTGGATAACAGGCATGGGATGGCAGATTGGAGCTGAACACTTGGCCAAAGAGAGGAGATGTGCTGAGAGTGAGGCTGCTCCTCAGCCCTTGCAATGAAATGGAAAAATCATAGAATCATAAAATGGTTTGGGTTGGAAGAGACCTTAAAGTCCATTCGGTTCCAACCCCCCTGCCATGGGCAGGGACACCTCCCACCGGATCAGGGGGCTCAAAGCCCCATCCAACCTGGCCTTGAACACCTCCAGGGATGGGGCAGCCACAGCTTCTCTGGGCAACCTGTGCCAGGGCCTCCCCACTCTCACAGCAAAACATTTCTCCCCAAGATCTCATCTCAAACTCCCCTCTTTCAGCTCAAAATCATTCCTCCTCAACCTGTCCCTGGACTCCCTGATCAAGAGCCCCTCCCCAGCTTTCCTGGAGCTCCTTTCAGTCCTGGGAGGCTGCTCTAAGGTCTCCAGGCTGAACAACCTCAGCTGTCTCAGTCTGTCTTTATAGAGGAGGTTCTCCAGTCTTCAGATTATCTTGGTGGTCAGAATTTCACCCATCCCTCTCACCTACCCAAATGGGTTTCCTTATGCTGGGTTCATGCAAGCTTTCAACCCACGCGTTCACTCCTCTCTCAGCCCCTCTGCATTTTGAGTCCTTCAGTACCAAAGATTCACCATCTATAAGATCGGTGTCTTGAGGTCAGGAAGCCACTCCAACCCACCCCAAGGGAACTGAACACAGTTATTGAGAATAACACCTCAGTCAAAGGCTGGATTGTGATGTGTGAGAGGGCAGAGGCTGCTCAGACTGTAGGGATGGACTGGGATCTCAGAGCTGTTCACTGCCTTCTCACAAGGGAGGAAGGAGAAACAGGGGCTGAGCTCTGTTCTGGTGACCAAGGACAGGGACCTGAGGGAATGGCAGGAAGATGTGCCAGGGGAGGGCTGGGTTGGACATCAGGAGAAGGTTCTTCCCCCAGAGGGTGGTGGAGCACTGGAACAGCTCCCCAGGGAAGCAGTCGCAGCCTGACAATATTCCAGAAGCATTTGGACAATGCCCTCAGCCACACGGGGTGAATGTTGGGGATGTCCTGTGCAGGGACAGCACTTGGACTCGATGATCCTTTTGGGTCCCTTCCAGATGGGGTGATTCTGTGATTCTATGATCCTATGGGATTTCTTTGCACCGCTGACCAAGCACACAGGAATTCTGCACAGCAGGAGCAGCACTTACGGAGGATCTCTCTGATGAGGACAGGCTGCTCCAGTGTAGCTGGGACACTGGCACCACTGGCACTGACAGCTTTCACCCGTACATGGATCTTGTCACCGGAGCTGAGGTTCTGGATCGTGTATCGGGTGGAAAGAAAAGGCTCCTCGTTCGCAGCTGCCCAGTCTGTACCTGTGAAGAACCCAGCAGAGCCCTTCAGGTGTGCAGTGGACAGCCCACAAACAGCAGGATGGAACCACAGGGGGTGAAACCCAGAGACAAATAACCCTTTCCTTGCAAAGGCTGTATGATTTGGGGCACCAGCCCCATCTTGGAGGGGATGTTGGCCACCACACACTGCCAAGGAGCAGGGGGTACAAAGTGATGGCAGAAGGTCCGTTGTTGAGCAGGGGGATATTTGCAAGTAAGAAAAGGCATTAAGCCAGCAAACATGGTCCGTGTTGACCTTCCAGATGGATTTCTGGAAGTAGTTAAGATCCTTTGACCAACCCTTCCAGCCAGTCTGCTTCCCTTACTGCCCCAGGATAACTCAGGGCTCGCCATATATCCCAGCTCATCCTCCATACTGGGCAAGGTCTGCTCGTCGCCTACCACCAGCCATCTAGACCTCTGGAAGGGGCATCTCAAACCCACCCCACAGCCAAAATGTAGAAGCCCTCCTACATTAGCCAGCTGGCACAGCCAAACCTCTCAAGATTTGTCAGAAAACAAACTGGTCCAGTCACCAAGGGACTGGGTTGTCCCAAGCAGGCAAGTAGAGCAACCCATGTGTCCCAGGGTTTGCTAAGCCACCTTGTGTGCCTTCAAACCAAAAAGCTTTTCCTGTCAGTGCCATCCAACCAGCCAGATCCCACCAGCTTCTCCTTCCTTTCACCACTGGCACCGCTCAAGCTGGCCCTCACTCAAATCTCACTATATTTTAGGCAACCAGGGGTCTTGCACCGGCCCTGACCGAGCAATTGTGGAGCCCAAGTTGTTGTCACTGAATGACTAGAGCTCTCCTGTTACTCAGCCGAGCTCAAAGCAAGCTAGGAGAGCATCCAAAACTGTGACCTTGGGGTGGCTGTCAGGCAGCACGTCCCAGGAATGCCTGCATCTTTCTTTGTCCCACGCAAGGGCCTCCTCATGCATCCCACCCAGCCGTTGTTACCTCCCCAATCCCCAGCCCAGCGATGAAAGCCTCCCATGATGAAAGCCAAGCATGTGTTGATCGTGCCTGCCACAAGCTGAACAGCCGAGAATCATAGATCAAGTTCCCCATGGACCACCTGAGGCTCCCAAACCACTCCAGCCTCATGCAGCACCCAGCCCACCAGCTTCAGCCTCCCCTTACAGATCCCCCATCCGCACAGGTCATTTACTTTCACCCCAAAGCCAAGCAGAGCTTCAAGAGAGCACCCAAAACCCAAGTCCTACCCACCTACCCCAGTCCACAAACCAGCAATGGAACCCGAGAACCACAGATAATTTTTGCCACCCAACTGCCCACCTCCATCCACCACAGCCATCCTCCTGCAGGCATCTCGAGTACCACCTGCTTGCCAGCCCTTCTTGTGCTGCCCAGGATCCTTTCCACCCTCATCCTCCCACCTTATCCCCATTCCTTCTGCATCTCATTTTGGTTAAACATGGGAAAACTGCATCTTCTTTCTCCTGAGGTCTTGAATCACCATTCCAGCCCCAGGTCTCTGCGGAGCTGAAGTTCATCAAAGACCATTCTTAGTGGGTAGTCTAGTGCCTCCTCCACCCTCCAGCTGGACATGGCAGTGACTTTAAACCCTGTTCAACCCCCAACTAAAGACATCACTACTGTCTGAAGCCAATGGGAAGACCCTCTCCTCCATGGAAACAAAATGACCATTTAAAATGGACCTATTTGGGCAAAGAAAGGGCAATGGTGCCGGGGAAACGTGCTGCCAGGTTCTGCCCAGCTCTGCCCCGTGTCTCTGCAGCTACACATCAGCACTCCATGCTCACAAGGCAGGAAAGCCCAAGCCTACTTCCATCTTTGCAGATCTCCACCACGTATCCATCCAGGCCCGACTGGCCTGTCTGCTCCGGGGCTTTCCAGGTCAGCGTAGCCGAGTTTTCACTCACTTCTTCCACGGTCAAAGACAGGGGGGAGCTGGGTGGCTCTGTAACAAACCCACAGTGGTGAGGACAGGCTCTTGAGTACTGGGGCTGCTGAAGGACAATTACCCAACCCCCCTGTCAGCCTTCAGCCCCCTCATCCTCCCACTCCCCCAGCCCTATCTCACTGCAAAACTATCCCTGATGACTCCATCCCTCCTTCCCTTCCCCCCAGGCACCCTCATGTGCCTCCTCCAAGCCTTGAATCTCCCCTCCCCACTACAGGGTCTGGTCCCGTTCTCACCTGCCTTTGGTTTCTCAGGCTCAGGTTCAGGGGCTGGGGCTTGGGCGTCAGCTGGGGGAGCTGGGACACCTTCCTTGGGAGCTGGAGTTGCTTCTGGCGTGGGGACCTGAGCAGGTGCATCTGCAGGGGCTGGGGGCTGCTCAGCAGCAGGGGGATGCACAAGGACTGGGGACTCTTCAGTAGCTGGAGCTGGAGCTGGAGCTGGTGCTGGAGCTGGAGCTGGTGCTGGAGCTGGAGCTGGAGCTGGTTCTTGTGCTGGTGCTGGAGCTGGAGCTGGAGCTGGTTCTTGTGCTGGTGCTGGTTCTTCCTTGGGGGTTGGTGCTGGCTTTTTCTGTGGAGCCTTTGAAGGTGCTGCTTTGCCAGTCATTGCTGCAAAGACTGGGGGCTGGGGAAGAGGAAGCTTTGGGGTCTCTGCTCTAGATCAAAAGTCTTTCCTCCAGATGTGGGAATCTCAGCTCCAAAGCTGGGGTCGCTGCTCTGGATCAGGCGTTTCCACACCGGACAGACGGTCTCCGCTCCACGCTGGCTGCGCTGGGAGGAGGAAAAGAGGTCACTGAGCCAGAACAGGGGCTGGGAGATTTTTATAGGCTTGGGCTGGCACTTGTCACCTCCCTGCAAACCAATCTGCCTGCGCAGGCGGGGGCTGCCAGGAATAGCCCCTGGGGACCTGCACATTCAGCAGGACGCCCCTACCCCCTCCTATGGGACTGCAGCACATGGTCAGGCTCCCCCCAGCAGCCCCCCCCCGGGGCGCACACGGGACTGGGCAGGTCAGGACCAGGTCACCTTTCTTTAGGGACGTGGCTGCTGCACCCAGCACTGACACCCCTCTGGCTAAGGGCTCCTCAGCCTCCCACTGCCACCTCCTCAGCCCCCCACTGTCCCCCCAAGTCTTCCTCCAGCCTCCCCATTGATGCTGCATCCCCCATGCCTTCCCCCAGCCCCCCTCCTCCCTGAAAATGTTTAAAGCCAGGTTGGATGGGGTCTTGAGCAGCCTGGTCTGGTGGGAGGTGTCTCTGACCGTGGCAGGGGGGTTGGAATGGAATGATCTTTGAGGTCCCTTCCAATCCAAACAATCCCATGATTAAGAAAGACCACCTCACCTCAATCCTCCTTCCTAACTGACCCCCCCAACCCACCTGTCCCCTCCCATGGTCCTTATTGCAACCCCAGATCCCTCTGCTCCAGGCTCCATCTCAATCCTAGAACTGTTGAGGTTAGAGGGGAACTCTTGGCATCACCTGGACCAATCCAGTTGCCATGTCTTTGACCCACATTCCTCCAAAAGATTTATCACTGGCCAGCCCTGCACCACACCTCCATCCTCCACCCAGGACCTTGTCTACAGAGTCTGGTCACCCCAGAGCTTGTGATCAGCCATCCTTCTGTTATTCCCCAAACTCAAATTCACCCCAGAACTCCCTGATGACCCAGGAAAGCCCCACTGATCTCACAGGATATAACCCCACTCTCCCCCTGCCTGTCCTTGCTTCCTTCTCTTTGCTATGCTATCCATGAGATGCTACGAAAAATGTCTCCATAGCCTATGGTCTAATTCCTTAACCTTCCCCAAATTTGAATTAACACAGGGTTATCTCCTCTTCCCCAGCTACTTGTCTGCCTCTGAGGATGCTGTTGTGAAGGAGCCAAGCAAGTCCAACTCACCTGGGCACTGGCCCAAAGGTTTCATGGTCCCCAGAAAACACCTCAGATATGGACATCAGGGCAAGGGGCACCTCTGAGGCAGCCAGAGCATGAAGTTATGTCCTCTGACAGGGACAGATGATCTGAGTCTCCTTCACAAAGATGGGTGGTTTTCCAGGTGGGAGGAGCTGTTGTCACCCAGGAAGGGGAGGGAGAGAAGAAAGAGCAAAACCCCATTAGCCAGGCTGGTCTTTGAAGGGATGGTGATGATATCCCTCCCAAAAAAAGAGCCACAGGGCTCTGAGGGATGCATCCCGGCTGAAGCAGGACCCAGGGACTGGGTGGGAAGAGGGGGTGGGGAGCAATGCTGGGTCTTTAGTCCATTGGGGTGTCACGGGGTGCTGGGTTTGGCCAGACACCAGGCTCATCTCCCGCCTGCCAGGCAACAACAAGCAAGCACTGATGGTTTCAGGGAGACAACGCCCCAAAGACCCCTGCCCAGCCCCCAGGAAGAGCACCAAGGAGCACCTTCTGCTGACCCAGCTAAGAAAGTTCATCGCAGCCACCAGCCTTGCAAGTCACATGGGGATCAGGTAACGTGAACACAAACCTGGTCCCCCACGGGCTCGGACCCTGCCCGGAGGCTGTGGCCTGGCAGCACGACCCTCCTGCTCCAGGGAGGGATCTTTTTTCTGCCCTGGTTATTTCAGAAACAGCGTTTGGCAGCAGGACGAAGCCAGGACACCAAGAGATGGTATCAGTATCGCAGGGAAGGCACGTTTCCTCCAAAGATACGTGATAACCCAGATGTTCCTCGATTACTTTCGCCAGTGAGGAGGAATATGACTAATAAAGGCTCCTCCTTCCCCAAAATATCTTTGGGATGCCTGAGGGATGAGCTCTCTGAGGCAGGAGAGGGTGGTATGGGGCTTCTGGCCGCTTTTGCTGCCTGCAGGCCGTGGATGGGTGCTGGCTGTCCCTCCTGTCCCCCAGAGCTGTTTCATGTGGCTCAAACTTGCCAAGTGGGTCATGAAGAAGAACATTTTCCACAGATGCTCTACTAAAAGAGAATCACAATCCCCAGCACAGCAATGTCGGGCTGGAGGAGACTGTCCATCTGTCCTTCTCAAGAAACCTTTGGCTCCCTCGTGGATCCAGCACCCAGAGGGGAGGATTAGAGAATCTCCTGTTTCTCCATACCTTGGCCCACAGTGATTTCATCCTGTTGGAAGATCTTGACACCTCCTTGACTGAACAGCATTCACATGGCCCATGCCTTGATGGCTTCTTCCATCAGCTCACAGGTGACCACCTCCAGCCTTCTACAACCATTAGCTCTGCCCAGAAGTCTTCTGTGTGTCTTTCCCAGAGGAGATCATGATGTCTAATCTAAACCAAAATGCTTTGCAAAAAAGCAGCTTTCTTTTGATTATGTGTTAAGCCAAGCAAAGTAAAGAGCTCTGAAGAAAAAAAATAAATCAATATCAAACCCCTCGCTCACAAGGAAATGAGCTCTCAGATTTCTCTCCCGCTTCAATTCGGGTGAGTGTGGTTGAGAATTACTTTCCCCAGGAAAAAGATCATCAAGGGAATTATTTTTCTTGAATTTGTGATTTGATCACAACTTGGGTTTTTCAGTCTGCTGGATGATGTTTAGATGCTGTTTGCTGTGTTGACTCACAGGATGACTCATAGGTTAAGAGCAAATGAATCAACGTGGTTGATCACCCAGACTTATCTGGGCCGCGTTACCGTAGAACACTGGCATCTCGTTTATTCACACCTTGCCTGCAAGACCACAGGACAGCAAACACAAGCATGGAAACACAACTCTCCGTGCTGTAGGTGACAAAGGCATCGTGGTGGGATGCAAAAGTCCAAAGTCAAAGGGTTTTCCATAGGGACCAGACTAGGGAGCCAAAGGTTTTGTTATCCACTGCAACGGCTTCACTTTGAATCATAGAATCAAGGGTTGGGTTGGAAAAGACCTCAAAGCCCATCCAGTTCCAACCCCCTGCCATGGGCAGGGACACCTCCCACTGGATCAGGGGGCTCAAAACCCCATCCAACCTGGCCTTGAACACCTCCAGGGATGGGGCAGCCACCACTGCTCTGGGCATCTGGGCCTCAGCGTGAAGAATTTCTTACTAAGGTCTAATCTAAATCTTCCCCCTTCCAATTTAAAGCCATTTCCCCTCATCTTCTCACTCCAGGCCCTTCAAAAAAGTCCCTCCCCAGCTTTCCTGAAGACCCTTCAGGTACTGGAAGGCCACTATAAGGTCTCGTGGTTACAAGACAGGGAGGGAGAAACTGCCTCCGTGGAATCATTTCACCAACAAGGACTGGAGTGGGGGGGTCTCAGCCCCTGACTTTGGGGGAGCTGGAATGCACCTGGCACCAGAAACAAAAGGAAATGCCCACCATGCAGTTTCTCCTTCTCGGTGTGGAAACTAAGAGCACATCGAGTGGGTGGCGCTGGCTGTTCCTGCAGGCAGGCGGGAGGGTTGAACATTAAAATTTTAGTGGTAATTTAAATATCAACAAATTTTTGCCTGAAACTCCAAATATTTCAGGGCTTAGCTGAAATACAGAGAATTCATTCTTTCCAGTGAGAAAAGATCTCTTCTCAACAGCAAGCAGATACTTATAAATTGGTTTTCACCCTTATTAGTGCACCCACTGCACTATTGATATATTGTTTTACTTATCTTTCAGATAAAATATAGATCTAACAAGAGCACCATTTCTTCCTTGAAGGACCAGATCCTCCTCAGGCCATGTAATTCAAGTCTCCTGAAGACACATGACGGCCATCTTTCTGATGGATATATTGATGGGACCCCATTGCAAAGAGACAAACCTGGCTGTACTCCAAAAGCATCAGGTCTCAGATTTGCCAGTTTAGGAAATTGTAGCATCGAGGACCTGCCAGGTGGGATGGGGGAAAGCCTCATCAGCTCCCTTCCCCATCCTCACAGCTGATGTGTTGGTGCAGGAAGACAGAAGAGGCCTCTGACAGCTGGGCAAATTCTGGAGGCTTTTGGAGATTAGGGCCAGCCCCTAAACAGGGCATCAGGATTAGGCAGGAGGTGGTGAGACCTTCCCACTTGCACATCATAAAGCAAAGTGGAGATGCCAAAAGCCCAGAATAAATGATGGGCCCGTGGTGTCCAGGTGCGAAGGGCTCCTTGAAACCATAACATCTTCCATGCTCTTCTCCTTTTCCCTCTGCCTTCACGAACATCTCTGAAGATCCCGGGTGGGCTTTATGCACCCCAGGAGGACTGTGAAAGCAGTAGGGTGGATGTCACACACTTTTACCTGGGCCACCACTGATTGGCAGCATGAAGCATCAAGGCATGGCATCACGAGGTCCAATGTTCTTCACTGGAGCAGTAGATGGAGCCAGGCTCCAAGGAATGGTGCCATGGCTGTCAACAAGGCGCTCTCATCCATGGGGTGGGGAAGGGGACACCTAGGACTGGCAGGGTCCTCACTGTGGGATTTATTCAAAGCCACAGAATGGAAGAGAACAGGATCCATCCCCAACTCCCTACAGCCACTTCCAGCCTTGCGCACATGGTGTGTGCTGTGAGTGTGTGGGAGCCATCACAGATGGCTGGAAAACTGCCCAAATGCCCAGACTTCAGCAAAAAGGAGGTGCCCAAACCCTCTGGGGGAGGATATTGCTGTTGATTACAGATGCAGCTGGAAATGATTCCTGTGTGGTGTTGTCTCCTCCTTTCAGTTGCTCAGTCCCCTCTTGCCTCTGCTTGTTCACTCTCCAGGTGGGGTTAAGTCAGATTTGCCAACATAAGAAAGGCCTGGAACTGTTAGAATGGGTCCAGAGGAGCCCACAAAGATGATCCAAGGGCTGGAGCCCCTCTGCTGTGAGGACAGGCTGAGAGAGTTGGGGTTGTTCAGCCTGAAGAAGAGAAGGCTCCGGGGAGACTTTAGAGCAGCCTCCAAAGACTGAAAGGGGCTCCAGGAAAGCTGGGGAGGGGCTTTTTCCAAGGGCCTGGAGTGACAGGAAGAGAGGGAATGGCTTTAAATTGGAAGGGGGGGAAATTTAGATTAGACCTTAGGAAGAAATTCTTCACAATGAGGGTGGGGAGGCTCTGGCCCAGGTTGCCCAGAGCAGTGGTGGCTGCCCCATCCCTGGAGGTGTTCAAGGCCAGGTTGGATGGGGCTTTGAGCCCCCTGATCCAGTGGGAGGTGCCCCTGTCCATTGCAGAGTGGTTGGAACTGGATGGGCTTTGAGGTCCGTTCCAACCCAAACCATTCCATGAATTTATGATTCTATAAAAGCAGGGAGGTCATATCGAAAACACACAGCGTCCGGCAACAAATGTCAGCGGGGCTGAGGCTTGGGGGAGCTCAGTGCCTGCCACGTCACACCTCCCCGGCTCCCAGCAGCATTTCCAGCCTCCGTGTCACTGTGATATTCCCAGCGCACTGAGTCAAGCAGCCAGCGCAGGCAGCAGGTGGGCTGGGACACAGCAAGGTTTCCACTCTGTGTGTCACACGCAAGCAGACACTTACTTCACCCCGAAGCAATGACTCCAGGCAGGGGCTCCTGGGGCTGGGTCAGGAGAGCCTGGAGAAGAGGAGGCTGAGGGGAGACCTCATCGCTGTCTACAGCTGCCTGAAAGGAGGCTGTAGCGAGGTGGGTGTTGGTCTCTTCTCCCAAGGAACAGGTGATGGGACGAGAGGTTCCAGAGGGAGAGAAACAGAGAAACCCAAGTGGGGATGTTCTGGTTTTGCCCCAGTGCCTTACTGGGAACTGAACCGGGGAGATCAGTGCCAGTTCCGTATCCCCTCCAGCCCGGGGACAGGGCTGCAGAGGAAGAATCATCGTGAAGAGGCATCACCCACTGCCTCCAGCCCAGTGATGGCCCCAGCCCTACGCACGGGGCCATCGCACACCACAAGGTGGGCAGCACCCTCCCACCTGGTAGCTGTGTGGGACAGGAGCAGTGAACCCCATCATCATCAGAGCTGAGCTCCATCATCTGCACGTGGGGCCAGCCAGGACAGGCCGTGATGGGCTGGCAGAAGCCCTCATGCACCTTGGCACTGCATCAGTACCTCCCGTGCCTTCAGAGCTCAGGAGCAATGTCAAACCCAGGGCATTGCTCTGCCTTTAGTGGGTCGTTTGCCAGTCCTGCCCTACCTGTGGGGTTGCCAGCAGGAGCTTGCCTGGGACAGGCAGGCAGGGAGCCCGCAGGGGCTGAGCCCATTCCATCCCATCCCTGCTGTCCTCAGCCTGCCAGGGGTCACCTCTACCAAGGGCTGGGGACAGCAGCTGGGGATGCCAATAAGGCTCTGTCACCACCTGCCCTGCCTGGTCCCACTCTGCGGCAGAGGAAGGCTGCAAACAGTGGCTTGGGTTTTCCTTTCTGCATTAAAAGCTCAAAAATGTTGCAAGCCACCTTTGCTATTTTATTTATTTATGTATGTGTTTATTTATATATTTATATTTGGATCTGTATTTGTATTTGTATTTATATTTTATATTTATATTTATATTTATATTTATATTTATATTTATATTTATATTTATATTTATATTTATATTTATATTTATATTTATATTTATATTTATATTTATATTTATATTTATATTTATATTTATATTTATTTACTTATTACAAACAGCAGTCACAGTCAGGGACACAGCCACTTGCCTCACTGCTTCTGTCCCTGAGTGGTGGCAGCCCTTGGACCAGCAAGCAGGGAGATGGGAGGCTCTACAGGAGGAGGAGGAGGAGGAAACAGCTCAGCCCTGAGCTCCACCAGCACCGAGGACCAATTTTTTTATGATTCAGCATCAGCAGGGAGCTCAGGGGTTTGCTTTTCACTGCACAAAGATAAGCATCCCTGCTCAGAACCCCACTTCATCTCCCAGGCAGTGCCAGTGACTGCTGGTCCCCAGGAAGGTGTCAGCCCTGATGTGAGGACTTCAAGGCACCAACCTTGAAGGCACCAACCAAGCCAGGGTGCTTTGTGCCATTGACCATTTACACCCCAGGCACAGAATTGTGGTCTTGACTTTCAGCACCCCCACGGGTCCCCTTTCCTCCATCAAGGAATTGAGGCCACCTTAGGTGTTCTCAAGGTTTCTCTCCAGTCCCTCCTGTAGGACCAATATAGGACACTGGTGTCTCCAATTCCCCTCCCAGCTCCTCCCTTATTTTCTCACATCCACACTCCTCCTTGTCTTGCTTCAAATGCTTTCACTTGCACTCTATCCCTCTGCTCTCCCCATCCCCTTCTCCTGCCTTCACTCTCCGACCTCCTCCCCACCTGACGCAGAGTCCCTGCAGGACACGGCCACGTTCTGCCCCCCCTCGGCCTGTGCAGCCAACAGCTGGGCTGGCTGAAAGCAGCACAGCAGATGGGGACCAGAGCAATGTCCTGCCCTGGTGGCACTGGGACCAGCTGTGATTCAGGTGGGGCAGGTGATAACCCATGGAGGTCATAGAATCATGGAATTACTTCTAAGATCATCCAGTTCAACCATCAGCCCAAACCTCCACATGGTTTTTGAACCCCTCCAGGGATGGAGACTCCACCACTGGTTTTGGCAGCCTCTGCCAGTGCCTCACCACTTTGTCAGTGAAGACATTTTTCCAATATCCAATTTAAACCTTCCCCGGCACAACCTGAGGCCATTTCCTCTTGTCCTGTCCCCGAGGCCAGACTGGTGGTGGTTGGCCCTACCACGTCTGAAGGGTTTGGGGAGGGCTGTCCCTTCCCAGCATGCTCTGAAGCAAGTGGGATCTGCTCCCCTAAAGAGCAGCACGACTCGGACCCACCCCGTGTCTCTCTAACCCACACACCTTTGTTTGGGAGCATCCCTGCTCTGCGTCCCTCTCTGGAAAGTTTGCTGGATCAGAGGAGGGTTGGACCATCCCCAAACCCGAGTGACTCCCTCCAGGATCCAGCAAACTGGGAAGACAAACCAGTTTGGGGCTGACCAACCGTGGCCCAGCTGCATCCTTCCCTGCTGCCACCAGGGAGCAACATGGGGACATTGAATCAGGCTGCCCTCAGCCTGGCTCCATCCGAGACCCACCAGATATTGTTCCAGGCTTTGGGAAGATGCTGTTCCTTTTGTGCCGGATTCGTGGTGTCCCCACAGCCAGATATGACCCAGCCCTGCTTTGGATGCAGAGGCTCAACCTGCCGCAAGGTGCCCGGTGCCACTTGTCCCTGCCCCATCCTAGACCAAGCCCCGGCCCCCGCCTACCGGGGCGTTTCCAACTGGTGCTGCCGCTTTCCCTTCGACGGTCAGCCCACACCGGGCACGGAACCGCTCCGTGCAGACTCGAGCTGGCGGGTCAGGAGATCCGGTCACAGGCTCTGCCTCCCTTCTGGCTGGGATTACAGGCGCGCACTCCTTCCACGACAAGGTTACCTGGTCGATGGACGAGGGAGAGGCTGTGGATGTGCTGTACCTGGACTTTTGTAAAGCCTTTGACACTGTTTCTCACTGCATTCTGCTTGAGAAACCGGCTGCCGTTGGCATGGACGGGCACAGCCTCTGCTGGGTGAAACACTGGCTGGGTGGCCGGGCCCACAGGTTTGTGGTAAATGGAGTTAAATCCAGTTGGAAGTCGGCCACAAGTGGTGTTCCCCAGGGTTCAGTGCTGGGTCCAGTCCTGTTCAATATCTTTATTAAAGACCTGGACAAAGGGATCGAGTGCACCCTTAGCAAGTTTGCAGATGACACCAAGCTGTTTGGCAGTGTTGATCTGCTTGAAGGAAGGGAGGCTCTGCAGAGGGATCTGGACAAGCTGGATTCTTGGGCTGAGACCAACAGGATGAGGTTTAACAAGACCAAATGCTGAGTCCTGCACTTGGGGCACAACAACCCCCTGCAGCATTACAGGCTGGGGGAAGAGTGGCTGGAAAGGCCCTGGAGGAGAAGGACCTGGGGGTGTTGGTTGACAGGGGCTGAACATGAGCCAGCAGTGGCTCAGGTGGCCAAGAGAGCCAATGGCATCTTGGCCTGTATCAGGAACTGTGTGGCCAGCAGGACCAGGGAGGCGATTGTGCCCCTGTACTCAGCACTGGTGAGGCCACACCTCGAGTACTGGGGTCAGTTCTGGGCCCCTCACTACAAGAAGGTCATTGAGGTGTTGGAGCCTGTCCGGAGAAGGGCTACGAGGCTGGGGAAGGGGCTGGAGAACAAGTCCTACGAGGAACGGCTGAGGAACCTGGGGTTGTTTAGTTTGGAGAAGAGGAGGCTGAGGGGAGACCTCATCACTGTCTACAACTGCCTGAAAGGAGGCTGTGGGAGAGCGAGTGTTGATCTCTTCTCCCAGGTGACAGGTGATAGGACAAGGGGAAATGGCCATGAGTTGTGCCAGGGGAGGTTCAGACTGGATATTGGGAGGGATTTCTTTACCAAAGCTGCCGAGGGAGGTGGTTGAGTCACCATCCCTGGAGGTATTTAAAAGAAGGATAGATGAGTTCTTAAGGGACGTGGTTTAGCGGATGACGGGTGCGGCTGGACTTGATGATCTCCAAGGTTTTTTCCAACAGGAAGATTCTATGATTCTGGCTCTCCTAGCACAGCACAGCGTGACAGCCCTATGCCTTCCCAGGAGGAAGCATCACTCCAAAGCATTTCCAGAGCAGCTGGGCCAGGACATTGACTTCAGAGACCAAGTGGATTTTGATCTGGAAACAGTCATGGACATGGACGTTCCATCCTCTTCCTCCTTGGCCCTGTGCATGTCATCGCAGGAAGGACGCTTGTATTTTTGCTGGGGAAGGACACCACCTCCAGCCTGCAATGACCAAGGAGATTCAAGGCTGAGGCCGGCAGTGGCTTTTGCCATGAGCACAGGTGATGGGCTTGTTCCCATCTCCTGGGGGTCAGGAGGTGGCAGAGATCCCATGGGATCTGGGAACAAGGGGGAAAGATGGAGAGGTGCCTCCCAAGTGCTGACCAGTAGGATGAAGGAGGACTTTCCCAGCAAAAAGCAAGACAGATGGAGGCACCATACCCACCACCTGCTCCATGAGAGAGCCCACCCTTTCTGCAGGCTGGAAATGCTCCAGGATTGCCCCAGGCAGCATTCCTGCCCGGCACCTGCAAAGCCCTTGAGGATCCCATGGGACGGTAAAACACTGCAGGAATGCGAAGCAATGTGCAGGGCTCTTGCCCACCCCTGGGTGCCACTGAAGGTGAGAAGCTCGTTTAATTTCACAACCTGCCAAGCCCCTGGGGAGGTGGACACGGCCGTGCTGGACACCAAGGGCTGGTTATTTTCCATCCCTGGCAGCGTGACTTGCAAAGCAAAGTGTCAGGGCTCTCCATGAGTTCACGTCTTTCTGCAAGACAGGTCACGACCCCCACCCCACCCCATCTCCTGCAAGAGGAAAAACATCCTTGGTGGTCCCTTTTTTCTGCTGCTCATGTGGTCACCTCTTCCTTGCAGGGCATAGGAGAGGCTGATGTCCTTTTGCATCTCAGCACCGCAACCAGGAGGGATGGGGGGGCAGACACCAGAGGGAGCTGCCAACAGCCGGTTATCTGATCCTGGCAGCTCCGGTGTAAACTTAGCATGGCCTTTTGGAAAGTCCTTGCTGTTGCAAAACACGCAGTAAATCGCTGTTCTGAATGCCAACAATATTTTGAGATTAGCAAATCTTACAGAGCTCCTTGGGTTAAAGCACGGTTTGGGGGTCGCGTTTTGCAGCCCCAGCGGTGTAACTGGGAGGCTCCCAGCACCCCCCAGCACCCTCCAGCCCCGGGGGATTGCACTGAGCTGCAAAAGCTTCTCCTTCTATGGAGGAGATGGGGCAAGGTCTGGGGTCAGCACAAAGTGTGGGGCTACAGGCCCCCCCCCCCCCCCCCATGCTCACGCAGGTGCCCACCCCGTGGTGCCCAGGAGCAGAACTGTCCCTGATTTCCCTGCTCTTTCCTTTCCAGCCCAGCCTGGAAAATCCCCAGTTTCCTCCTCCTTTTTATCAGGCAGCAAACCCAGCTCCTCACCAGCTCCTGGCCCCCTCCAGCATTGTCTTCTGCTCCCTGGGGCGAGGCACTGTGACCCCCAGCACCATCAACCTGCCCCATGGTCCCCCATGTCCCCAGCACCCCTGGCACTGGCAGGACACAGAATTATGATGCTTCGGGGTGGGAACGTCCAGGACTTTGCAAAAGCCACCCAGGAGGTTGGACCTCGGTGTCACCACCTGCCTCCAGACGTGTCACGAGTTTCCCAAGGGCTAATTCTGCACCAAGGTCCTGCCTGGGGGACAAAGAGGAGGGCTTTGAACTGGACAGAAAAGGGGGCAGCAAGCACCTGGGAGCCAAACCCAGGGGCTTCCAGATGGAAAATCAGCCACAGGCTTTGCATGCTGCAGGAAATTAACCCCTGAACCATGCTCCCAAGGCCAGAGTGGCCCAGAGCTGGCATTTGAACCCAGGACGAGTCACTGGCTCAGTATGGGAGGGACTGGGAAAAACTGCGTGCTACACCTGAACCGAACTCTGCAGCTTGACCCTTTCCATCTATGGATGCCCCCTCACAAACGGCGATGCCAGCCTGGCCAGGAGCTTGTAAGCTGAGACGCCTTTGCACCTTTTGACCATTAAATGGTTTTGGAAAGGAGCAGTTCCCCTGCTCTATATTTGCAAGGGGGCTGCAGCCCAGCACCAGTCCTCGGTGCTCATCCAGCACGGCCCCTGCCAAACACCACCTTCAAGAATCCCTAAAGGTGGTTTGAATTGCTTGGGGTTAAAACCTTCAGGTGGAAGGAAGAAAAGGTCAGATTAGTTTTGTTTTCTAACCACTAGGAGTTTCGCAGTCCCTTTTGTAACCACCGTGCAAGAAATGGTCCCTAACGCTTTTTTCATGCAAAAATGTGCAGCCTTTGGGGTCTGTGGATTGGACTTGGGCTCTGAGCACCATAGCAACTGGAGTACAGAGGGATTTGGGTCTGGGAGATGCATTTCCTAGGAAGCCGTGGTGTTAATGTCCCATGAGGGTTGACATCTCTTCTCCTTGCCCAGCCTGGGTCTGCTTTGCTCCTGGTCAGTGGTCAAAGTGTCCCAGCTGGCTCTCAGCCCCCTGGGACAGGTTCCACAAGCATCAGGGGGAAGAGCAACACGCAAAGGGTGTTACGGGGCACCCAGTTTTGGGGAGCTGGGAATGATCACAAAGCACCGAACGGCAGCAGCAGGAATGGGGCAAAGACAAGTGAACTGAACCCACACGTCCTCAGCCCAGGTGCAAATCTCCCAGAAGCCAGATAATCAGAGAAAATTGTTCCTGGAGGAATGTTCCCCTGTCCCGTAAGGTCTCCCAGAGATGTTTCTTTGCTCTAATGCTGCCATCCAGTGGGAGGAAATCCCCGGCATGGGAAAGGCTGGAAATCATAGAACCATCAAATCACAGAATCACTTGGTTGGAAAAGACCTCCGAGATCATCGAGTCCAACCGGCCCTGTCCACTACTGAACCAGATCCCTGATCACATCATCCACCTGTCCTTTAAACCCCTCCAAGGATGGGGACTCCACCCCCTCCCTGGGCAGCCTCTGCCAGTGCTGAGAACACTCTCGGTGAAGACATTTTGTTTCCTGATGTCCAATCTGAACCTGCCCTGGTGCAACTTGAGGCCATTGCCTCTCATCCCATCTCCTGTCACTTGGGAGAAGAGACCAACACCCACAGGCAGATGTAGACAGTGATGAGGTCTCCCCTCAGCCTCCTTTTCTCCAGGATAAACACCCCCAGGTCCCTCAGCTGTTCCTCATAACCCCTGTTCTCCAGCCCCTTTCCCAGCTCCATTCCCTTCTCTGGATGCTCTCCAGCCCCTCTATGTCCTTCTTGGAGTGAGGGGCCCAAAACTGAACCCAGGATTCATGATCACTGGGGCATTCATCAGCATTGAGACTGCAAGGAGGGAGAACATCAAAGACAACTCTCCCTGGGCTTGATTCAGAGAAGCAAAATGAACTTTGGCAGCAGTGACAGAGCAGTGCGACAGCAAGTGTTGCATCTGCGCTTGCCGACAGCCCTGGGATCCCACAATGTGCCTGTTTGTTGTCCCGGTGGGTGGCTGGCTTCCCGCAGAAAGGAGCTTTCAGTGGGAATATTCAAAAGCCCAACCTCTTTCAGCAGTGCAAGGTTTGCTGGATTGTGTGAGGGGCACAAAGAGACAGTGTTTCCTCGGGAGCCAGAGGTTTTCTGGCTGGGAATACGGCTCTTTTTTTCCTTGCACAGAAGCCGTCGGAGTGCAGGGAAGAGGTTCTTGAGGTGGCAGGGAGAGATTTGCCTTAAAGGGTGAAAATAGCAAAGATTTGTGTATGGGGGGAAAAAAATCAAAGAATTTGGGGATTTCTTTTGGCTGAAGGCAGCAGCTGTTTTTCCGAAGTGGCTCTGGTTTCCAGGAAAGCAGGGATTTTCCTTCAAAATCAAAGGGGAAAACCCCTAACTTTTTATTTTCCCTTTGTGCCAAGAGGAAATTTATCCTGGGAACGAGCCCTGCGTGCAAACAAACACACTGCCCTCACCTCCGGGAAGCACGAGTGCTCTTCCACCCGCTCACCCACTGATCTCAGCCAGAAAGCAGCCCCTGGACCAACAATTCCCTGATAACCCCAACGGGCAGCAACATCCTGGCCAGGTCCCGAAAACATTTCCCACCTCTGCGAGCTGGCGAAGGCCATTTCTCCTGGCTGCAAAGCCACCACTGAACTCCAGCCCACGCGCAGGGAAGGGGAGGGGATGGGAGATGTTGCAAAATAGAAAAGGAGGAGATTTGGTGGAGGAAGTCTTGTCTACGTTTGCAAACAGCCACGCGCCAGCATTAGGGCTGAGAACTGTGCACAGCTCATCACGCTGGAAGTCCTCATCACCCACAGCTGTGCCCAAAGCCCCTTCTGTGTGTTTATTTACTGCAGAGGAAATGTTATGGGGTGTGGACAGGCTAAGGATGGGAAAAGGGAAATCTTTAATTAAAGATGTAGCTGATTTTAAGGAGACTTTGCTCCTTGATGTGTCTGGAGCGGCAAAACCACCCGGCAGCTCCGCAGGAATCCCGGCTGCGCGCCCGGGATGAGGCGGCTGCCGTATCCCAGCACTAATGAACTGCTCTCCCTTCCTGTAACGAAGACGGATGGCAACTGGCCTCGAGCTCAAGAGCTGGCCAAGGCGCCTCTGAGTCACTCTGAGAGGGAGAATTAATCTCTGCCCGATGGAGAAATGCCAGCCCCAAGGAAAGCACAACCAGGCTGGCATTCCCAAGTGGAGTCAGGACAACTCACGGTTGATGACCACGGAAACAAAAGCATGGTGGCATCATCAGGTGGTATCATTAGTTCATCATCGTGTTGTGGAGCAGGACACCCCAAAACTTCACTAGAGGGGAAGGTTCAGCATCACCCCTGGCCCCGCAGCAGTGGCACTGGGCACCATCCCTGGCACCTGTGGTCTTGACAGGGAGCCAAGGGCTTGGAGGAGTCAGGGAGGCCAAAGCAGGGATGCTGGAGGCTTGGGACAGGGTGCTTTGTCCCCTATGGGGTAGGACAAAGCCACCCCTTGTCCACAGAGTCCCTGCCCTGATTCCCATCCCACTCCACATGCCGAAGCTGGGATGCCAGGCTGCCTTCATTCTCTGCCCATCCCTCCAGGCAGCTCCCCACTGGGATGCATCCCGGCTCAGCTCCCACCATGCCCGGTGCTCCCATCAACCCCCCGTATCCAAATCTCTCCTGGGACTCCCGTAGTTACTGCTCCCAGCTGCCCAGCTCCTCCTGGCATCCTCATAACTACAGGTGCTCCTGGCTCCCCCATTCCCGGTGTCCCTGGAACCTCCGTGCCCGGGTGCTCTCAGTGCCCGGTTCTCCCCGGTCTTCTGCCACCAGGTGCTCCCGGTTCCTCTCTTAGCGGTGCTCGGGGGACCCCCATGTCTGGTTCTCCCGGTTCCCCCAAGCCCAGCTCCTTCTGGCATCTTCCTACCCACGGGTGTTCACGGCTCCCCCATTCCCGGTGCCCCGGGACCCCCATGCCCGGTGCTCCTGTGTCTTCTGCCACCAGGTGCTCCTGGCTCTCCCGTTCCCGGTGCTCCTGGAGCCCCATTCCCGGTGCTCCCGGACTCCTACTCCCAATGCTCCCGGACTTCCATTCCCAGTACTCCCGGACTCCCGTTCCCGGTGCTCCCGGTACCCCATGCCTGGTTCTCTCGGTTCCCCCACGCTCAGCTCCTTCTGGCACCCTCGTACCCAGGGGTGCTCGCGGCTCCCCTCTTCCCGATGCTCTCGGGACCCCCTTCCCAGCGCTCCCGCCCTCCGTGCCCCGGCCCTCCCCGTCCCGGTGCTCCCGGTGCCGCCCCCGCCCCTCCCCGGCGGCCCCGTCCCGTCCCTCCCCGGGCAGCGCAGGGCGGCGCTCGGGGCGCTGCGGGCACCATGGCCGCGCTCGGCGGCTTCTTCCGACGGAGCCTGCGGCGACCGGGCCGGAAAGGTGAGGGGGGACGGGACGGGACGGGACGGGACGGGACGGGGCCGGTGTGGATGCCAGGGCCGGCACCGGTAGCTGTATCAGTGCCGGCGCCGGTGTTGATGCCGGTGTCGGCATCTGTGCCGGTGCCGGTGTCTCTGCCAGTGTCGGCGCTGGTGTTGGTGTCTGTGCCAGTACTGGTGTTGGTGCCACTGTTGGTGCCAGTACCGGTGCCAATGCCAGTGTCGGTGCCGGTGTCAGTGCCACTACTGCTGGTGGTGCCAATATTGATACCGATGCTGGTGTCAGTGCTGGCAGTGGTGCTGGTACTGGTGTCGGTGCCAGTGTTTGTTGATGCCAGTGCCTGTGCCAGTGTGAGTGTCAGTGCTGGTACCAGTGCGAGTGTTGGTGCTGGTGTTGATGTCACTGCTGGTACTGGTGCTAGTATTGGTACCATGGTCCATGCTGGTACCAGTGCCAGTGCCACTGTTGGTGCCAGTGCTGGTGATGGTGTTGATGCTGGTGCCAGTACCAGCGTTGGTGCTGGTGCAAGTGCCAGTGCTGGTGTCTGTGCCAGTGTCGGCACTGGTACCAGTAGCAATGTTGGTACCAGTGCCAGTGCCAGTGTCTGTTTCTGTGCCAGTACTGGTGCCAGTGTTGATGCCGGTGTTAGTGCCAGTGCCAATGTTGGTGTCTGTGCCAGCGTCTGTGTTGGTACGGGTACTGGTGTCAGTGCCAGCCCCGTGCCTGTGGCTACTGGGGCCTTTCCCGGGCAGTGTGGCCCTGCCAGGAGGTCCCAAGGGAAAAGGCACCGGTACCGGCCCCAACACCATTACCGGCCCGGCCCAGTGCCTCCCCTGCCTGCAGCCCCTGAGAGCTTGGGCCATGTTCCCCGGGATCACCGTATCCCGTGCTGGGCCCAGCCCCCCGCCCAGCACCCCCAGCTCCCAGGACAGCCCGGGGGGGGGGGGGGAGTCAGCCCGAGACCTGCACCCCAGCCTGCGGGAGCCTGGGGGAGCCGACAGCGTCCCCTGTCAGCCTAAGCCATCCCAGAGTTTACCACAGCCCAGGCTTTACCCCATCCCCAGGGTTTTACCCCATCCCAGGCTTTACCCCATCTCCAGGGCTTTACCCCATCCCACAGTTTATCCCATCCCAGGGGCACCCCCACAGGCTCTCAATTACATCCCCAAAGCTTTCCCACCTCTTTTTCCACACAGTGTCCCAGGGGAGGCCAGAGGGTGGCACTGAGTATGTCCATAGGGACACATCCCCTGAGGCAGAGCACTGTGGCCAAGCCTAGAGAGGATAGTGCAGAAATTAGTTCTTTGGGATGTAGCAGAAGAGCTGGGAAAGGGTCTGGAGAACAAGTTATATGGGACTGAGAGACCTGGGGCTCTTTAGTGTGGAGAAGATGAGGCTGAGGGGAGGCCTCATCACTCTCTGTAGCTCCCAGAAAGGAGGTTGGAGCAAGGTTGCTGCTCGTCTCTTGTCCCAGGTAACACGTCATAGGATGAGAGGAAATGGCCTCAAGCTGCACCAGGGGAGGTTTAGGTTGGATATCAGGAAAAATTTCTTCACTGACAGAGTGGTGAAGCCCTGGCAGAGGCTGCCCAGGGCAGTGGGGGAGTGTCCATCCCTGGAGGGGTTCAAAAAAACATGTGGCCGTGGCACTTTGGGACGTGGTTTGGTGGGCTGATGGTTGGACTGGATGAGCTGAGAGGGCTTTTCCAACCTTAACCATTCCGTGATTGTATGATTTGTGAGCTTTTCGGAGGTACAGGCTGGATCATGGAGGGTTTCTGGCTTGCTGTATCTCAAGGCACAGCAGAGCAGGTTGGGGCAGGTTTGAGGGGCTGACTGAAGCCTCCCCTCAGCTCTGGTTTGTGCTGCCAGGCTCTCGCTCTGGCTGCAGGAGATGTTTTTCCAAGCTTAGCAGAAAAATTTGATATAAAGAGAAAGCCGTTTCCTCTCTGCTGGGGCAGGTGGGCGGCTGCCCGGCGTGGGAAATGAGCTCCCCTGGAAACCCTCGTGCCAGGCCAGGAGGTGTTGGCAGCCACAGCCTGGGAGATTTCCAGGAGGAAAGAAACAGGTTGTGCCGCATCGCAGCGTGGGTCTGTGCGGATCAGAAACCTCAGTGCTCGTTGAGGAAGCTGTTCTGCAGCAAAAACGTCTTTTGCTTTGAAGGGCGGCAGCGCCGGTGCCATTTCCGCATGGGCCAGGGCGCAGCGCAGCAGCCTTTGCCCTCCCTTGGCCTCTTGGTGAGGCCACACCTCGAATCCTGGGTTCAGTTTTTGGGCCCCTCAGTGTAAGAAGGACATCCAAGGACCTCCTTGGATGAGCTTTCAGTTCCTGTTGGCTCCCAGTGACCTGGAGCAAAGACTAGAAAGGTGTTTCCAGACCAAAGGAGGCGGCTGTGGATCTGGAGGGACACATGGGGTGGGGTGTCCACCAGCACTGCTGTTGGAGGAGGATGTTGAGCACAATGGAGAGGGATGATGAGAGCAGCCAGACATGGCCATGCCTGGCCCTGCTGGGCTGTGGCTCAACTGAAAGAGCCCAGAGCCAAACTCCAGGATGCCTGTTATTCCTAGGAGCAGCTCCAGCATTTCTGCTCCAGCTCCTTGCCATAAGCAGAGCCAAGATCAAGCCTGGGACAGTTTCAGTGCCAGGAAACGGGGATGTAGAGTTGTGAGTGGCTGCTGGGCGAGGGAAGAGCTGTGGCAGGGCCTGGCTACAGCCTCCTGCTGGCATTAACTCCTCCCCTTCCCAGCCCTCGGATCTCTCTTTCCCACCGTGCTTATCCCAGGGCTCTTGGAGATGTAGGTTTGGGCTCTTGGCACTCTTATTCCCAGTTTGTTGGGTTGTGACAGCGGACACTCCCCAGCTGCTCAAAAAAGAAATGGGATGTAATCTCAGAATTGCTCTGCTTTGGGAGTCGTGGTTGATCAAAAAACCCTCGAGCATCTCCTTTGCAGCCAGCAGTTCTCAGGACTGAGGACATCTGGCAGGGAGAGGTTGGGATTCATCTTGCTGGAGCCTTTGGAGGTGCTCAGACAAGATCTGTGCTGTTTGTTGGGGTTTTATCCCCTAAGCAAAATAAATTAACTGCTCTAAAAGCGTTCCCACACCTTGCCCAGAGGTGGTTTCTGCAGACACTGTCTGCTCCCCACCATCCCATGTGCCGGCGTCTCTCTGGGTATCCCTCTGCCCTCAATGAGATGGGATGAAGAAGGGCTGGGGGTGTCTGATGCACCTGGATTTCCCCCAGAAGCTTCATCAAAGCCATTGCTCTTTCTTTTCCATGTCCCCAGCTGTTCACTGTCACCCTGGACACCAGGTCCTGGCTCTCTCCGGCCACACTGGCCGGTTCATGGCTCTGCATCTCCTCACCTGGTGACAGAACACCTCCTGGCCCTTCATTTCACTCTGCTCTGGTTTCTTTTGCCTACAGAAGGAAAAGAGGAGGCCTCTGCTGCGGAAAACAACCCCTTACGGATGCCACAGGGGAAGGCAGGAGAGCGGAGCTCTGTCTTCTGTTCTGCCGGGCAGTTTTTCTTCGAGTACCTGGTGGTGGTGTCACTGAAGAAGGTGCCAGATGGACGTTATGAACCCAAGATAACCTATCAGTTCCCAAAGGTATTTAGTGCTGTGTTTCTGAGAAAGAGGAGTTCTTCAAACTTAGAGTAAGAGAGGATGTTGCACCTTCCCGAGTGACTTGCTGAAGCCACTGGGTCTGTGGCTGTGGAGAAGAGGAGACTGAGGGGGGACCTCATAGAATGTTCCTTACAAGGAAAGGAGGAGGAGCAGGCACTGAGCTCTTCTCTCTGGTGACCAACGACAGGACCTGAGGGAATGGCAGGAAGATGTGCCAGGGGAGGGTTGGGTTGGACATCAGGAGAAGGTTCTTCCCCCAGAGGGTGGTGGAGCACTGGAACAGCTCCCCAGGGAAGCATTCACAGCCTGACAATATTCCAGCAGCGTTTGGCCAAGGCCCTCAGATACACAGGGGTTGTCCTGTGCAGGGACAGCAGATGGACTCGATGGTCCTTGTGGGTCCCTTCCAACTCAGGTCATTCTGTGATTCCATGATTCCATGATTCCATGATTCCCTGTCACTGGAGCAGGGAGAGGAGAAGAAAAATGCCCTGGAGTAGCAAACCCAAATGTCAAGGCTTTGCCAGCCACAGGTTGGGATTGTTGGGACCATTTGTCTCTCCCTGCGGTCTCAACCCAGGGCCACAAACCCCAGGAGAAAAATCCCAAACAGGGAGCCCATGGCAGTGAAATCGAGCTGTGGGGAGGTGGTCCCAGGGGAGAGCCCCTGTTTGCAGCCCCTGGGTGGCTCCGCTTTGCTCCCTGGGGCGAAAGTCACGCCCTGGATTTCTGGGAGACACTTGTGCAGGGATGTGCAGGGACCCTCTGCTTTGGGATACACCCCATCTCCTGGGGCTGTGGGCACCCTCCATCACTCTGACCCTTGGCATCACTTTGTTGCAGCGTGAGAACTTGCTGAAGGGCCAGAAGGAGGAGGAGGAACGTCTCCTGCAAGCCATCCCCCTCTTCTGCTTCCCTGATGGCAACAACTGGGCCCCTGTCACCGAGTTCCCCAGGTACCTGCCCCACAGCGGGGCCTTGGCCGTGGTTTCCCACCACGTTCTGCCACACCTTTGAGGGCTGTGGGCTGGAAGGGCCCTTCCCATCCCAATGTGTTGTCTCTCCTTGCAGTGAAACCTTTTCTTTTGTCCTGACCAACGTGGATGGCAGCAGGAAGATCGGCTACTGCAGGCGGCTGCTGGTGAGCATCCCACCACCCCCACACCCCTCCCTGGCTTGGTGGTGGCCCCCCATCCCCCTGCTGGGACATGATGCCTTCTGCCACGCCCAAAGTACCACTCCTGGCCACTTGTCTCAACAAAGATGGTGACAGGCAGCAAGGAGGTGCCCGAAGAGCTTTCTTCTGCTGAGGTGTCAGTAGGATGCTGGATGGAGGAAAGCAGCGTTTGCTGTAGGCAAAGATGGCCTGAAATGCCACCAGGAGATGTGATGATTAGGAAGTGCCATTCCCTGTACCAGCTGTTGCTGCCTCCCCACTGATCTCCCACAGCTTCTCCAGCTCCTTCCACTTGGCCACGGTGGTCAGGATGCCTGAAAATCCCTCTCGGGATCAGGATGGAGATGTGAGTGCACCCACCCCAGGTGCCAAGGAGCAAGGTGCCCCTCAGCCCCATCCACAAAGATTGCTTCTGCCTTTCCCAGCTCATGGATTCGACCAGTGTGGGGGCTCCGTGACGTGGTGGGGATCCTCCTTGGCTTGGATTTACACAGAGCCTCTAAATAGGGACATAAAGCCACGGGGCCATGTGCCACGGCGCCGTGACTTGGTGGATCTCACCACCCTTTCATTCTCTGGCAGACCTGCCCACTTCTTCATCTGGGGCTGAGCTTTGGCTGTTTGAACTGGATATCTGGAGGGCTGGAAGTGCAAACAGACCCAGGATAATAGAGTTGGAAAGGAAAAAACACCTTGGGAACCCATAGCACTGGTCCCTGTTTCAACAGGAGGCAGGATTAGCCCTGAGGATGATGGGGCAAGAGGTCCTGAAGGACGTGGAGGAAAGTTTGGGAATATGCCAGAGGGCTTAGCACCAAAATGATTGGCAGCTTTGACATCTGAATTGTCTTCTCTGGGTCCTGGTCACCTTCTGATTTCACAGCATCACCAGTGTCCTTGGCCTGAGCCCCAGCTCTGAAGATCCCTCAGTGGGTGATCGGCCGTGTTTGGGGGGTGTTGGGGCCAGGGGGATCTTTGGGGAGAGCAGGGTGCTGGTGCACTGGGGCTGGGAGATGCACAAACCTGTTTCCCATCCCCTTCCAGCCATCTGGCCGTGGTGTTCGCCTCCCTGAGGTCTTCTGCATCATCAGCTGCCTGGGCTGCTTCGGGCTTTTCTCCAAGGTAGGGGTATGGTGGTTCCATCCAGCACAGTGGTGCCCAGGCAGACATCCCGTTGCCTGCAGAGGTTTCACAGCTCACTTCTTTCTCCCCCAGATCCTGGATGAGGTGGAGAAGAGGCGCCAGATCTCCATGGCAGTGATTTACCCCTTTATGCAAGGCCTTCGGGAATCATCCTTCCCAGCTCCAGGGAAAACTGTCACCATTAAGAGCTTCATCCCTGAGTCAGGCACAGAGGTTGGTGGGGGCAACAGCACCCAAAGAGCTGCTCCGACACATGGAGGCTGGGTCATATCTGCGAGCATCCTCCATGCCTGCAGCACCCATGGGTGTTCCCAGGAGCAGTATCGGTGGGTTGGGCTGCTGAGGGCCTTGTGCACCGTGTAAATGGGTGCCACCTTCCTCCTGGTCCAAGAGGATGGAGCCCATCCACAGGTGATGCTGCTCCATCTTTGCATCCTTGCAAAGCAGCATCTTTGCAGATCCAACAGCCTCGAGCTGGAGCTGCAGAACTAAAGATCCCTGGATGTGGCTTCTGAATGTGTCAGTGCTTGCTCAGCCTTTACTGAGCCTTTACTTCGTGGGTTTTGTCCCCTGAGGAAAGAGACCTGGGGGTTCTGGCTGGTGGCAAGTGGACCATGAGCCACCAGTGAGCCCTGGCAGCCAAGAGGGCAACTGTGTCCTGGGGAGCATCCAGCACAGCATCACCAGCGGGACAGGGAGGGGATTGTCCTGCTCTGCTCTTGGGGGGCCCCACCTCAAATATTGTGTTTGGATTGGGGCAAAGGATGAGTTTTTGAGGGACAGGGTTTGCAGATGAGGGGTGGGGTTGGACCCGATGATCTCAAAGGTCTTTTCCAACCGGAATATTCCATGATTCTATGATTCCTCTCAGCACCCTGGTGCTCAGCTCTCAGCCCCAGCACCCGCCCTGGTTCGGTGTCACGGGACAGGGAACCTCCACGGCGCAGGTGTGCGGCAAGGCCGGCCCTTACCTGTGGGAAGGAGATCTGAGACGGGCGCGGTGCCCGCGGGTTCCTCTCACCCACGCACGCCCGGGCTCGCACAGGCAGAGTCTTGGCTGTTGATTTTTCTTTCTCTTGTGGCAAAGCTGGGGTGGAAAAAAAGCAGGGGGGGGGGGGAGGATCTGCCTTGGCACAGGGTAAAAGGGGCTGGAGAACAAAGCTTATGGGGAGCAGCTGAGGGACCTGGGGCTGTTTAGCCTGGAGGAGGCTGAGGGGAGACCTCATCACTCTCTGCAGGTCCCAGAAAGGAGGTTGGAGCAAGGTGGGAGGTGGCCTCTTCTCCCAGTTAACACCAGAATGAGACAAAATGAGAGGAAATGGCCTCAAGCTGCAGCAGGGGAGGTTTAGATTGGATAACGGGAAAAATTTCTTCACTGACAGAGTGGAGAAGCCCTGGCAGAGGCTGCCCAGGGCAGTGGGGGAGTCTCCATCCCTGGAGGGGTTCAAAACCCCTGTGGTTGTGGCACCTGGGGACACGGTTTGGTGGGCACAGTGGGGTTGGTCTGAAGGTTGGACTGAATGAGCCCAGAGGTCTTTTCCAACCTTAATGATTCCACGTTTCTATGAAAATACCCTCAGAGCTGAGCATCCCAGGGCTGTTTCCTGCCAGAGTGGCTCTGAGAGCAAAATCCTCCCGTTCCAGTTTAGCAGCTGGCTCTCAAACTGCAAGAGATTTCTTCATCCAGGAAGACTTGGGCAAGGGCTTTGCGCGTTGCTCAAGGCGCTGGCCCCGGCCCGGCTGCGCGGAGGGTGCGCGGGGCCGTTCTTCGAAAGAGCCGGGCTCTGGGGCGCTGGGCAGGGGCTGGGGCGGGGCAAGGAGATCAGTGAGGAACCAGGGCGAGGGGGCACAGCACCCCCTGGGCTGGGAGCTGGGAATCGTGCAGGATTTGGGCTGGAAAGGGGTTGCAGAGCCCACCAAGCCCTGTGCTGCTGGAAAAGCAGCCTGGCACGTGGAGGAGGGTGATTCTACCCCATGTAAAGCTGAGGAGAGGGGCCAGGACTGTGCCAGGAGCTGTTAACCCTTCAGTGGCTGGATTGCCCAAAGCAGTGCAGAGGTGTTGGCTGGGCTTGGGGGACTTGTCTGGGACAAAGCCAGCAGAATGGACCTGCAAATATCTCTGCACCTCTGCTGTGAGGAGAGGATGAGAGGGTTGGGATTGTTCAGTCTGGAGAAGAGAAGGCTCTGGGGAGACCTTAGAGCAGCCTCCCAGGACTGAAAGGGGCTCCAGGAAAGCTGGGGAAGGGCTTTTTTTCAAGGGTTTGGAGCAACAGGATGAGGGGGAAAGGCTTTAAATTGGAAAGGGGAAGATTTCGATCAGATCTTAGGAAGAAATTGTTCACAATGAGGGTGGGGAAGCCCTGGTACAGGTTACCCAGGGAAGTGGTGGCTGCCTCATCCCTGGAGGTGTTCAAGGCCAGGCTGGATGGGGTTTTGAGCCCCCAGATCCAGTGGGAGGTGTCCCTGCCCATTGCAGGGGGTTGGAACTGGATGTGCTTTGAGGTCCCCTCCAACCCAACCCATTCTATGATTCTATATCCATTAGATAATTCACTTTTGGGCCATCCTAGCCAGGAACAGGTGATCTGGACCTGACAGAGAGGCTTTTGTGGTTTTTATAGCAAAAGTCAGGCTCTCATCCCTCCTCCCTCTCCTGGGAGCTGCTGCTCACAGTTGAGCTGTCAGACACTGAGATGAGGGCACATCACTGCCCATCTCCCAGCAGGGGCTTGGGAGCACTGGAGGAAAGAGGGATTTCAGTAAAAAATCCAGTGCCCCAATAAATAAATCCCACAGCACACACTGCTGCTGCCTCCCCCTGCATCCTCAGAACTGCACAGCCCAGATCTCCAGGCAGGGCAAGATGAGATTTGTCCCTTGCAAACTCATAGAATCACAGAATCACTTGGTTGGGAAAGACCTTTGTGATCTTGGAGTCCAACCGTCCCTGTCCACTGCTAAACCAGATCCCTGAGCACCTCATCTGTCCATCCTTTAAACCCCTCCAGGGATGGGGACTCCACCCCCTCCCTGGGCAGCCTCTGCCAGGGCTTGAGAAGCCTTTCTGTGAAGACATGTTTCCTGATGTCCAATCTGACCCTGCCCTGGTGCAACTTGAGGCCATTTCCTCTCGTCCCATCTCCTGTTCCTTGGGAGAAGGAACCAACACCCACCTCACCACAGCCTTCTTTCAGGCAGTTGTAGACAGTAACAGAAGGATGTGATGCGGATGCTGCAAACTCTGGGTCATTAATTGCTCCCAAATGACCTTCCCAAGGACCAGGGTGATGTGGGGGAAGCGTTGCACCTCCTCAGCCAGGCTTTGCTATGTCTCCCTTGGCAGCTCATCGAGCTCACACGGCCCGTGGATGCCCACCTGGAGCACGTGGAGTTTCAGGCTCTGCTCCAGCGGCTCAGTCCCCACCTCATCCTGCACATCTTTGCCTCTGCTGTGTTGGAGCGACGGCTCATTTTCCTGGCAGAGGAGCTCAGGTGAGTCTTGATCTGTTCATTTTTAAAAAAAAACAACACCTTTGAAGGAGTGCAGGAGGCGGCTGAGCTCAGAGAGGGATATTTGCCCAGAGAAGTGTTGGCTGCCCCATCCCTGGAGGTGTTCAAGGCCAGGTTGGATGGGGCTTTGAGCCCCCTGATCCAGTGGGAGGTGTCCCTGCCCATGACAGGAGGATGGAACTGGATGGGCTTTAAGGTCTCTTCCAATCCCAACCATTCCCTGAATCTGTGATTCCCTGCAAGCTGAGAAATCCCTTTTCCTCATGCAATGCCACCACGTTGGCTCCTTGTCCCGCAGTGTCCTCTCGCAGTGCATCCACGCGGTGGCTGCTCTCCTCTACCCCTTCACCTGGGCTCACACCTACATCCCCGTGGTCCCTGAGTGCCTGCTCGACACTGTCTGCTGCCCCACACCCTTCATGGTCGGCATCCAGCGGCGGCATCTGGAGCGGGTCCTGGACCAGCCGATGGAGGAGGTATTTCACCAGGCTGGGGGAGGCGTCTGGAGGAACCCCTGGCTTAGGGAGGGACCCTGGGTTTGTGTCAGGGCCGAGGCTGAAGGCTCTAGTTGTGCCCTTTTCCCATCCAGGGAGGCTGAAGACTGGGGCTTCTTGCCTGTCCTCTGCTGTTGGCCACTTCCACATCTCTCTGGGTGCTGTCGGGCACCCCAGGACCCGCAGCCCTGACCTGGGGGGGCTCAGGGAGCTGCTCTCCCCCAGGCTGGCTGTTGGCATCATCCCACCCTTGCAGAAGCGGAGAAGGGCCAAGTCACTGGGGCAACCATGAGCCCTGGGGGGATGCCCCGGTCCCCCTGCCCAGGTCCTTCCAGCACAGAGGGACTGATCCATCTCCCGCCACCCTTGTGGGCTGCACACACAGAGGTCTGACCATAAAATGGGTGGGATGGAGCCTGGCTCCAGCCTGGGTGGGGTTGACCTGGTTGTTCTCTGCTCTTTCAGGCTCTGATTGTTGATCTCTGCGAAGGAAAGATCCTACAGGCGGTAGGTGCCCCGTGCAGGGCGTGGGGGGGAGGGAGGTCACCTGGCCTAGGGGGGCTCCAGGAAGGGTCCTTTTCCACCCTTAATCCCAGATACCTGGCAGCTTCCACATGTCGAGGGCAGAGACACATCCAATGTCACACCAAGGGATGTCTTCATCCACTGCATCTCTCTTGTCGGGAGGCAGAGCAGCAGGGCCCATGTGTTGCACATCCCACTTCCAGCATCCCTGCAGGGATGATTAATGAGCTCAGCACGAAGCCCCTCTGATGGGCTGCACTAATCACTGCCAGTGAACATCTGAGCCAGGTTCCTTCTCATGCCAGGTGCCTCACAGTCCCATTGCCTTCCAGGTTGGTGATGAGGAGGAGATCTTGCCCGCCAAGCTGCAGAATGAGATGCTGACATCTCTGAACAGGCACAACAACAACAACAACGTGCACAGTAAGGGCCTCTCTTTATGTACTGTAAAGCAGATGCAAGCTGCCAGAGCCCTCAGTGAAATGATTGTCCTAAAGAGACCTGGCCTGGAACTGTTGCAGCGAGTCCAGAAGAGGCTACAAAGATGATCAAAGGGCTGGGGCACCTCTTCAGTGAGGACAGGCTGAGAGAGTTGGGGTTGTTCAGCCTGGAGAACAGAAGGCTCTGGGGAGAGCTTAGAGCAGCCTCCCAGGACTGAAAGGGGCTCCAGGAAGCTGGGGAGGGGCTTTTTCCAAGGGCCTGGAGTGATGGGATGAAGGAGAAAGGCTTTAAATTGGAAGGGGGAGATTTAGATTGGACATTAGGAAGAAATTCTTCACAATGAGGGTGGGGAGGCCCTGGCCCAGGTTGCCCAGAGCAGTGGTGGCTGCCCCATCCCTGGAGGTGTTCAAGGCCAGGTTGGATGGGGCTTTGAGTCCCCTGATCCAGTGGGAGGTGTCCCTGCCCGTGGCAGGGGGGTTGGAATTGGATAATCTTTAAAGTCCCTTCCAACCCAAACCATTCCATGATTCTATATTTCTGCCCTGATTTGCAGTAAAACAAAGCCAAAAGAGAGAAATTCCTTGGCCTTTCCCCTGTCCTGCGAAACAGGAGAGCAGGAACAATTAATTCTGCTGAAACAATCAGGTTTTGCCAATATTTGGCATCAAAGATGCCACCACGCTGGGAAACAAACACAGCCAGGGCTCCCTTGGCTAAATTAATCCGATCTTTGTTTACTCACAGAGGGAGGTTTTAAGCAAATGATTTCTTGGGATGCAAACAGAGACCGTGACCCAGGGAGGTTAAAATAGTTCCATCCTATGCCCAGGGGTCCCATCTCCACCTCTCATGCTCCGTGTCCTCTTCCAGCATCCGAGCAGGTGAACGCGCTCGTCTCCGAAGCCTTCGTGCACTTCTTTGTCCGGCTGGTCGGCCACTACGCCTCGCACATCAAGTGGAGTAGAAACGGCTCCGGCGCCTTCCAGGAGAGAGCCTTCTGCAAAGCCATCGCCTCCAAGACCAGCCGCAAGTTTGTGAAGAAGTTTGTGAAGACCAACATGTTTGGCCTCTTTATTGAGGAGGCAGAGAAGAGCCGGATCCCACAGGGAGGTAAACGGACCCATCTCTCCTTCCTTCTTCAAGGTCAGGTTGGATGGGGCTTTGAGCCCCCTGATCCAGTGGGAGGTGTCCCTGCCCATGGCAGGGGGGTGGAACTGGATGGGCTTTGAGGTCCCTTCCAGCCCAAACCATGATTAATTGCAACAACCCCAGTTTTTCCTGGATCCTCACCAGGGAGCAGCTGTCTGTGACCCAGCGGGGTTTGGTTCCCAGGGTCCACGCGTGCTCCCCGGGGTTCAGGCAGCCCTGGATCCTCCCCAGCCCAAACTCCTCCATTTCACTAACGACATTTTCTCATCCACAGCATATTTCCAGCAGAAAATTGCAGAATACCACGAACAGAAGAAGCACCGAAGGGACTCCTGAGGTCCAGCTGGGACCAAGCAGCCCCCGCCAGCGGCTCCACTGTCCCAGGGCAGAGCAGGCTGGACTCTGATGGATCTGTGACTCCAGAGTCACCTGGGCAGCACCAAACACCAGTTTCTACCCTTTCTTTTTTCCTCAGGGCATCATTGGACTGGAAAACTCTTTTTTTTTGCACAGAGCCAGCAAGCAGGCTGGGATTTCTTTTCTCACCTTGCTGGTGACAGGGACAAACGGCGACTCAGTGCCCAGCCCCGAGCAGCCTTTGGCTCCATCAGGACCTCACACGGCGCGGGAGGGAAGCCAGGAGCCGGCTGAGGGTCGTAGAGCCATTGTTAGAGGGGAAAAATAATAAGGATGAGTAGGAAATAGTGTTATTTCTAATTAAAACAACCTAGGTTTTGCAAATAGGTAACATCCTATTGAATAACTTTCCAGGTTTTCTATTATTAACAACTCTCTCACTGTGTTTTCACATTGTTTTGCTCATTGTTAGATACCGGTAGGAACAGTTGTGGTGGGTTTTCGTGGTTTCCTCTCTAGCAGCTGCCTGCTTCCTCGGTACCACTGAGAGCCCAGTTTAGCTCCTTAAAGAAACAAAAACATTCTTTCCCAACAGGTTATTTATTTGTGCTGTAAGCAAACTGTGAAGGCCACAGGGCTGTGTTTTGTAGGAGAGGGAAATGGACCATCACCAGCTTTGGGTAGGGAGGAAGCATTTGTTAAATCCAGTAGTAAAACATGTCGACATCCTCGTGTCTGATGCCAACTTCTTTTGAAATCTCGCAGTTCTTTGAAGCGCTGTCTGAAATGCAACACCTGCTGCTGACTGAAAGCTGAATTATGGTATTATGGTTCCCTCCCCCCTCCTTAATGCATCCAGGGAACAAAGATCACAGCAAGGGAAGCAGGTGCTGCCTGCAGATCCACCTGGTTCCTTCCCAGACACACCTGAGCCAGATACTTCCCTCAGCAAGGGCTGCGGTTGAAGGCAGAGCTTCATCCTCTCCTCCTCAGCACCTCCCATATGAGGAGAGGCTGAGAGAGTTGGGATTGTTCAGCCTGGAGAAGAGAAGGCTCCAGGGAGACCTTAGAGCAGCCTCCCAGGACTGAAAGGGGCTCCAGGAAAGCTGGGGAGGGGCTCTTGATCAGGGAGTGCAGGGATGGGATGAGGGGGGAGGGTTTTCAGCTGAAAGAGGGGAGATGGAGATGAGATCCTAGGAGGAAATGTTTTCCTGTGAGGGTGGGGAGGCCCTGGCCCAGGTTGCCCAGAGCAGTTGTGGCTGCCCCATCCCTGGAGGTGTTCAAGGCCAGGCTGGATGGGGCTTTGATCCCCCTGATTCAGTGGGAGGTGTCCCTGCCCACGGCAGAGGGGTTGAACTGGATGGACTTTGAGGTCCCTTCCAACCCAAACCATTCCATGATTTTCCAGGATGCTGTGGCCAAGCTGCTGTATCACTCAGTACCCATGGACACGTGCAGATCTTATCACAAACACAGTTCATACAACTTCTGCAGAGGTATTGAATGTGACAGCAGGAGAGTTTACACAAACACTAAGGCAGGGTGGCTGCCAGACAGCGTCTGCCTTCAGAGCTGTTGAACATCTAATGAAAACGAGGCCGATGTAAAGGGCGTTCATTGTAGAAGAAACGATTTGTGCTTCAGGCACAAAAACGAGCGGCAGAGGCTCAGCTGGGCAGAGGGCACAGACTGAGCAGAAATGAAACTCTCCAGCCCTGCTGAATAAAACAGCTGAGTTTTGTCCAGCGCCACGTGTGTTTGGAGAAGGGCACAAGAATTATTTGTTAGAAAAAGGGGATTTTTAGCACTGTGGGGATCTTCTCTGGCTCCACAACTTCCCTCTCATGGGTAAAGAGAGTGCTAGAGGTTCACTACAGGAAATTAAAGGTTAGTGGTCTTTTTCTGTGGGTTTGTCATTTAAAAAAGTTTCCCAGCCTGCTGAAAATTGTGTGTATGGAAAAGCAAGGGTACTTATCAAGAGGGCCACTTGCCTCCCCATCTCCATCCTGAGAAGGTGCCACCTGTCTGGGTGAGGAGCATCACACCATCTCGTTGAGAAAAACAGGCAGTGGTCCTGGCTTTGGCAGTGGCTCTTTACAAATGAAGGATTAGAAATCACATAAGGGATTCTGTGGTTGCTTAATCCCTGCCAGAGAAAAAGAGGGTTAATTCTTTAGCTGGCTGAAAAGAAGGGAGATACACAAAACCTGACCTTTACATTTTTAACCCAGCGCTACAGATGACAGCGAGGGTCAACACAGGGAGGGAGAAGGGCTGCTGCCACCTGGTGCAGCTTCTGAGCAAAGAATAGGACAGGCTGAGAGTTGGGGTTCTTCAGCCTGGAGAAGAGAAGACTCTGAGGGGACCTCATAGCAGCCTTCCAGTACCTAAAAAGGGCTCCAGGAAAGCTGGAGAGGGGCTTTTGCCAAGGGCCTGGAGTGATGGGACAAGGTAGAACAGCTTTAAATTGGAAGGGGGAAGATTTATATTAGGCATTTGGAAGAAATTCTTCACGCTGAGGGTGGGGAGGCCCTGGCCCAGGTTGCCCAGAGCAGTGGTGGCTGCCCCATCCCTGGAGGTGTTCAAGGCCAGGCTGGATGGGGCTTTGAGCCCCCTGATCCAGTGGGAGGTGTCCCTGCCCATGGCAGGAGGGTTGGAACTGGATGGGCTTTGAGGTCACTTCCAACCCAAACCATTCCATGATTCTATGAATAGGTTGAAATATGATCTTAAGTTACTTGAAACACCTTTCCTTTTAGTATTGTTATGGGAAAAGGGACCTTGTTCCACTCCCAGTGACCAGCCCAGAAATTCACCCTTTAGAGAAGGAAGCACAGCAGCTCCCAGCTCAGCTTTTCAGTGGCTGCAGGAAGACAAAAGGAACAGGTACAGAGAAACAGGAGCAAGCAGGCACTTTTCTGGTACCAGCTTCTCTCCCCACCGTCCAGCAGCAGCTTCAGAGCTACAGGTGGTGGCAAGAAAGGAAACAAGCCCAGGGACACAATCTGCTCCAGGACCCCAGATCTCCTCACACTCCTCTCACACCTTTTCCCTTTCAGTGTGCTGTTACTCTTCCCAGCAGCTCTGTTCTTGTTTCCTAAGCCTGTGTGACTGATATCATGGAATCGTAAAACGATTTGAGTTGGAAGGGACCTTAAAGATCTCCCAATTCCACCTCCTGCCACGGGCAGGGACACCTCCCACTCGATCAGGGGGCTCAAAGCCCCATCCAGCCTGGCCCTGAACACCTCCAGCCACAACGCCCCTGGGAAACCTGGGCCAGGGCCTCACCACCCTTATTGTGAAGAATTTCTTCCTGATGTCTAATCCAAATCTTCCCCCTTCCAGTGTAAAGTTCTTCCTGATCAGCAAGTTTTAAGGGTTTCTTGAGCTGGGTTGGCCTGAACATTGAAAAGCACCTTGATATCATCATACTTGCTTTCTCACCTGACTGGTGCAAGCTGGCAAGAGCTGGAATCCCCTCCCTGTAATGCCCAGAGTCCGACAGGCTGCATATTGCAAGGAGGATGTGCATCCCTATGATCAGTCAAGGTCAGTGAAGAAAGACACTGTGCTGAAAGGGCAGATACTGAGTAAAATATTTATTGCTTTGAACTCAGTCTGCCTCTCTTAAACCACCTGCTTTGTAGGTGGGGGCACTGTGTTTGCTGCTGGAGATATGGGTAAATTCAGCTGCTGTTTGCCAGCAGCACTGATCCATCCAGCTGGGCTCAGGTCACCCTGCAGCCCATCAGCAAAACTCACAGTGCCTTTTGAAATCCTTCTTCCTGCTCAAGATTTGTTTAACATTTGATCTAAATCTACAACAGTAATTAGAACAGTGCCAAGAAATGTCATCCCTGAACTGGAAAGGGCTCGTTTATTGTGCTAAATGGTTACTGCAGTTCCCAGCACTGCATTACCCGGCTCACACCCGCACAAACAACTCCCAGGCACAGCTTGGGAGTCAGCTCAGGAATTGCCCCTGAGCTGTGGTTCAGTTCCTGCCACGCAGCTGCCCTGTGTGGAAGATAAGATTCATGTCATGGCATGTGTCACCCTGTGCCAGCTGTCCCAGGTGCCAGCAGAGTCCTGGGCAGGTTCCACCTACCGGAGCCAATCCAGTCACCACTGCCAAGTGCTTTCAGGTCCCTCCAGTTCAATATCAGACACAGCTCCTACCTCAGGTCACTTCCTACCTCTGAAAATCATGGAATGGTTTGGGTTGGAAGGGACCTCAAAGCCCATCCAGTTCCACCCCCCTGCCATGGGCAGAGACACCTCCCACTGGATCAGGGGGCTCAAAGCCCCATCCAACCTGGCCTTGAACACCTCCAGGGATGAGGCATTCATGGCTTCCCTGGGAAACCTGGGCCACTGCTGCAGCTTTCACCTCCTGCTCTCTGGAAATGATTAAACTTCTCTGCAAGTCCATTCCAATCCCCAAGATGGGGCACAGAGCAGCACTGGGTGCAGCTCGTGCAGGCAGGGGAGGAAGGAAAGAAGAGAAAAACACTGGTGTGAAACAAAACTGACACTCAGATGAAACAGAAACAGGCCCTGAGATATCCTGACCTTTTTCCTGTGTTAAACTCCTTGCCAAAGCAAGGGAACTCCTTTACCAGTTCTCAGCAGAGGCAACATTCCAACAGCAAGTGGGAATTTTCAGCTTGCCTTTACAGTTTCATGGAAAAACGTCCTTCAGAGACCAGGTTGTGTTTGTGTCGAGTGTGCTCAGACCCAGGTGTTCTGGGAAGCTCAACAGGCTGCTCTTGCAAAAGCTCTTCCTTCTAAGCATCCTTACTGCTTCCTCACAAGGGGAGGATGAGGAGCAGGCACCGAGCTCTTCTCTCTGGTGACCAATAACAGGACCCGAGGGAATGGCAGGAAGATGTGCTGGAGAGGGTTGGGTTGGACATGAGAAGGTTCTCCTCCCAGAGGGTGGTGGAGCCCTGGAACAGCTCTCCAGGGAAGCAGTCACAGCCTGACAATATTCCAGAAGCATTTGGCCAAGGCCCTCAGATACACAGGGGTTGTCCTGTGCAGGGACAGCAATTGGTCTCGATGGTCCTTGAGCGTCCCTTCCAACTCAGGTCATTGTGATTCTATGAACAACAACCACCACCAAACCCACTCCACACTTACTGCACTGCACAGCAGAGAAAGCTCTTGGAGATCCTGGAATGACAGCGTTATCCCACGAAGTGTTAGCAAACTGCTTTCTGCATAGCAGGCAGGGCTGTACTTCATAAGTCTAAGCAGGCCAGAGCAACACACACAGCTGAAGACAACTGCTGCTCTCAGAGTTCTTATTTATTAAGAGAAGAAAGGAAATTTTGCTTAAGTTTTATACATAAAAATGTAAACAGTAAAATTTTCTTTTTTTATAGTCTTTCCACTGAAGAAAATTGAGAAATAAGTTGTCTCTTTAGATAATGTTTATTTAAAAAAATAAAATTAATTGAAAAAGATACCACCCGTGCCGGTCACCCCTTCTGCTTGCAGAACCCCTTCAAGGCAGTGTTCTTTAGCAAGAAACCGCTTTGTTAGCAATGCATAAGCAAAAGAACCACATCAGTCTGGACTCAAACCTTGCCAGCTGCTTCAGCTACACAAGCCAGTGCGATATCTCTGTCCTTACCAGCTCAGGTCTTTAGTAAATAAATTTTGAGTGGACACTAAACAAGTATTTCACTAAGAGATGATGAAATATTAAATTTCAAAGCAAGTCATATTGCAGCTGTAATTATACTACATTAGAAACTTCGGTTGTTGGGGATCCATTCACCATATATAGATTATTTTGTAATCAAGGTAATTACAAAGACAGAGCATTACTCCCTGCATGCTTTCCTGGGCTTTGAACCCACAGAGTTGACTACATGTAGAGTTGACTAGGGTGGACTTGGAATTCACTCTCTCAGGCAGGAGACTAGTTAAGGAGTGTTACTGATAACAAAGAATAAAAGTTATACAACATTCATTATTATAAATTACTTTGTTCTTATCTGCTTTTTGCCTCAGTCTCCTACATATCTCCACATCCATTCGTATAGAAAACCAACTCCAGTTTCTCCTTGTGGCACCTCCCCATTTCCTAATGGTGATTCGAATGCGTGGAGGATTTGATTCGGAACACGTGGATGTGCAGATGGGCAGCGATCTGGTTGCACACACTGACACAGTATCGGAGCAAATCGAAGAGAGAAAAGATCTGCCAGGGGAAAGAGATCACACACGTTTGGATCTGTTTCCATACACGACCTGCACTCTTCACAATGAAAGCACTGGGGTCACAGAACCAGGGAATGGGTTGGAAGGGACCTCAAAGCCCATCCAGTTCCACCCCCCTGCCATGGGCAGGGACACCTCCCACTGGATACGGAAAACTTAAGGTCTTCTCGCAAACTAAATCTCCAACTCTGGATGAATATTCACTCAGTGAAGAAGGTTTCTAGGCTGCTGGGCTTTCTTCCAGCTTTGTAAAAACACAGACACTCAATTCCAGAATCAGAGAGGGGAAACACAGTTACAGCAGCTCTACACGAAATGCCCCATTAACTCTGAATGGCGATAACCAGACAGAGAAATAGCGATTCTATTAGAAGGTTAACATTGCATTTTGGTAGATAACACTTGAGTGCTTCATAAGCACAAATGTGTTTAACTTCAGATATTTTTCCCCTCGAGTGCTCTAGCAACAACACACACTCTTTCAAGAGTTGAAGGCACGGCCACACTACACATGCACTGTGGATAATGTATCCCCTCGCCAACAAGGCATCACCACAAATCTTCAAAATAGTCGGTTCTAAGCTTTGGATAATTGCTGCATCGCTTTAAAACTGTTTAAACCACACACCAAGCAAACCATGTTTACCTCTGTTTTCAGGAGCTCTATTTCAAATCAGCTCAGTAAGGTGGGTTCCCAGTCCCAGCACCCTCTGGGTGAGTCAGCAAGGCTCAGCCAACACAAACGGTATTTGTGAGCGAGCACACGAATGCTCTGCAATGACTACGACAAGCAAAGTCAGCCCACACTTACCAGGGCAATCCAGAGTACAATATACTCATCAATAAAGCTGTTAAAATACTGGTCCAGAAACAACAGTGCTGGGCCTATGAACGCGGTGTCGTGCAGGTGCATTTCACTTTTCGTCATGTGTGCAACCTATATTAAAAAAAAAAGGAAGTTTCAGAAATAACCATCCAGCAGCCAAGGCAGAGCGAGTTCAGAAAGCACAACACAGCCAAAAGTTAGTCCAAATAAGATATAACGAGGCATTAAGGCAGCAATACAGTTTTAACCTTGAAAACCTACAAGGTCTGAAGGGAAGTATCTTATCAGAACAAAGAATGCAGCTACAGGGAAAAAACCCAACACTTCACAGCCCACAAATTCTTTCTCCTGCAGAGGTAGAACAGTAAAATGGAAGTAGACTGGTGAATTTTAAGGTTTAGTTGAGTCTGGGAACAAGAACTCACAGCTGCCAGATCTTCAGAAGCCAGAGACACTTGGTGTTTCTCACTCCATCTATTTGTTCCCACCCCATAAGGGCCACCACCTCTCCCTGGTCACAGCTGGATGCTCAGACCTTTTCCTGTCGGAGCGTGGCCTTCCCACTGTCCCCACCTACAGAGAAAGTGTCCTACGTGACATCACCACAATTGTGGATGTGGCTGTGTCATAAACTGGTCTTGGTAAGGGATAAACTTGTCTTCCATGGTGAGTTAGGCCCAAATCCAGTCAAGTTCATGTGGCAATGTAACAGTTGCCCGCAGAACCGAGATGGTGTGGGGCAGCAGCTATTTAACCCCTCCTTCACTGTGTTCCTCACCCAACAGCATTCCCATCTGTTTCCTGGTACAAACCTATTCGTAACTTTAACAACCATTTCTCTCCAATTGTTTAAGTCAAGCCCTGAGCAACTGCTCCAGATCTCACAGAATGACTTGGTTAGAAAAGACCTTTGAGATCACCAAGTCCAACCATCCCTGTCCACTACTAAACCAGGTCCCTGAGTACCTCATCCACCTGTCCTTTAAACACCTCCAGGGATGGGGACACCACCCCCTCCCTGGGCAGCCTCTGACAGGGCCTGAGAACCCTTCCAAGTGAAGAAGTTTTTCCTGATGTCCAATCTGAACCTGCCCTGGTGCAGCTTGAGGCCATTTCCTCTCATCCCATCACCTGTCCCTTGGGAGAAGAGACCAACACCCACCTCACCACAACCTCCTCTCAGGCAGTTGTAGACAGTGATAAGGCCTCCAATCAGCCTCTTTTTCTCCAGGTGACAGCTTTGTCACCCTCTCTCATTCTCCCAAAGCCTCCTCCCCTCCAGAGCTGCATCTGAGGGGGTTCCGGCCTGCTCTGCTCCAGCCCAGCCCACCACACACGCACAAATACACTGCAAAAGGGCAAATAAACCACTGGGAAAGGGGGAGAAACATCTCTGGCAACTGTGAGCTGTGCTGGTGCTGACTGTGTAACCACAGAATTAGCATAAGGGCCACTACTCCCCTTTCAGACAGGAGAAAGGCTCTGCTGCACCTCCAGGCTACCAAAAATAAGTAAAGCACGTGTATCACTCCAGTACAAACACGTAAGTCAGTCACTGGAACAACCAGAGAACTTGAAAATCTGCAAAAAGTTTTACTGTGATAACAAGAAACTCGAAGGTTCTGCCACACTCACCACTAGTTTATTTGTTATCTTGGCAGACACAAACCCAAAAGTCAGGATATACAAGCAGGGGTGCTTTTCAAAGAGCTGCACAGCAGACTTCTTGTAGATCATAGCAGCCAACGTGATCACTGACCCAATATGAAGAAAAGGTGAAAGGACACTCGTTCCCTGCAGTGAGATTAAAGTTAAAGCATCAGGTTAACAAAATGTGCACGTTGCGAAGCAATCCCAATAAGGCAAACACTCACATGGTTCGTGATGGGTGGGTTCTAATTAAAATCACATTAAAAACCTGTTTTTTCTGAACGCTGCTACCAACAGGAACACAGTGTGGTGAAACCTGAGTGAGCACCAACTGAGAACATGGTTGAACCTTTCTCAGGCTGAGGTTTCAGGCAGCAGGAAGCGCTCTGACACTCATCGCACCAGCAGTGGCCTCGCTGTTCGCAAGGGACAGGAGGCACTTGTATTGCTTTTTCTGTGTCAAACAGAAAGCAACTAAGCAAACTTCTACTCTGCAAATAATTATTAGGCCGGTATTAGGCCCTGGAAAGCTCCCAGGGCTCCAGAATCAATCCTCATCTTCACAGACACAGAAGGCACTTGTACAGATGCCCCCACCTGCGCTTCTCCTTGGCGATGTGAACAACGCAGATCTTTCACAAGGCTCAAAAGTGTAACCAATCTTCTTGACAGATTTCCTTCTGAATGCAGTTTTGCACTGGACTCCTCTGTGAACTCTGGGGGTGGGTGTGAGTGTGTGTATTTGTATAACCTGTTTTATATAATTAATTCAAAAGCAAATATCAAAGTACTATAAACACCTTTAATCATTCAAAAATGTTAAAAAACTCCCGACTCCTAAAGCTGCTGTTCTTACACAGACAATATTATTTATCCCAAGACAGAAAGGAACTGAAAGGGAAATATTTCACATGTAGGAGGTATTATGTTAAATAAAAACTAAAGGTGTGGCTGAAAAGCCACAGAGCACTGGAGAGGAACCAGCAGAACAAAGTACTCACTGCTATAGTGGATCCATTCTTGCCAACTCCACCTGTGAAGATCACACCAAAGTAGTTTGTACAGGAGAATACAGTTCCTGCCACAGTACAGAGAGCTGGGAGTATTTTCACCTGAATATTCAGTATGGGAATCTTAATGAAAGAGAGACAAGAAGTTAAAATATGCACAAGCAAACCAAAACTGGGCTTAACACTTGCAGTGCACTCAAACATTCCACTTTCCAACAACACGTTTGCTTCTCTTTCTCTGCTATACAGAGATTTAAATTTCTACAAGGCACAGAAGAGTATGTATTTATCCAATAATCCTTCCATCAAGCTTCCCACAAAGCCAGACTTACCTCCAGTCACCTGAAAAGAGCCAGCAAAAGCAGAGAGATGGAAAAATCAAGAATTTGAGAGCTAAATCACCCAGCTGTCACACCAAAGAGAAAGGCACCAGTCCCCTTTTCTGAACTGCTTCTCAGCTGCAGCCTGAGAACAAATGGGGCAAAGCAAGAGTCCCTGGAGATGGTGAAACAAAGCCCTCTGAGGACTGGACACCACCTTATGGGCAAGAGAGGAGAAGCAAACCAAGGCCAGACGAGGCATCTCGGAGTCAGTGTGCTGGGGAGAGAAATGGAGGTGGGTGAAAGGATGGCCAATGTGTTCTTTAACAGCAGAACAGGAGAAGCTAGAAGTGAAGAGAGTTCAAAATAAACCACAAAGTGTTATGGAAGCAAGTGTTTAGAGAGAATTATCCAAGCCTTCCCAACTTTATCCATTCAACTACAAAAAATATTCATGGGCTCTTAATTCTGGAATCAGTCACAACATTAAGCTGCACAAACACACTTGGTTCCCCAACAGCACAGAGTCTGGCTCCATACAGAGCCTCAAATGAGGTCTCTATTTTACTTCAGTTACACTCCCAGTGTAGCTTTCAGCAGGTAAAGATCATTATCTTTTACCAGTTCAATAACTCAATCTCTTTTATCTTCTCAGGGTGTGATTAAGAGGCAGAGCCAGTGTTAACTGCTCATGCATTGCTCTTAGGGAGCCCATCACCGCTCCAGATCACTGCCCGCAGGCTTCTGGCCAGCTGGCACAGTTCCATGACACTCAAACAGGTCTCTCCCTTGCTCAGGCTGCACTGTTAAGTCAAAAAACATTGTCTGAAAGATAGTAAAGAAAGAATGATGGCAAGTAAACCAAAGGCAGGTACCACCACAGACTGGGGTGCCAACTCATAGGATCACAGAATCGCTTGGTTGGAAAAGACCTCTGAGATCATCGAGTCCAATCGTCCCTTTCCACTACTAAACCAGATTCCTGAGCACCTCATCTACCCATTTTTGAAATACCTCCAGGAATGGGGATTCAGCCACCTCCTGATGAGCCTGGTTCCAATGCCCTTCTTGGCCCTGGGACACTCATCAACATAACGAGGCACAGCACTTCTGATAGCCTCTCCTCAGTCTCAAAGAAGGCACCTGTGCTGCCCTCTGCTCCAGTAACCATACTTTGGTATTTAAAGAACAGGGTGAATTTGTTCTTCTGCAGAAAAAAGAAAACACTGGCAAGCTTCCTACAGAAATCAAAAGACATTAAGCTTAACATTTCCCAAAGCCAAGGAGGGGTTGCTGGGAAAACCTGCCCTGAACTCCAAACCACCAGCAAGACCTGAGAGCAATGCTCAGGGAAGGCAGAAGAATGAGACCACACTGCTGTAACATCCAGTTTGGCTACATTTATGCTTTATTAACACTCTCCTTTTCGCTTCCACTGACAGCTGTGTCAGTGATAAGTATCAGACTGCACTTATCTGGCAGAAATAATTAATGGGAAACAGTTACATGAAGAATTTCATAGAGAAAACTCACGCAGAGGTATAAAAGTGCAGCACCTTCTAAATTGCTTTGCATAGAAAACGGAAGCAGCGAGGCCAAAGGTTGGAAGCAGCAAAGGCAAGCAAACAGCAGAGAGAAAAAAGAAAAAACACCTGAGTGAAGGGAGAGAGGGAGCTGTACTCAGATCCCTTCCTACAAAATGGCATCGCAGCCGTGACTTTGTAAACAAGAGGATGCTACAAGGCAAGTCATGGACTTCCTTGTCTGGTATTCCATGTCTCACTACAGCCCATGCAATCATTCCGACCTTGCTGACAATCCCACGGGTCCCACCAGCAGTCAGGTGCACCCAGAGCTTCACAAGACCACGGTGATCCTGCAGAGAAGCACCACAGGCCAGATCTTTGCAGGTAAACTATGTTCTGTTCAACCCTTTGAAGTGATTATAAGAGAAAGGCTGCGCTGCACAGAAAGCTTCTGGATAGGGATACACCCTGGTAAAGGCTGCATTCCAAATTTTGTCTGGGAAGAACCATGGATGTTAACAGAACAAGCTGCAGCAGGCACAGGACAGAAAGGAGTGCTGGCCACAGCCAGGGTGAAAGCAAGTCTACAATCGTTCACCAGAAAATCAATATCAGGCCCCCAGACTGGATGCCACCAGAGCTTTGTGCACCAGGAATTGAGATTTAAAACCCAATATAATTAGGAAACAGTCAGGAAAAGCACTCGGATAAGGGGAGCAGCAGTGAAAGATGTGTAAGAGACCATGTGTCTGGCTGCGATGCCAACTTGTAGGAAGAGATCCCAGTACAATCCCCGCTATTCCTCTACTCGGGTGGACAGAGGTGCTCTCTCCAGAGCCTCCTCTGGGCCAGCTCTGAGTCACAAACCCCACAGCTCCAGGTTCTGACCCTCCTCACCAGGCAGGACCCCAGCTGTAACTCAGAGCTGGATGCACGCACGCTTCTGTAAGTCTGCAAGAGGAATAATGACTCACAGAGGGACAAAACCACCCCTGCTCTGCATTCATGAAGTGTTTATGCCTTTAAAGGTTACGTTGTGGAATAAAAAGGCAGCACTTGCAGCACTTTTCTCACTCTGAGCAGAAAAACACCTCTGTACAATCGATGCATCAAACAAGCTGTACCTCAACTTCCTCCTTCACTCACGCTTTCCGAATGTGGTTCCCAGCTGCAGTCGTGCTCTCCATCCACCAGAACCTACCAAGCTCATGGAACAGCATTTAACACCCTTTAAAGAGACTCTACACTGACAGCAAGGAGGAAGCCAGCACAGGTACACATGGTTTGTGGATAAAAAGATGGCTAATAAAAGCAATAATTGACAAAATACACAATTCTGCATTCAGCCCTTTCAGATTGTTTTGCTTTTCGCACGTTACCGTAGGAAAGTGGAATGTTTGAGTACACAACCACATCGTATTCTGTTAGTTCTTCCCCTCAAATAAAACCAAACACCAAGTCACCAATTTTGCTATAAAACATCAAAGGATTGGAGAGGGTAAGGAGGAGGTTTGTGAGTTACTTTGCTCTGCCAATAGTAAATGAGATTTCTCTCTAAATAATCCAAAATCCCACAAGTTGAATGACAAAGGAAAATTCCTGATTGGCATGGGAAAGCCATTTGGGGTTGTTCTCTGGAGAAATGCCTCCATCAATCCAACAATGAGGGTCAAATAGTTGAATTGTCTGGGAGCTGACTTGGCAAAACACTGCAGCAGCCCAGAACCTCAGAGTTCCGGATTTTGCTGGAAAGGGTTATTTAATAGGTTATTTTAAAAGGTTATTTAAGTTATTAAATACACAAGAGAACAATTTCTAAGCTCCCATCAACATCACCTTGTGCTGAACTGTGCCATAGGCTGCTGTGGCAGCATTTTTCCCCTCTTCTTTTATAAAGGGAAAAAGGAAATTAAGGCCATGGATTGGGAAATCCCAATTTGTAAGGCAGAGCAAGGGCTGCACGGGGATGTCGGCCACACGGATCTCTGGGAAAGTCTGGCACCAAAAAGCTGCCTTGTGGCCTCATTTGTTTTCAGAACGTGTTCTCTCCACGCTCATTCTCTTTACACAGAATTTACTGCACAGTTCACACAATTCACTGGGGGGAGTTGGGTTTTTAAGCCTGGGAGCACATGGAGCAACACTGGGGTAGCCAAGTTAGTGCCTGTTTCCAGATATTCCCTTCACTGTTAGCGGGTTCATTTCTCCAGTTACAGGAAGCAGATTAGAAATTTATCAATTTGGGGGGACGGTTCAGTAATTTTTGACCATCTCTTGGTTTCAGTGCAAATCAAGATTTCTTTATCCTCAGTAGGAATCGTCTGTGGACTTGATCAACGCAAGACCAATGCTCAGGAAGGAAAACCTTCCAAGAAATCCATGCTGTAGACACTATTTACAGATATTTGCTATGTTTCTGTAAGCACAGCTACACTTTTCTCTGGGCGATGCTTTTCAACAGCCCAATGTGGCTTCAGGAATGTAAACAAAGCCCATAACCTGCCAGCTGACAGGGCCTGGTGAGCCTGAGTAACACATCCAGGATCCACACCCAGCCAGCCCATCACAGTCAGCTCCCTCAGTTAGGATGCTCACCACTAAAAGGCAAAAAATCCAATCAAACCAGAATAAAAGCATGTGATGATTTTTTCCCCACACAGCTAAGAGCTGTCTGCCACGTTAGGCCAAGTTCTCTCTTGATGGTTATCAACTGCTCTCCAAGTATCTCCCCTGTATCCCCAATCCAGTTTAGCTCTCCTGTTGCTGGTCTGGTTTGTGTGTGGAATTCATTCCGTCTGGCACATTTGGGTTCGTGCGACCATATCATAGAACGGGTTGGGTTGGAAGGGACCTTAAAGATCTGCCAGTTGCAGCCCCCTGCCATGGGCAGGGACACCTCCCACTGGATCAGGGGGCTCAAAGCCCCATCCAACCTGGCCTTGAACACCTCCAGGGATGGGGCAGCCACCACTGCTCTGGGCAACCTGGGCCAGGGCCTCCCCACCCTCGTTGTGAAGAATTTCTTCCTCATGTCTAATCTAAATCTTTCCCCTTCCAGTTTAAAGCCGTTTCCCCTCATCCTGTCACTCCAGGTGCTTGGAAAGAGCCCCTCCCCAGCTTTCCTGGAGGAAGCTATGAGGTTCCTCCAGAGCCTTCTCTTCTCCAGGCTGAACAACCCCAACTCTCTCACCCTGTCCTCAGAGCAGAGTTAGATAATGTTCTACCTGCAAACCCAGGAGACAGTAATTGTTTGTTTGAGAACTCTGGTAGAACCAGAACACAATCCCTGCCACGGGACCTGTACTCAGGAACAGATAATTCTATTTATGAGGAGAAGGGAACCCTTCCCCACACAAATTAAGCTGTGCTGCTGGACGCAGGCAGCTCTTCCAGGTGCCCACAAGAGCATCAAAAAGGGTAAAATAAGAACATGAACAAAGTTACCAGAGATTGCCAAAAAGGAGGTCCTCCGATCACTGCCAGTAAGTGCATGAGTATTATGAAGATTTGTACTTCAGTCACATCAATTCTGATTAGGTACAAAAAGCCAAAGAAAAGCACAATTATTGAAAGCAATTCCCAGTCTGTTATTTGCAAGCTCGGCAAGCTTTCCTCTGTCATGCACAGTGTCAAAACTCCAAAGTACTGAGGAAAACAAGAGGCAAAATTTATAAATAACTTAGAAAGCAAACATATATTTTAGTTTTACTGCTAAAATTAACAGCTGTGCTGTGCTCTATGTTTTATTTCACAGTGCCATAAAACCCCATTTTGTCAGAAGGAACAGTTGGAACTCTTAGCTGACCACTGCTTGTTGCAGAAATAAATATTCAGTTTTAACCTTGCCCACCAAAAAAAAGAATTTATTTCAAATAAGAAAATGCAAGAAAGATATTTTTGTTCCTTATTATAGTCCCTATCCTATTTTTTTCATATGAATGCTCTCTCAAATAGCAAACTTTAAAAAAGCAGCACGAATCCCTGAAGAGTTTATGTAAATATAAGCAGCGCAGTCGGCTGAAGCTGAGACAGTTCAGTCTCCAGCACCCAGAAAAGCCACCTCTGGTCCCACCACTGTGTTCAGCAGAAGGGCAAGAAGGAAAGGCTTACAGGAAAGACTGAGGTTAAGACTTTGTTTTAAAGAGCACGTAGAAGTCTTGGAGCTGACAAGAGGGAAAAACAGCCACACAAATTAATTCCAGCAACAGAAGTAAAGGCAAATAAAAGTGAAGTGCAAAGAAGCTGGACTTGCTGGTGTATAATATGAAGCTGTGTAACATTATCTCATACTGGAGAGCATCAAATAATCCCTTGGGACAGTTTGAAATGTTTATGGCATATTCCTTACCTCTAGTAACACAATTCTGCCTAAAAAGACTCAAAATCACTTTTTGAAAAGATATTCTGACAAAAGTACTTTTGATAGCAACTGCACAGGCATCAGGGAATAATGGTTCAGGGGGTTATTTTGCCTGTGTGTCTTAAATGAGCAACAATGCCACGGTCTGATGAAGTTCAGTATCTGATCCATGTGCCAATTTTTTTCAATTTTGGAGTGGAAACCCTCATTTGAGCATCTCCAGGCTGGCCAAGACACAGTTGTGTTTACGCAGCTGGTCCACACAAATGAGGGAATCTTGAGGCTGCACCCAGCTCCCAGGGAAGACTCCCCAAAGCAAAAGGGCACCAGCAGGCAATATTCCAAGCAGTCTCCTACCTTACTCCAGATTTGCTAAGTGCTGGTTGCTGCTTTCAGCAGGCTGTAAAAACACAACATCCATCTCCCACTGTACAACGTCACCATTCCAAGAGACTTTCTTAACAACTCCAAGAGCAGGACACGCACCTATGGAGCTGCCCATGGCGGGGAGGCTGGAACTGGACGATCTTTAAGGTCCCTTCCAACCCAAACCATGCCATGAAATAGTAGAATGTGCATGTCGACAGCAGCCAAGCAGGGTATGAGGCACCCAGCCCTGGGTATCGCTGAGGGAAACCTCTGCTCGCTCCCAAAGTCACTCAGAAAACAAGCAATGAAGCAGCAAAGGGGAGCAGAGAGGATAAAGGAGATGGAAGAGCAGGGATACTCAGGATCTAACCCAACTCCCATCATATAACGGGGAAGATCAGCCAAAGCTGCTGGAGGAAATGTAGAGAAGGCTCCAATAATGGACAATTTCCTTTAGGTGTCTTTGCTTTGTAAATTTTCTTTTCTCCACACCAAGCACAGAGATATGAGACACACAGGAAATAACCCCGGGGGCTTTCCTATAGTCCATCTGTTCAATAACAACCCTGTAAGGCAATCAGAACCAGCCTGAGGAAAAATTAATTTCCACAAAGAAGAAAGGATGTTCTAAAAAAAAAAAAAAACAAACAACAAACCAAACCCAATATTTTCAGTCCTCACACAAACAAATTAAGTCGTTCAGCCACTTTGCGAGAAAAAGTAAAACTGCTCAGCCATGCAGGAAACATCTGATTAAATGCAAATTGCTTCCTCCCCACTTTGGAGTCAGCACAGAAATGTGTTCTCAGTGTGTCCAACTGAGAAAGGGCTGCACGAGCTCCACACAGGTTAAACAGGAATGATTTCAGCCCATTTCACCACTTCTATCAGTGACCTCGAAGAGCATAAAGCAATTCAGAAAGCTCACAGAAACGGTGACTAAGAACTAATGGGGGTAACTCAAGTTCATGGCTCTCCTTGGGCAGTAAAACAGGTTTCCTCAGGCAGCAGCAATCTTAATGCAAAATAGAGGAAGGTCACACTTCAAAAGTTTCAGCTCATAAAAGACAAGGTATTCCAAAAGATAAACCCTACAGAAAACCAAGAGCCCAATCAAATCCACAGATGCAGTGCTTGGACTCAGAACGATCTTTTCACATCCAAGGTACAACCTTTGCTCCACAGCCTGTAGTTCCACCCTCCCCAGGTCAAATAAAAATGACATCAGGCAGCTGGAAAGGGTTCAGCAACAAACTGCAAGTGTGTTTGGTTAAAAACTCCTCCCCTCCTTGTTAGGAGAATCTCATATTGCAGAGCAAATATGAGCCTTAACTTCAATTGTACATAAAGAGAAGATATTAACATTTAAAGGGCTTTTAAGAAAGAAGACAAAGACAAGATCCTATGAGAAAAAACTGAACTCCTAAACTAGCACCTAAAGTTAAGTGTAAGTTCTTAATGCCAAGAATGAAAAAGGATTGGGAATATCCTATGCTCATTCAAACCACTGATGGATATGCTCGACACCAGCAGAGCAGATGCCTGGTGCTGAAATTACCCACTGCATTTTTTTGGTAGTGTGAAACAGCCACTACTTAGAAATCTAGAAATACAGAGATCCAGAGAGCAGCTCCTCGAAGCCAGACCACAAAAGGGAACAGCATCTGGAAACAGAGGCTGGGTGAAAGGGAGAGGAGGCACGCTGTTCCTCTATTTGCTTAACTTGAATTTCAGATGACTGTGCAACTACAGCATAAGCTGGAATAACTCCATGTGGCTGCCAAAAGGAGCAGTTGTCCTGCCTTCTCCCCTAAACCTGACTTCTCTGAAGTCCAACCACCTTTTTCCCCCCAAACCCCACCTTCTCCCTTATGCCAGCACTACAGTCTCATGCCATTAACAGGAGCAGGGAACTGGCTTAGCTAAAACAGCTCGATTAAAAAAGGTTCTTGTCCCAATTTCTAGCGTAGCAGCTTTCCTTCTCCATGCTCCATGGCCTCGTGAAGATGCAAGCACAAAGGAGAGGGCACTGGAAGGTCGGCACTGCCTCTCTTGGCAGCTGAACAGAACAGTGCTGAGCCAAAGAGACACTGCAGCTACAGACCTGGACCTGGACAGCAGGGGAGCAAAAGGAGGAATAAATGGGAGTTAAAGCTTTCAAATGCAACACAGATTGACCATTCCCAGCACTCATAAGAGTCCTGAAAAACCCTTAAAACTGAATGCAGTAAAAGAATGCAATTAGAAAGCAAACCAACAATGGTTTTATCAAGAAAAATACTGACCAAAGGTAATGTACAGCACTACCTGGAAAATGCCAATACATCAGTTAGCCTAGAGGACATTCCTTCCTATGCTGTAATGATTAACTTGTGTTTATGAATTGCTCCAAGATAAAATGTGCCAGTAACAGAGACCCATGAACACCCTCTGTCACCACAGTGCTTCTAAACTCTGGTAGAAGTAGACAGGAGCCAAACAAAATGACAAAAGAAAAGAAGGGCTGCAGGGAAAGCTGATACTCAGTTTGGATGGAGACCAACTAAAGCTTCTGTACTACCTCTGCTGGCCTTTTGAGGAAAAATACAGACAGCTCACTTCGGTGGCCAGGGAAAGGATTTGCAAAGCAGGGTGATAACATTCCTGCTTAAATAGCACATTAATAGCAGAGTGGATTTTCCACACCAAGTTCCACTGCACATTGGAGTGCCTCTTACTACGATAACGACTGCAGAGAACAAACTGGAGCAGTGGATTCTTTATCAACTGATAGAGAAGTATTTTTAGCTTCAATGCACAAAGACAGGTTCTGAAAGGAAGAAAAATTAACAGCACTGGAAAATCAAAAGGGGAAAAGGCCTTTGGTGCTGCAGGACCCCTCTTTAACTACTGCATACAGCCAGGAGCCTGACAGCTGGAAGGAAAGCACAAACATTTCCAAGCAAGAAGGGAATTGGTCAGTTTGAAGTCTGATTCTATTTTCTCTCCTTGTGTTTGTATTTATTTACCTATTTAAATGCTACAGTGCACATCCTAAGAGAAAACAGATGGAAAGAGTGAGCAGCATGAGTTCCGCAGCTCAGCTCTGGGGGGTTTCTTAAAGCCTCTTAGCTGGGATATTTTCAGCAATCGCTCGAGCCACACTTCCCCTGACCTGACAGCTTTTTTTTGCCTGATGTTTCCTCACAAATTGAGTCACATCAGCATTGCCCAAACCGTTTGTGCAGCAACACAACAGGAAGATGCAGAGGCACAGGGCACAACACGTGGGGGATCCCTAATTCCTATGAAATTAAGAAAATGAAGCAAACAGCTTCCCCAAGACAAGAGAGGTGTAAAGTTATCTTCACAATTCTTCAATAGACACACAGTAACTGAGTTCCAGAGACCTCTTCTTCAAACAAACCAGAGGCTTTTTCATCTTCTAGAAAATAAGCAGAAGACCCTGAATCAAGTTTTTAAGATCACCAGGAACAGCCAAGCAGAGAACCAGAGAACAAAGATCAGACACTGAAGACAAAGCAACAAAAGAACCTCAACTCAATAGTTTAACAAACTAAAAATTCCAAGACAGAACATCTCATTGTGAGACTGAAAGCGACCCTGAAACAAACTTGACTGCAGCAAAGTGATGTTAGGGAGGAACAACAGAGCAGCTCTGCAGAGCTGAAGGTGGCAAGCAGGGACTAGGGCAGACAAAGTCACCACTGCAGCAGCCACCTTGGTGAATTAAAGGCTGTAAACAAGGATATCTGAGTGTTTTAATTCAGATAAACGATACAAGCTGTGAGGTTTTAAATGCACATTTCATCCCTCGCTCCCTGACTGCCTAAAAGCACAGGACAGCAGAACACCACTCTGCCAGACTGCGATGGATTTGACTGCACCCACCCTTTACTCCTCATCCCTCCTGCCTTGTCGTTCCCAATCTGAATGTGGATTACTTGCTAGTTCTCAAACTTACATTTCCTGACAAAACAGAAGATTACCAGGAGCGGTATTATTTTAATATTTTGTGTCCTGTTGAAGTCTGAGTGTTTTGCAGACTCAGCCATCTTCAACACCTTTGTTTGCAATTCCACTACAAGGGTGGCTGAACATACTGAAAACTGCCCAGTCCTGGCCCTTGACAAATCCCCAAAGTGCGAGGTGACAGCAGGACCAGGAAAGGTCCCACTCCAGCAGCACAAGCACTGCAGGCTGACACTGCAGTGCCAGGGGAGGGAGGCAGGGCTGAAGCCCTGTAGGGTTCTGTGATTTAGAGTAAAACCTATTCTAACTCAATTCCCAGCCTATTCTTGTTTTCAATTGTTTAAAGCCTTCATGTTTTTAAATAATTTCTCCATAGGCTAAAGGCAAAAGCAAACTCCATTAACAATTCCAGGCCTTCTCCCCTCCTCGATTACTCAGCAGCACAGGGCACATCTTCAGTGCTGCAAGCCCTGTGACGCAGGCACTCCACGTTTTGCCAAGCCATGCAGTATTTCCCAGACAGGGGTGCATCATTATACTTTCTCACTAAAAGTGTTTGGATGAAAGAACAGTTGAATATGTATTTCCTGTAAGTTAACCATTTCAGAGATGGTGCAACAGTGAAATCAAACCCTGCACCTCCTCACATCGAATAGTGTAAAGGACACGTGACGCTGTGTGTCCTGAGTGAAGGACTCAGCAGCAGCATCCTTATTTGTTATGACTGAAAATAAAGATTCTAGAAGAAACCTGAAACTACATATGGAAGAATAAGAAAATTAAGTCTATTCTGTAATTTAGTACACCTAAGAACAGGTTAAGTTCAGCATGCACGATAGGACTTGTCCCAGGCAAACCCTTGGTGTTTCAGTACAGAAGTGCCTGGCTCACCCCCTGCACACACTGGTCCTACCAGCCACTGCATTCATTTGCAAAACAAATTCCTTCTTGCCTGGCAGCTGCATCAGCATCCTTTCCACAGGCAGAGAGCATCGATGGGCTCTGCAGAACACCACCTCCATCAGCTCCTGCTCACCCGTGTGGAGGATCCAAACTCCTCCCTCTCTCCCCCATGAGACTGTAATTTGTCCTTGTCCATTTTAAACAGCTCACTTGCTTCCTCTGACATCACTTTCATACCCACGGGTGATTTCAGAAGTCTTTAAATGTTTGGTACTAAGGGATATTTTCTCTTTCCTCGCCCTAAAGAGCCTCCCTGGGCAGAGTCCCAGCGCTGCTGTCACACCAGGCTAAAAGCTTGATTGAGCTCTTCCTTCCCTCAAGTTACTGCTCACTACATCACCGTTTCCTGATGTGGAGTAGTTCCAGCCTTTCAGAGGCTGTCACAACATTTAGAAGTTATGAGCACACCTAGCTGGCACTTGGCTTATGCTGCCAGATGGAGGCACTGGATGACACACACACCGTGATTTACCAAAGTGCTGATACTGTCAGATGTAAAGGAGAGCTGGTAATTAAAGACTAAGAGCACCATGAAAGCAGAAATTGCCAAATCCACTGCATGAAAGAAACAAGAAAGGTATAATTTGCAAGCTTAACTAAGAGTGTGCAAACAAGCCACCAGAAAAATACACTTCAGTTTTATTTACAATCTGATGCAGTTCTATGAAGGCTATCAAAAATCTATCCTTATATCCTCAATAATTCAAAGAAAACCCTTGGTAACTACGAGAAACAAAGAACCCAAGTGATTCACTGTTAATGACACCACTTCATTGGGGGAACTTGACCTACAGACACTGCATTAAAGATGAAATAAGGAAGAGAAAGTCCTTTCTCAAAAGGAGTAAAACCAGAGGAGAGCAGGATATATTTAGCACAGACCGAAGGAAAAGCGTTTTGAAGATAAAGACAACCAGGAAATGAAGTTATGGAATGATGAAGTGACAAACAATAAGCCCACATGGGTAAATGGTTTACTTCAAAGAGGCATCTCTAACCTCTCACTGGTGCTATTTTAGGCTATTGCACAGTGCATGGATCCCTGAACCAGTCAAGCAATTCTTTTTTTCTGGTGGAAAGGTATTTAAACAGCAACAACAAGAAGAATTCTGCAACTCTAAAAAGCAGTTCCAACAGAATCACTGCGTGCTGGCACAGAGCAGCTCCCACAGCCCTGGGTCTCCTTTAGGGGAAGCCAGAACTCTGACAAAACAAAAAGAAATGTTTAAAGCAAACTTTTCTGTTTAACAGTTGGGGTTTTGTTTTGTTTTCAAGTAAAACGTGGTGCTTTCCCAAAAAAAAAAAACCCACCATATTTTCAGTTAGGTGAGATTTTTACTGCTCATTCATATTTCACAAACAATTTTTTCCCACGTGTTAAAGCACTTGTGAAACACCCTCGGGAAGAAGCTCCTCGTGTCCCAGTTACTCCGTGCATGACAAAGGCGCTGGCCCTGCTTAGTCCACACCATTGCTTGCAGACAGCATCACCATCACTTTACCATGTAGTTCCAGAAAGAGGGCCCCAGAGTTCCAGTGAGGAGCTGGATCGCTATGGTACAGAGCATTGACTCCGTAACATCAAATCTACGCGCGAGGGAAAGAAACATTTCAAAACAATGCCCCAAGCACTTCAGTTACAGGGAACCATTCACCAGATCTTCCTTCATGGCATGAAGAGCAATGTACTGACAGCTACCGTGCAGCAGTGAGAATTCAAAGGCCAGAGGAAGGGAATTAATGACCACAAAAAAAGAAAGTGTATTCTAATGATGGCATTTTACCCATTCAAAACTCCATACAGAGCTTCTACAATTTGCAGTTTTACCAATCCAACAGACACACAGTCAGTGTGTGCATGAGGAAAAGTGAAACTCCTTGCTAAGTCACAGCAAATAAAATTCATAACCAAACACAGTTCAGGACCTCTTATCTCCTTATCCCATGCTCCTGTCTCCAAATGACACCGAATACATGAATTCTTCAACGGAAGATGTTACTGCCTATGTTCTGTTGAGCAGAAGCACAGACTGCATCTTCAGTTTGCCACCTCCAAGGGGAAGCACAGATCACAGCTCCCCATCACCCAGCTCTTTGGCAAACAATGCCAGAAGAGGCCAAGTGAGTTCTAGACCCCTACTCAGTGATAACCAGAGCCCCTTCTGCGTACATTCATTTCTCACCCCTGACAGGAAGGGATGAAAAATATGCTGTGACACGTAGTTTGTGATGGAGCCACAACTACCACACACACTCCTATGGTGAAACATAGATTTACAGCATTTGTTATCTAAAATAAAGTGTGAACAAATTACATCAAACCACCTAGTCTAAAAAAAATTCACTAATAATACTCAGTCACAACAAAGACCATGTTTACTGCAGTGCTTATCAAAGTATGCTCAGAACAAGTGTGTAGGCTGCCACTCAGTAACAGGCCAGCTGATTAAAAGGGCTCATCAAGGAACCAAAGTTCATCACTGCATTGACAGAGCTGAAGAATGTAAGGATGGGCAGTCCCATGTCTGCTGAGAGCATGCACTGAGTTTCCATCAAATAAGCTTTTCAGTGTAATTAGCACAGCAGGTAACAGCACACAGCTGGAAAAGTTGGCAATCTGTACCTTAGGGGATACAGGAAGAGAAAGTCACCCAGCCAAATGCCACCAGTAGCTCCAGTACTTCTGGGCAGCTGCAGTTTCTTTTCCTTGTTTTCCATTGTCACTTTAAGCAGTATTTGTAATTCAGACAGGGATTCATTTTTTAAACATCATTCAGGAAAGCTTAAGAGGGGCTGTTGACCTCAGCATGTGCTTAACTCAGATGCTGGCAGGGACAAGCCTTTTGTGTGCTGTCTGCTGCTGGGTTCTCTTGTCGAGTTGGCTGGAGAGAGTCTTGAGCCAATTAACAAGCAATTCATTAGTCATGCACTCAGAATATACTCCTGTCAGTGCTAATTCACTGAGCATAATCCATGGGCAACTTTTAAAAGGCCCCATTTGATTAAACCAGCCATTAGACTTTACAAGGGCCACCAGTGAACCGAGAGCTGCAGCCAACCCTTCCCTGGTCAAGAACGGTTGAACCCAAGGACTGAACTCAAACAGTGGAGAAATTTCCTGGGAAAGTGAACAAGAACAACAGGAAACAGACACTTACACTGGAGATTGCTCTGAAGCAAATCAATCACTGCCAATTCAGCTGATCTAACACAGCTTCTTTTTAACATTGTGGGAAACTAAGGGGGGTGGTGGGTGTTTATTCGCCCTCCTGCTCCTCCCTCCAGCACACAGAATTCCTTGGTACTATCTCACATAGCAAAACACAAAAGACAAGAAAAACACTCTTGCCTCATCAGAAAACAGAAGTCGTGAGGCTGGGAAGCTCAAGGGGCTGTGTCTGCTATTTAATACTCGGCGCAGCAGCGCTCTGCTCTGAGAAATGATGATTCCTCCATCTGTCTCGGCCGTATCTACCACGTGGGATTACTCAGGCTGGGTGATGAGCTACAACTCTGAGCACGAGACAAAGATTGTTTTCTTAAGGGAGCCACTGCAGCAAGAAGAGAATGTTCATCATCACAACGCAAAAGAAAAAAAGGCCAAAAGTCACATTGTGGAAGTCCAAACGCTCAGTTTTAAAGGTTATTATGGAGTTTAATCAACTCATTCCAGCCCAGCATTTTCACTCAGACACAATGAAACACAAACAGCATAAATCAAGCAAACTGTACAAAAGAAAGAGATGAGTACATGAGTTAAAACTATTATCAGCTACAGGAAATTCATGTTGAGGTACAGACAATACTAAAAATGAGCCAGAAGCTTTTCTCCTTTCCCTGTGTTAATGCACTTCAGATGACACGGGGATTTTTCCTTCTGCTGCCCACTAACATAGATTCAAGGTTGCACAGGGCAGCTAAGGAGGTGAAGTGTGTGGCCACAGTGCTGAAGCTCAGTTTCACAGAGCAGCAAGAATGTCTTTCAATGATAAAGGCAGAAAACATAGCAGCAGCAGCATCTGCACAGGACTGCTCGGTTCCTGGTTTAAAACACTGCTAAGAGACTTGTGAGAGGGAAAGGAAGAGGATGTGGAAAACCCCTCATCATTCACATCAACCCTCAGCAAGGTCAGCTGTGTGTATTATGCTGTAGCAAAGCCCTTACAGGTACTGATGTGACACACAGCAAACACTGCAGACATGCTGGCAGGTGACACTGAGACCAAAGCACTGAGAAGGCAGCAGGTCACAGGCAACAAACGTAACACCCACCACAGCAAAGAGAAACTGAGCCCCCTCTGACACCCCAAGAGACTTCATTGAGCTTCAAATTTGCCTCTGCAAATACCCAAGGTGTCAGAGTTCAAGAAGTGTTGGAAAAACTCATAAAATGGGACATTTTAAGCCCTATAATCAGGGAGATTACTGCTTTATCTCCTACCACAGCACCGAGATCCCAAAGCTGTTCTCTTGGGAACTTGCTGTGCTAAACTTTGACTTGGAAGACTTCCATCTCCGTGTTCTGATATTTGGTGTGAATTGTCTATCCAAGACACCACCTCTTCTGCCAGCTGCTACAGAGGAAGGTTTCATTTTAGCTGCTTTCTGAATCACAGCCTCATTTCCTAATCTCTCCCTTATACCTCAGTGGCTGTACCATCAGGAGGGCTCACGTTAACCAAATTACTCTCTTCCCTCCTAAACCAGCCCATTACCAAGTGGGCTTTTGCTTATGAACAACTGCTACAGAGTCACTGAACAAGAATGTTCCCCTAAATTTTCCAACATTCCTCACTAAGGGCTGTTTTGTTCGACAGCCCAAATGCTTTCACTTTCTCTAGAGACTGTTACTCAAACAGTGAAAGAACGTTTGTAGTTTTTCAGTTACAATGAAAGCTGGTAAGGACTGATCCTGCCTCTCTGTGTTTGCTGAGATGCCTTCATGAAGCACCCCTAGAAACTGATTTCTGTCTCACTGTGGGTGTATGGATTTACACATACATATCCCCCCCCCCCTTATAATTTTTGCTATCACCAACTTTCCATATTTCAACTCAGAAATGTAGGAATTAACCAGATAATGCAATAACTTGTAGGAGAAATGCTGGAGACAGCAGCACCCCCATGTCTCTGACTGGGCCTTTGCTGAGTGCCCACTGGGATTTTGAAATATGACTTAGCACTCCCCAGTCCTGCACAGCCCAGCACACAAGGTCTTCACCGGCAGCGTTGTATCTCACATCTCTTCAGACAGCACTCAAGTCACAACACAGAACCCAGCTCAGCTCTGACACAGACTGATGGCTCCAGCTTCACTTCCAGCCATCCCAGATTTGAGACAGCTCCTGCAGAGCCAGACTGGCTGCAGGCTGACCTTGGATACAGCACTGAACCTGCACAGACATCTCCTAAGATCCTTTGTGAGGCCAGAACAGGAGCAGGTGCAGTAACCGAATCCACGTGGAATAAGTTTGGATCCAGAAGAACCAGAGCTAGGAATCATCACTGGCCTCAAGCTAATGGCAGGCAAATTCCCTTCAGGCTGTGTGCACCAGTGTTCCCTAATGACTCCAGTTTCTGCACCATGTTCCTACAATAGCAGATCTGCTTCCACATGGACATGGGAAGGTCCAGTGGGGCTTGCCAGTTTGATTTTGGGGATATGCAGGGGAAAATGCAGTGTTTCAAACCAGAGATGCCCCAGTTATGGCACAGCTGTACCTACAAAGACAAAGCCAGAAGCAAAGCTCGTTCTGTATTGCAGCACCGCAAAGCCACAGTCCTGACAAACCAGTTACTGTGCTGAAAACAGGGCAGGAGAACAAAGCACTGGGACTGCTTTAATATTGAATGTCCTCCTGCAGTTCAGAATCACCTTTGTTTCTTCAAGCATGCAGTGCATTCCTGCTCTTTCATGAGCCCATTCCCAGATCAGGTGTTTGTTTTAAACACAACAACTCCACCCTTATCATTCCCTGCTGCCTTTGTAGTGACTTTCACTGTAGCCAACTCAGCTCCCTTTGAGACACTTCCTGCTTCCTCACAAGAAATTCTTAAGCAACACTGACCTCTAGCTACATTTTTCCAAGCTGTTTAACCAACTCGAGTTGCTTTTTGAAAGCTGCATCAGCTGCCAAGCCAAGATACAATAAAATTACACGATCATTTAATGATGGAGACAGATCCCAGGCTCTCACTGTCTCAACTGATCACCCTGCAGTCCTGGAGCAGCGAGGGGCAGCTCCCCAGTTGTCAGTGGGGAAAAAAGAACCAGCACAGTTGATGTATTCAGTAATTAGGTACAATTAAACTAATAGTTTTCCGACTCCACCTGCAATGCTCTGTAGGAATTTCGAAGGAGCAGTATCATTTCCTTCTCCCTCAGGGTGAACACTCCTGCTCTGCACATCGAGTCTGACACAGCTCCAGAGGATTGTCAAGACTGGTACAGGGACAGCACACACACACCAGACACTCTGTTCCACCATCTGACACTCGATTTGACACACTAATTTATCTTGCTTTTGTGAAGACAATGGATTTTTTCAGCAAGCAAAGTTGATTATGCATTTAACTGTTCAAGTCTGAGCTGTGTGTAAGGAGTAAAATATTAATCTCACCCTGCACTGGGGTGCTGCTCTTCTGAGCTGTTTCCAATTTGCTTACAGAGTTGATCTCTAACAAAATGCTATTTCTTGGGCATAATCTCATCACATATAAGATAAGTGATAACTGCCTGTGTGCTCTTTCCTGCTTCTTTGGAATGGAAGGCAAGTTAGAAATGTTGCCACGTTTCCTAAAACATCACTACTCTTTCCAGCCCCTCAGTGTGTTTCTGACAGAGTTACTGTAAGATACACAGACAGGAAAAGCTACAGTGCACTGAGACCTTCTTGGCTCCTCTCACCAGCTGTCTCCAGTCCCACTTATTCAGGAGTAAAAATACCTAAGCCACTCCACAGGCTCTGAAAGGGTGGATAAAAGACTTCTTTTCAGTTTTATGATTAGTGAAATGAAAGCTTCAGAAAAAAAAGTAGGGAGAATCAGCTAATTGGACAAATAATCTGAGTTTTTGCCAGAGATAGGGACATCAGCTTATGGCAGTCTATTAACCTTATGACACGGGGCAAATGAAGACACAATTGTGTGAGCTATACAGTCCTGTCTTATCTAAAATAAGGATACACCCAATTGTGTGCTTATTGCCTTCTCTGATTTAGCTACATATTGGTGGATCATGAAATTCTCATAACATAATGCCATGCAAAACAGTATCTGCTACAAAATGCTGTCTCCTAAAGACTCCTCACAACAAGAAGTAAAAGTCACAGCAAATACCAGAGACGATGCACACGTTTGTCTGGAGCACAAAGACATATTGGGTGGGTTTGATCCTTGCATCTGTAAAGTCAAGCACATGCCAAGGTTGGGGTTTTGCAGTTCTCTAATTGATAACAGGAAAATTTTAATTATCAGGGCCCTGCAAAGTTCAAAGGGAACTAAAAACATCCAGTATTGAGACTTGAAGTGTACAGCACAACAGCAATAAGCCTATAACAGTAGAATATCGGAGACAGAGGCATTACTGTAAAGATTTAAGTCTCTAAGAATGGACTGAAACAATTCTACCTGCTTTAGTGTGGTCAGGATTAGCATAGGAGTCTAGGTTTGTTTTCTTCCTCCAATAGACATTGAAAACTGCTCTGTCTTGAGAAACTGTTGTTTCTGCTCAAGAGAATCTGCATCAGTATTGTGTCAATAGAGCTGTTACAGACAAGAGGTCCAGAACTGTGTGTCTGAGCAGTACCTGGGTATCTATAGATCAATGACAGACTGCAAATAAACACTGCAGGTTGCAGCATTGTTTCAGAATCCCATATAAACTAAGGACAAAATTTCAGAGGTTTCCAGGTGCAAAACCACTCTGGCTGTATATTTACTTGAAATACATTTGTTAGATCAAAAGGTCTATGAATGGACAGATAGAACCAATATGCATTTCTACATAAAGGCTGCCAAACTCCACAGCTCAGCAGTCCTTGTGCTCTGTCCCCCACCTGCCCTCACCCCGCAGCAAACAGGACTTTAGCTGTCAACATTCTTGGCACTGTGGTTTTGGTCCTATTATTGACAGAACCAGAGTCTATATTAACCAAAATGGATTCAGAACTTTAAATTATAGGCACAACATTAATTATTACACTAAATTTTAAAAGTTAGGGTGAACAGTGAAAATCAACTACACACCATCATAAGGCAATCCAGATCAAGAGTTAAAGCTAAAGCCAGACTGCCACCATCTGACAATAGCATTCTGTTCCTGGCAATGAAACACCAGGCACTTTCCCTTATTTATTTGGGTTCAAATCTCATCACAAACTCTTAATTTACTAACATGACAAAAGGATATTTTACCCCCAAAAACAAGGCAAGTAACTTTCACTATTAATTGCAGATCCAACAGGTAACAGCTGCCACAAGCTCTAAGTGCATACGTATGAATATCAACAATTTACAGCTGCTCTAAGGATCTGAACTACACTCACATAACGTGCAACTAGACAGAAAAGCAGCCCAACTTTCAGTTTTATTTTCAGCCAAGGTACTTACATGCCAAAGCGCAACGTTCCAGAGACGTAGGTCTGCCAATGCGCGCAGTAAAACATGAACGTTCCAGCAAAACAACAAAAGAACATCCAGTCAGGGTTCGTTCCCAGCTGCACAGCAACACAAGTTCCCAAAACCACAAAGACTGCAGAAGAAAATCAGTCACATAGTAAAAAGATAAAAGTGTGTATGTGTGATGATCCTCACCCGAAACACATCTAAGAGGGATCCAGAGAAAGAGAGACTGAGAAAGCATCCCAATGTGTTTTGTTCACAGCCATAAGAGACAAAAACCTACATTTTAAAAAGTACAGGCTATAATATATTTAAATTTATATCTATTATCAGAAGTCCCCAACATGGAGGGGGGGACTCTCCTATATTTTTATTGAACTTAATGGGATCAGACACCAAGGGACTGGAGTGATTTATGTAATTCCAGCCCGTGGCCAGAGTTCTGGGGTTCTCATGTATCCAAGATTCACTGGACAGCTTTTTTCCCCCATTTTCTGAATTTTTATTACACTGCTAATAAAATCCAAGGTCTGTCATTCAAGATTCATGCTCCCAGCATCTTTAAATATATGACTTTGATAAAGTACTCCTAAAACTTTAAAGCATGAGAGCTTTAGAATTTAAGTAACCAAAAGCATCTGATCGTTCTTTTGCAACAGGATTAAACTTCAGGCTGCCTCAGTGACCTCGATCTACCCAGAAACTTATTCTGTTGTCTCACTGTTTAAGCATCTTACCTGTCTCGTAGTTGCTGTGCATAGATTCAATCTAAAATAATACAGAAGCACATTTTGACAGCTTCTTACAGATCATTTTTTAGACCCAAGCCTGATAAAGCAGACACAGACCCTGCTGGCTCAGATCTAATTAGCCACATGCTTAATTTTGTCAGTGCAATACAGGAGCAGACGTGCAGCTGATCAAGGGTACTGTCTAGGGGAAGAAGGCTGACTGAAAAGCTACACATTCAGCAGTATCAGTTGTCCTCTTCTTCAGTACAGACCCACTTTTCTGTATTCCAGACTTGATCCCTGAAATAGAGTAATTTAATCCTCATACTTCAATTAAAAATGACAATACCTGTGGAAAGTGAATCACAGCCATGATCAAAAAGCTCTCCTAATGGAGTACTGCTATTTGTCCTTCTTGCTTGTTTTCCATCTATGGCATCCAGAGACTGGTAGATGAAAACACCACAAGCACAAGCGATGTACGCCCAGGGAGGTGCCTGAGAGAGAAACAGTCAAAGACAGTAAAAGATTTCATAGAATCTTAGAACTACCTGAGTTGGAAGGGACACAAAAGGATTACTGACTCCAACTCCTCTCCCTGCACAGGACACCCCCAACATTCACATCGTAGGGCTGAGGGCACTGGCAAAATGCTTCTGAAATATTGTCAGGCTGTGACTGCTTCCCTGGGAGCTGTTCCAGTGCTCCACCACCTACTGGGGGAAGAGCCTTCTCCTGATGTCCAACCTAACCCTCCCCTGGCACATCTTCCTTGCCATTTCCTTGGGTCCCGTCACAGGTCTCAAGAGAGCAGAACTCAGCCCCTGTTTCCCCTCCCTCCCTTGTGAGAAGGCAGTGAACAGCTCTGAGATCCCCTGTCAGTCCCCTCTTCTCCAGGCTGAACAGAGCAAGTGACTTCAGCCTCTCCTCATACGACTTCCCCTCCAAATCCTTCCCCAGCTTTGTGGCCTCCTCTGGACACACGCCAAGTAGTTTGACGTCCTTTTTATACTGTGGCACCCAAAACTGCATCCAGTGCTCAAGGTGGGGCCACACCATTTCTTTAAACTTGAAAACAAAACCCCTTCAGTTGAACTGTCTCACACAGTGGCTTTTCATTTGTTCACATTCCTCACCACAGGCACGGACCCTGTGGTAGCCCAGACGTTGGTCCTCGCAGGGACAGGCAATGGGGGTCATGAACGTGAAGTGTAAATAAAGCAGCCACAGAACTACCAGTTTGGATTAACAAGTACAGCACAGCTTCTACAGCAGGAAGCTCCCCTGTGCCTCTGAAAAAGATTTAGTACTGCCTCTACAAAGCGCTGTGCAACCAAGCTCTTGTCTGGCTTCTCCTTCCTGGAGGGGTATTTGTAAGTTGTCTGGGGGATTTAGAAACCAGAAATCTTTTAGTTCCCAAACCGTGCAACTGTGTCACAAACCCTGAGCTCACCTGCACAGATCCCAGTGAGGTGCCCCCTACTAAACCCCTGTGAGGCAGGGGGCATCAGCAACCTGCAGTGACACAGGGGAACTGTCTCACCACAAAGCACCTGCACTTCCACAGCACACGTTTGGCCGTTACGTTTCCTGAGACCCAGAAAGCTCCAGTGCCCCACAGCACCTTCACCACCAACCGTTTTTTTTTGTTCCTGGGTTACAGCAGCTTTGCCAAATCTCTGTTAATAACCCTTCATATTCACATTCTGCATAGTAATTTTATTTCTACAGAAGCACAAACAATACCAAGTCCCTGCTAGACCAAAGCCTGCAATTTAAGCTTTTTTCAGTATTTGAAACATAAAACCACCATAACCACAAAAGCTAGAGGGCTGCGATTACTCTGTCACAATTTATACACCCATAAAATGGATATTATTGGCTATTTTGCAAGCTTTGCATTCAACACACTATAAAGTGAGAATTTATGACCACATTTTATAGACCACATCAATAAAGCCCAAGTACAGCTCAGTAGCTTTAATCTAGCTGATTGCCTCCCCAAGTGCTGCAGTCCAGTTCCTTTTGGTCAACACACCCATGACTCATTTGTTGTCCATCAACTATGCATTTCCTTCTACAGCTTGCACTGTTCCTGCTACTGCACTTAACTAAAAGTTCTTTTTGTCCTCAAAAGCTGGCACCATGCTGTGCTTTCAGCAGTGTGTCTGTACTAGCCAGCAGAAGAGAGGCCACACAAAGGCAGAGGGCCATGTTTAGACAAGGTTTTGATGCCACTCATTCCATCCCACCCCACGATACCATTTCTATTTCTCATGCACAGATTTATATGCAATGCTTAAGTTCATTTCAGGACCATGCAATTCTGTGCAAACTTCAAAAAACCAAACCAGACTGCTGGCTCTCTTTATGAAACATTCCTTTCATTACCAGTGCAGGGTTTCCATTTAATCATAGAATCACAGAATGGTTTGGGATGGAAGGGACCTCAAAGCACATCCAGTTCCACCACCCTGCCATGGGCAGGGACACCTCCCACTGGATCAGGGGGCTCAAAGCCCCATCCAACCTGGCCTTGAACACTTCCAGGGATGGGGAAGCCACAGCTCCTCTAGGAAACCTGAGCCAGGGCCTCCCCACCCTCACAGGGAAACATTTCTCCCTAAGATCTCATCTCAATCTCCCCTCTTCCAGCTGAAAACCTTTCCCCCTCATGCTACCCCTGCACTCCCTGATCAAGAGTCCCTCCCCAACTTTCCTGTAGCCAAATGTTTACATGTTATTTGTACCTGTAGAATATTTCACAGCTCCCTTTCTTATCCAAATCTCTTTTCTTTCTTTAAAGAACAAAAATCCAGGTAGCCCTCCATTGCCCAGTGCTTTGCCAGCTCAGGTCCCCTGCAGTAGAATCATTTGTACCTCAGATTCTTTTTGGTTTCCCCTGAAGCTGTAAGGGATAGCTGTGTTCCCCTGGCTACACTTTTTCAGCAGGGAGAGACAAATCACTTTGGGAAAAAGCAGAACTAAGACTGAGCTACAAGGAAAAATTTACATCTGAATGCAATGGCACTTTCAGAACAAAAAACCTCTGTTTCTGGAATTTCAAAGACCTATTTTCTTCCCTGACAGCTACCTGACACTCCAGCAGCACAAGCTCACAGCTCCACCACCATCCTCCCCGTGGTGCCAACACGCAGGGCTGTGGTGCCATATGGCAAATCAGAGCAGGGCAAAAGCTACCGCAGCAGAGAGCTCTTCTTCAGCTGAAGTGAGAAGACAACCTCGTTCCCTGGTACAAAGTAACTCTCACACCCTTAAACACGAACCAGCATTTCAAGACAGCAGAGGACAACAAACACCATGACACTTCAAGTGTAGTTTAGCACATTCTTCAGAAGTTTAATGACCCTAAATACTCTAAATATTAAATTGTGCTCTGGTTCAGTGGCCTAGACCAGCTGCTAAGTTGCTGAAATAAGGATAGGCTGAAGCCTCTCCACTGAACTGGATTTCCCAGTCCTGGTCCCCACAAAAAGCTGCCATGGGAGCAAGCAGCAAACAAAAACCAAGCCACACAACAAAGCCATCGTCTGAAAAAGGAAGGAGCTGCTCTAAGTATTCACTGCTCCAATACTCACTTTTCATTGACACCAACTAAACTCCACCATCCATTGGGAAATCATCCATTCCAACAGACCTCTACAAGAGACAAACATCCCTTTACTATGTCCAATGTGGAACACGGATGCAGAGTGTGGAATGAACCAACTGCCCTGGGATTTTTAGTCTGGGTAGAAACAAACTGAGGCCACTTGACTATGAAGCATTCTCCCAGCCTCAGCTGGAAGACTTGGTTATGAAGGAGTTTAGATATGTTAAAAGGGAGAACTCATGAGACGCTCTCCAGCTATTTGAAATATAACATTTTCTATACCAAACGATTCCCTTTCTCACAGGTATAAGCAGCTTCTAGAATTCAACATTCAAGTGGCAAAACTTTCCAGCACACTAAAACGATAGTCTTCAGTGCCCTACAAGGCAACCCCAGTGAGAGAGGAGTCTTTGAAACCGGTAACTTGAAATGCCTTGTAAAGACTTTCCTTCCCCTGAAACCAGGAATTACAGGCAGTTAAGGCAGTTTTCCTGAGGACAGATCAGGAGCTTTAAGTGCATTCAGAACAAAGAATAAAACTACTGACTGTGATCCAGCCTTCACACAGCAGAGCTGCTCAAGAGCAGAGCTTTGTGTTCCCAGAGCTCATCACAGACCGTACCCAGCACCCTGATCTGAGCTGCCTGGTAGCAGGAATCACCAGGGATGAAGGGAGCTGCTCCTTTATCACAGTAAGCTGGGTTTAGTCACACAGCCACCAAGGAAGCAGCCAGCCTTGATCTCTCAGGCCACACCACTTTGGAGCTCAGCCCCTAGTCCGAGCTCGTGTTCCTCACTGTGTTGCAACCCTAGCTGGGCCCGCGGTCAGAGCCAGCTCGCTGCCAAGAGAGTCACCTTCCACCTCTTGTCCTGTGGTAACTCGATCAGAAAGCTGAAGGTGACTAACCCAGGCACCAGCACAGAAAGTAAACAGGCAGAACTCCACGTGCCATGCACGGCAGCTGTGAATCCATTTCACTGTCTGCACATGCACCCCAGCATTGGGGGACCGCAGCTTCCATGCAGCAGGTTCTTCACAGCTGCAACCAAACAGCTATTGTGGTACTTGACCTCATTTCAGATGGCACACGTTGGCCAGAGGAGCTGCTGTTTCACTCAGCAAGGAGAGTGCTGACCCCAGCATCCACACGTGCTCTTTTCTGCATGCAGGCATTCACAAAGAGACAAACATTCATAGAGATCAGCTTAAATGTACAAGAATTGTGGGCTGACCAACAAGAAACAGTTCTCCAAAGACAAGATCCCACCAGAAAACAGTGCCAGCTGCTACCAGGTGACAGCAAACAGGAACAATGATTGTCATAGATCATAACCTACCTGTTCCGTAGCTGTGGGGCAGTAATATACTAATAGCAGTGTTGTAAATATATTTATTAACAGTCCAATGATGGTGATCAGATTCGGTGCAATCCAGGCAGGAACTCTTCCAACCAACCATTCCCAGTAACCTTGCATCATGGGTTCAAGCAGGGACCGTCCGGCACTCTGATATTTGTGTTCTTCTAACCGTTTCAGCTGGTGCTTTGATAAGGGTGGTGTAGGCAACTGAACCAGTTTGCTTAACATGCATGCAGCAGCAGGACCGTGGCCGCAGCCCATGGGGGATTCCAGGTGTGACTCCCCACATCGCCTCTTTATGTTCCGATGCCCACTCATGGATTGGGCTGCCTCAGGATTTGCGTGGCAGGTAGCAGCGGTTAACGGAGAATCATAAGATCCTGCAACACAAAGGGATGAGACACACTGAGGGTGAAGAGAAAAATGAGATTTTATAAAGTCTCTAGGCACTGCTCTAATGAACATTTCATTTTCCATCAGCAAACCAAGAAGATTTCAAGAGCTAACTCTTAGAAAAGAACAGGTTGCCCAGAGAAAACGTGGCTGCTCCATCCCTGGAGGTGCTCACGGCCAGGCTGGATGGGGTTTTGAGCCCCCTGATCCAGTGGGAGGTGTCCCAGCCCATGGCAGGGGGGTGGAATTGCATGGGTTTTAAGGTCCCCTCCAACCCAAACCATTCTGTTATTCTATATTTGAGAATTGGCGAGAGAAAGACAGGAAACAAGTGTTCTCGATGCAGACAGAAACCACTAAGTTGCACTTGTTTACTTCTTTGCTGCCTACTGAAGCAACGATCCTGCAGTCACCAGCCTGAACCTCAGCAGCAGCAGAAACTGACACCACACCACCAGCTGATGTTATGGACTGAGGCACAGGCAGGCCTCTCACATCGCTCCTGTAGGAGAGCTGGCTGTTCCCACCAGACCACATCACTTCACCTTGTCAAATGAGAGCAGTAAAGGTTTCTCTACACTTGCAGTGCTTTTAGTGTAACTGGTTTGAAACAGCTTTACTCTTTGGTGAAGCTGAACAACCACCTAAAGGCAGTTATATGCATTTTTTTTCACATCATTGTTCCTTATTTCAGTTTTGCTGTGGCTTTTTTCATCTCCAAATTTAATCCAGTTCAGGAAAAAGTTCATTGCCTAGTTGACTTTTAAGATATGCAAGAAACACGCAGGAACCATAGAGCTCTCGCTGGTTTGAGACAGCCTACACAGCCCAGCACAAGGCAGCTGGGAAAAGAAAACACGGGGTCAAGAACAGCATTTCCAGTGCAAACGGGGACCCTCATGATGTCCCATCTCCCTTGACAGCAGGTGACAAAAAACAGAGCTCTCCATACAAACTAGGGGAAAAGCAGTAGAGAAAGGGGACTAAAGAGAAAAGTTTGGTATTTGTCTATAATAGACAACCAGGTAAAAAAGAAAAATCCCTGATTGTGAAGCCCAGTAGTGAAGCCTGAGAGGCGGAGAAGAGAGCTCTTTCCAAACTCATCAGCAATGCACAGACCAGGCAGGGAGAACAAACTACACAAACCAAAGGTCATTACTGGCACAAGAACAACCACTCTCATTTCCACTCTCCCCAGTTTAATAAAGGCAATTTCTGACAATGAAAGGCCAGGCTCAGAGAGCCCTGTCAGCAGGAGGAGAGGAGAATAGGAGCAAACAGGGCCTTGATAAGCCTGGGACAGGCAGACTCACACCCGCTCCTGTATCAGGAGATCAGACTGAGTCACCCAGGAGCTCCTGTGGGCGTTGTCCTGGATGACCAAAAAAATCAGCTACAAAACAGAAGGCGAGACATGATCCTCTCCTCCTGAAGGGCTGCTCACCCCGAGGACAGAAAACAACCAGAGACCACCTCGTTCTCCGGAACGAATAGCCCCACACAGCCCGACACCCCAAGGCTTCACGGGGCCCAGCACGCTCTCTGACCCATCCCCAACACCCGGGGCCGGCAGGGAATGGCAGAGGGGGCTAGGGCACCCCTGTCCCCAACACCCCGGGGTGGGGAGAAAGGGCGGACAGGGCCTCCCCCGGGCCCGTTCCCAACACTCGAGCGGGTAGGGGCACCCTCCGACCCGGCACCGGGGGTGACAGGGCGGACAGAGCTCCCCGGGCCCGTCCCCAGCACCAACACCCGGAGGCGGCAGGAGCTCCCCCAGGCGCGGCAACCACAGCCGGGGAGGGGAAGGCCCCCTCGCACCTCTCCCCGACCCCAAGGACCTTCCCCTCACCCCGAGACAGCCAGAGCCCCCGCTCCACCTGTGGGGAGGAGCACAAAGCCGTGAGAACAGGCGACGGGCCCCAAACCCCCGCGTCCCACCCGGCATTTACCTCAACCTCCCCGCACCGGGCGGCGCTTTACGCCCCTTTTGCGACGGCCGGAAAGGAGGCGGGAGGAGCGGGAGGCGGGGCGGAGGGGCGGGAGGGGAGGAGGGAGGGAGGGAGGGGAGGA
>JAUMJL010001451.1:250000-290425 GCA_033558185.1 Dromococcyx pavoninus | reverse complement strand
ATAGGGGGGTGATACCCGTATCCTGTCGTAACAGGGGATGCTGGGCTCCTGGGTGGGGGTCCGGGTGCTGTATTGGGGTGGTGGTCTGGGTACCCATATCCTGGGTTAACAGGGCAGGCTGAGCCCCTGGTTGGGGATCTGGGTGCCGTATCCCTGGGCACCAGGGCATTCTGAGCCCCTGGGTGGGGATCTGGGTGCCGTATCCCTGGGCAACAGGGCATTCTGAGCCCCTGGGTGGGGATCTGGGTGCCGTATCCTAGGGCACCAGGGCATGCTGAGCCCCTGGGTGGGGGTGCGGGTGCCGTATCCCTGGGCAACAGGGCATGCTGAGCCCCTGGGTGGGGGTGCGGGTGCTGTACCCTGGGGTCCCTCTTCTCCCAGCTCTAGCGGGCCGGGCTGCGAGCCGGGCGCGGGGGGCACCCTGACCACCCGCGGGGAGAAGCGGAAGCCCTGGAGGTGAAGCCCTACCAGGCGCAGGGCGAGGGCGAGCTCAGCCTCAGCAAGGGCGAGCGCATCAAGTGTGTGTGTGTGGGGGGGGGGGGGGCCGGGGGGGTGCTGGATGCCCCTGGGGAAGATCTGGGTCACCTGAACATTGGGTGCCCTTGGGATGGGATTTGGGCCCCCTTGGGGGGGGACGAGCCTGTAAACGCATTGCCTAAAGTCACGTCCATGTCTTCATACTCATTTTCAATGAACTGCTTTTCACTCCAGCTCCCTTCTTTACAATAAATCAGCTTTACCAGCTGACCCTGCATTCCTCCTGTGCACCTCTCCTTCCCTTGCTGCATCTTCCATTTGTCTCTTTCCAGACCTCTGTGCTCAAATGGTTCTCAACAGCAGCAAGAACTGCCATGGTACAGCTCTTGATGTTGCGTAAGTGCAAAAATAGATTCAGATCTGCTTCTACTCAGGGAGCTTGCCTAGCAATCGCTTCACCATTTGCTTCTGCCAGGAATACTATGCTGCTGTTCTGCCACACAGAATGTCAACCATTGGTCAGGATCATTTATTTGAAAATAAGTTCTTATTTACAGGTTTTTTAGTAATTTGTTACACGGCATTTCTAATTAAGATTTTTTCTTTAGCAGAAAGAAGAAAAAGATTATAGAATAATAGGAAGAGTTATTAGAAGGAGAGAGTGGTTATGCATGGTTGGAAGGAAATGATTTGGACCTATTGAGTTTAGGGCTAAAATGTTGTTATGGGAAGTTGAGTCTATAAATCTTGCAACAATGGTGTTCTTAAGGTTTGCTTGGCCCACCTGATGAGGCAGCAGAGCCAGTGATTAACAGCTGGGAGTAACAGGAAAAGCTGAAAGAAAACCCATCTAACTCATCATAGCCTTGATGACTTCCTCTGCTTTCTGACCTGGCTTGATGAAAACTCAAGACTGAGCACAGTTTTCTTTGGTGCTACCTATAAAATGATCAAATGCTAAAGGGGTCAAATGATTCCAGTACAACTCTGGCTGTACCAGCTGGTAATTCCCACACACTAAAGGAATGCTCAGGTGGTCTCAAAATAGCTAGAATTTTTCTTTGGAGCCACGGCGAGCAGAGGAGATTCATTGCAGCCAACATGGCAATGTTTTCCTTAAATGTATGTAGGGGATGCAAGTAACAAATTCTTTGTATTAGCAGGTCTAGGTTTTATTCCTGTCTCCTCCCAGAGCAGTACTCCAAGGTCTTGGGTTTCCTGCATTCCCATATAACTTTTTTTCCTCTGTTAACCTGAGCCCAGTACAGTAATTTTGTTCTGTCACCCCACAAAGAAAAAGAAATTGCAAGGACTGAGGACTCCCTACTTGTTCAACCACAAGTTAATATGGTTTGCTAATACTAATGAATTCTGCCTGATGCCTCCAAAATGCTGTGTAGGCAAGACTATTAACCCTATATCTGCATCAGCAAGCAGCTCAGTGCAATAAGAATGGCAACATTTAATGAGGTCAAACCTAACCCAGCCATGGAGTAGTTGCACTCTAGTGCCATGGACAAAATGACCATCAGATGGTGGTGTCTCTCAGTTGCACACAAGGAGGTTATCATCCTATAAAGACTGTCCTGTGGAATGAAGCATGCTAAATGGAGACTCCAGTCCTTCAAACTACAAAGGTCTATTCAAACTCAAGTTCCTAATCAAAGAATAATGTGAATGTAGATACGTTAAGTACACCCCTAAGGAGAAATACAGTTTGATTAAGCATTAATTTATTGCAAGTAAAATTTGAAGTTTCTTAAATCCTTTCCCCTGTATAGCTCTGAAGCCATTTTCGAGTTTATGTCCCATGACACCGTTCTAAATTTTTACCCTTTTCAGAATTTACAAACATTCAAGTGGGGAAATAAAGATCCCAAGGTCGCTGTACACATCGTAAGCAAAATAGAATATAAAACTTTTCTAGCTTCCTCATGTGTTTTTGCCACAAATTTGTACCACAGCTTTCATTCTGATAGTAAGAAAAATAATTTCTTTAGGATTGTATATCTATGTTAGATTATTATTAGCAACACATCCCTACCAACAGCTGATCCTCTAGGAAATTAACTTCAATCTAGAATGAATTATATTTATTTCTCACACTGGATTTTCTCTTCTTTGTGTGTTACTTTAGCCTGACTTTCCAGTTGTGAATACAACCACTGGACTCATAAAAATGTGCTTTATCTTTAATTACATCTTAAAATGAATACCAAAATGATAGCGAAGCACACTCTAAGATACACTTGAAGTTGTTTTCCAAGTCAATCATCTACATTTTTCTGTAACCAGTTGGCAACTTTGGTTAGCAATTCTCTCCTTTCCGTATTTTCAGACTTGGCGGACTCCAGCAATAGAGTAGCACCCGCTCTCTCATCCTCTTCCAGTGTAGTATTATAAAAAACCTGCAGCTGAAGAAATAAACACATAAGCTTAGTTCACATAACTTCACTTGCACCTGTGGACCTGAAAAATGCTTTAGACAGCAGTGCATAGAGAAAGGGGAGATGGCACCGATTAAGGAGGGGGATGAGGCAAGCTTAGTGTTTAACACTGAGGCAGGAAAGCTTCTGGCGCATCATGAATGTGCCCTTTTGCCATCCCTCTGAAAATCATTTCAAATGCAGCCAACTTCACTAGTACTTGTGCTTGTGGTACCCTACAGTGTAGAGGACTAGTGGGGCAGCAAAATCCTCTCGTGCTGCCTATTCTACAGTCACAGAACAAGAAGTCTTTCCTGTCAATCTAATGAGCAGAACACGAGAGAGAACTGAAGGACAGTAAAGAAACTTATGTGGGGGACCAGGAAATGAACAAAAAGAGAAGTAAGATCAACGTCAGCATGATAATCAGCAACCTAACATGCCAGCAGCTCAACTTTTGCTATGTTTCCTGTAGACATCCTGGTAAAGGTGATTTTGACAGGCAGATTTTAAGGAGGAAAATGAGGCACCTTAGATAATTTTTATTGGGACTCAGTAACAAAGCTGAAGGTTAATTTAAAGTTGGCACATTTGCCACCCCAAGGAGCTAATTTGTCCCTAAAGAACAAAAGGTGAAAACCTCATCGTTGATGAATGTTCAACATTCTTTGATTTTAGGAGCTAATTCTCTGAATTGCTCTCCTTGTTAAACATCCCTTCTCAGTTACTTACTGTATGCATGCACCAGTCAACAGTGAAAAACAGAAGCAATTTTTTTCATGTAATGACAGATACGAGCAGTTCAGGGCTGGCACAGGGATGTGGATCACATGCAAAAGGCACAAAAATTAGGCTGTTAAGAAAAGAAAATAGTATTTTGGAAAAGAATCTGGGGAGACATGGACTGGAGGCAAAAGAACAAGAAAGGTGTCTGAAACAAGCAGTGATAGTTACTAACTTGTCACAGGCATTAACGTGTGTTATAAATAAAGACAGCCTACAGCTACCTTCCACAGATTTTGACCCTCCAGCAGTTTCCCCAAACCTGTCTCCTTTTTCCAGATGTACAGCAGGCGGATTAGAAAGTACTGTTCATGGGCTCATCTGGGCTGCCAGACAGTCAAAACCAAAGAAGGGTGTCACACGTGCAGGCCATCTGTTAAGCACAGGGCAGGCAACCTCTTACATTGCAACAGGAAAGAGCAGGACAACGTCCCTCCCTGCACAAAAGCACTTCCGTGCCATGCTTAACAACAGCTGCACACACAGACTGCTGGGCTCTGGGTGCGTGTTCAGATCCTTATTTCTCAGATTAGAAAGGACTGAGCGAGTTTGAAGTAGCTTCCCGTCAAAATCTACACCCTCAGGAAAGCTCCCTCCCCACATCCCACTCAGGCAAAGGAAAAAAAACTATAAAAAATGTAAAGAAACTGAAATCAACCGAATCACGCTAAATATATGTGTATTTCTACATATGCACAGCTGCATAGAGTAAGAATATCATGCAAAACTCCCCAGAAAGGGAAGAGGGGAAGGGAAAATGGGAAAAAAGGGCAAAAAGGAACTAAACCAGAACAGGTCTGCACAATTGGAAAACTCGGTAACTAAAAAGTAAAGAACTAGCAAAATCTCACCACTTCCCTTGAGAAAAACAAAAAGGACAGTGAAAACCGACCCAGCACTCTCCCCCCACGTGTGGGCAGAGAACAACAGTCACCACAGGCCTCAGCTCCAGACAGGACCAGCGCAAGGGACCCACTGCTCCCAAACCTCGCTAGAAGAGAAGAGAGCCAACTCTCTTATCTAGGTCTTATTTATAGGTTGTGTTACATTAAAGGAAGATATGGAATACTTCCTTAGATTTCTGACCTCTGTTGTTAAGGAAGGCCTAAAAAGGCCATTGTTAAGGAAGGCCTAAAACATCCAAAAGCCAACCCACTACAAGTATCATTTTTCTCAATGTCTCAACCCAGCAATTATGCAATGCGTCCTATAATTCCTTTAACAAACAAGAGATTTAAAAACCTGCATTTATAAATTCACAGTAGAGCTGACACTAATTGCTTCTCTGATTTACCTCTTGGATCTGTACATCCGTATAGACAAATCTTCCCATCACTCTTAATACCTCATGTAATAATTCCTTCCCATACCTGTAAAATTGAGATAAAGGTCCTTTAAATAGCATGTTAGCAAATACAATATATTTTGTCTGATTTGAAGATACTCCCACTATTTTTGTTTTTATTTACCCACTATTATGTGTTTATTATATTTGAAATGACAGCTTAGCTTGCAATTACATATTCTTTTTCCCCTTTTAAAGATGTAACAATAACATTCAGTTTAGACATTTCAGCAGGATGAAGCACTTATTACCTTTCATTTTATTTCCTGGTAAGATTTGGTATTTCTACTTTGGTAACATAAATTCTTCACTGAAAACAGATAATTTAACACGCACAGACTGTTACAACTTGTCTTGTCTAGGGTTAGTAATACAGACACACCTTTGACCAGTCCCAAATTGCTGATCTCGGTTATGCTGCCACTGATGGCTCCTGATGGACTCCTCTGCCACCAAAGGCAGCAGGAAACGTGCTCTGTCACAGCCCTGCTGCTTTCCACCATTGCCAGGGAGAAAGGAATCCTTCAAACGGACATCAAAACACTCGCTTTGCTCAAGATAGAGAGCCCAAGCTCACCTGCAGCTTACCTGCAACAGCACAGGTAGGCTGGAGATGGGTTAGGACTTAAGTCAGGGAATAATGCTGCAGTTGGTCTTGCAGTGCTTGTAAACCTGTATCCCACTTCTCTACAGCCTCTCTTTGAAAAAGAGGTTACAATCTTTCTCGAGCATTTCATACCCACACCCGCCTATGAAATGCTGCAGTATAAACCTATTTCTAGAGTTTGATTTTGAGCACCAAACCAGACTAATTTTTAAAGCAGTCTGTGTCTGATGGGCACTCTTCTTCGACATTAAGCCCTGACCAGAGCTGAACCTTCTGAAAATCCTGCTCTGCTTCTTGAGGATGTGCATGAATCATTTCCAAAAATTATCTCTGGAAGCAAAACCTGCACCTGGATTTGGCAGCTCAAACATAAACCCAAAGAAGTCACATAGCAGCAGAAATTAAGGGAACTCAAAGCTCTTTGTTTGCCGTACCTTTCACTTAAAAGTGGCCAATTTTCTGTAACAAATTCCCAGGCTATACGATGTCCGATATCCTTAGCCACCACATCTATGATGATGATTGAAGTACAATTGGAGGAAAACAATGTATCACTGAGTCCATAGTGCAGGTACCTGTTAGAAAAGAAGTCAGTAATTGCACCTAACACTTGTTGTTTAATAGCAATGAGCTGGAACCATCACCCAGTTTGGGAAAATTCCTGTCTCAGCAAATACCAGAATGTGGTGGGTTATACCAAAGTTGGTGTATTCAGGGTTTTTGTCCTTACATTAGTGAAATTCAACATCCCTGCACTTACATTGGTGAAATTCATCATCCCTGCACTACTCACTCTCCACTTCTTAGTAAAACAAGGGTATAGCACATCAGGTGGATATATGTGCTTTTCTTATCTGTGTCATAGAAAGAAAACCATTCTTATCCAGACAACCCCGTGGAAGGGCAAAATGCTGCTCAGTGTCTGGAGACTCACTGTGGCACAGACAGGCCCTACAGAGCAAGCCAGAGACACTCTACTATGCAAACAGGACCTGTTTATAGGGTCCCTTATAACAAGACCAAATCACAAGGGGTCTTGGAAGCTTTCGTGGGGGCTAAGACATGGTTTCAGAAGTCTGTAAGGAACCACCTACCAATGACTCAAGTGACAACAAGTGCCTGAATATCTTTTGAAAATGTAAGTAACTGTTGTCTTCATTGCCTCAGTGCATCACCTTGCATGCTCCTGCTTTCAAGAAGCACTGTTAAAGAGCTCTGTTCTCATAGCCTCTGGAGAGCAGCTGCTTTATGGCTACAGTAGATGAACTTGGTTTCTCCTATTTGCATGCCATCACCATGTTTAACAGAGCAGACAAAATATACCAAGGGCCAGGAAAATCCCAGGTTAACGTTCTTCATCCCAAAAGACTTTAAGGGTGACAATTAGAAAACTAGATTGGCTTATGAATGACTAAGGAGGACATCACAACTCCCTGAGTTGTCAGGGACAAGTGCTACCCTGTGCGAGTCACAAGGTGAAGAAAGCACCATGGCTTAGGTGGAAAATCAGGATATCTCTTTGCATCCCATCTTGCCTTCTTGCCAGGCATATTTGTTCTGCCTTCTCAGATGACTGTGATCACAAGAGCAGGGGCCTGGCAGGAGAAACATTTCTGCTACGAATTTCTGTCCTTTGATGAATCCTTAAGGTAATGTGGACATGACAGATGAGAGAACTCAGCTTGAACATCTTTTTAGACACAAAGTGAGAATATATTATATGGATGCCAGTGAAAAACAGTAAGTACAGTGCCTCGGACCGTGTTCAGGAAGCATTTGGATAACACTCTTAGAAATATGGTTTAGCTTTCAGGTTGCCCCACATGGAGTCAGGAGTTACGACTCAATGATCTTCATTGATACCTTCCTACTCAGGATAATCTATGAATTCCATAAAGCTTGACATTTTTTAAAAAATAACATTTCAATGTGAGTCCACACTTCAGATGGTGAACAGCTTGCTTGTAATGCTGTTTTGCCTACAGAAAAGCTTAGCAGGGCCTATTTATCGGGGAGTGCAGGGATAGGACGAGATATGAGGAAGAAATGTTTTCCTGTGAGGGTGGTGAGGCACTTACCCGGAGGAGTTGTGGCTGCCTCATCCCTGGAGGTGTTCAGGGCCAACTTAGATGAGGCTATGGGCAACCTGATCCAGTGGAGGAGGTGTCCGTGCCCATGGCAGGGGCGGAGTGGAACTGGGTGGGCTTTAAGGTCTCTTCCAATTCAAATTATTCTATGATTCTTTTCTATGATTACATGATTTTCATTTTTGCCCTTGACATGGGAGATTTGGTTTTCACATAGAAGCTAAATAGACTATGATACTTTAGTCTGGAAACAAAATAAGCAGATGAAAAGGAGTATGGGAAGCCTATAAAACCATAAATGGTAAGGTAAAATGTAAAGTCTAATTATGATAATTACTGTTTCTTACAGGGCAGAAAGTAAGGCCAGCAAAAGCTTTCCAAGTTAAAAAACAAAACAGGTTTAACATAAACCAAAAGGAAGCATGTTTTCATACAACCAACATCTGGAATGTGTTGCCATAGTCTGCTATAAAGTCTGAAGGTATAATTTCGGTTCAAAAAGGTCACTATATATATTGAGAGAAGACAGGCCCAGCATTAGACATGACACAGTAGTTCCCCACTTGGGAAATCCCTTTCTCAGTGATTACCAGCATCGGGGATGTTAAACCAGCAGAAGGACCATTACTATTTTCCCTGTTTATCGTACTTGCTCTGTAAGAAAACTCTTCAGGTTATTTTGGTGGTCTGTAAGACACATGCTTCTGGGGCAGGCAAACCTCCATCGGGTTTGCACAGTCCAGCATTTGTGTTCTTATGATTTACATCAAGATACACTTTGATCAAGGTCACCTGTAAAGTAACCATGGCTCTTTGGCACAGCTCATGGCAGAGAGCAGGATGTCTTTATCTTCCTTTGTGGAGTCAATATGGTTATACATTTCCCACGCAAAAGTCCATTCTTTATCACTTCCCACTGCAACACCATAGCAGCAGACTGTTCTTCTAATTAAAAAGGGAATTCTGTAAAGCAAAATATGATTAAAAGGTACTGTATTATTGTAAAGTCAAACCCTGAAGTTAACGCTTTACAGAAACCAAGAAGCCATGTGCAGCACAAACAGAAACAGAAGGGACATTTCTCTGTGCAACAGACAGCCTCCTATTACTCCTGTCCCAAGGGAGAGTCCTCAGCATGGTGATGGATTTCACCACAGGCACTAAATGCAAATGTTATCAATGTACCTCTCCACTTCATGCGCAAAGGCTGAACAGAAATTTACTCCGATGGCAATGATGTGTCCCTGACATTAACACATAGTCAATGCTTGCCATGGATAGCAGTGTGTTCTACTCTGCAGGCTATGTGAAAACAATTTATATTACTGGTATTTCAGACAATATGCCCCATTGCTAAAAATGGAACATTTAACGTCACAGTGGCATACTCAAGCTGCTTAGTGTTACATAAGCTCAAGATTGCAAGTAGAGGTGCAAAAGCTATCTGCCATTACATCAGGAGATAGGCTTGGAGATAGGCTTGGAGAAACAGACAGGTTTCTGGTCACAAAAACCATTCTTTAGGCCCCAACCCAGAAGCAGCAAATTCAAATTTAAATATAATTCAAGAAAAATCCCTCTGAAATTTAGTAGACCATCCTAGATAAAATGGGGATGATACCAGCAGAAAGAGAGACAACGTTAGTCATAAGGAAGGCTACATGACAGCAATCTTCAAAGCAGAAGGTAGAGACAAGGAAGTTACAAACTCTGGAAACCAGAAAGCACTAGTGGGAATGAGGGAGAGAGTTTGGTGTTTTGCCTGACAGACATCGCTTGTTAAGTCACAATGAAATATGTAGGGATTTTGATATTCCTTTTCTGGGTGGGGGACCCAGAAAAGGAATATTTTACATTTACATGAATTTATATTCACTGCAAAAATTAGTTTGGATTAATTCACCTGGATACGTGCCAGAACATAAGTGATTTGCCACTGGGAGTGATGCTGCTGAGACTGAGTGGTTGTGTCAACGTAAAGAATAGTGCTGTGAGGAATCCTTTTGTGACAGGTCTTATTAGATTACAGGGTCTAGTAAATCATTTAATAGTTTTATAACGTTGCAGAAAGAAGCCACTGTAGGGTGATAAGAGGCTGAAAGGTCTCTGGCTGATACAGTTATTTGTTTTCCTGCTGCAGCTATTCCAATAGTTTCAAGAAAATGTTGGTTACACGGTGTAAAGCTGTTGTGGGTGAAGAGAAAATGTCAAAGCTGTGATGTTCAGCAGTCAAGGCAGGCTGTACAGGCAGCCTACAGTGGGACAATGGTCTGCTGGCTGCTGCTATCTTTGGTGGCCCTGAAGTGGTTTATGTTGTAGAGTTCACACAGAAAGTCCACTGTGGTCCAGAGGGACTTTGGATCTTGAAGTTATATTAGATGAGGGGTGGGGATTATTAATCCTGATTTTTTGGGGGGAGTGGTTGTATGGTTTCATATTACTTCCCTTCCAGGGTTCTCTCATTTCTCTATCTTGCAGAATAAGCTTCTGGGAAGAAGGGTGTTTTATTTTACAGCGTTTTCCTGGAGCCAAGGCAGAAATGATATAGGGATTTCTTAACTTTTAAGGGCAACAGGAGTATGTGGTTACCTTCAGTATAAAAATAAAATGTACAGCAACCTTGTCCATTTCTCTAGACTCATCGCCTTCTTTCAAAAGAGGACAAACCAATAACAGCACCAGAGAGAATACATTAATTTAGGCAGCCACACTTCACTCAAATAAGAAAAAAAATTAAAACTGAGAAACTGGCTGGAAGTCAAGGCTCTTGGATTGTTATCTCCACAGAACACATAAAAGTGTGCTGTATCAAATCCAGTTCAATTCTGCCAGGAACTGTTTGGAAATGTTCAGCTGAAAGCTGATCACCTTACCTGAAAGGGAAAAGCATTCCTCCCTTCCATATATGCAGAAATCTTAGTGGGTTCCACCTGTGGCAGCACAGCTGTAGCGTGCTGCTAGAAATTCTACTCTCAGAATTGAGAACAAAAGAGCATCTGAAGGGTTATGTCTCTGAAATATGAGTCAAAAGCTTATTGTGCCCTTCTCTTTTTCTATCCAGCATATGAAAAGCCTCCTTTTCGAATGAACAGGGAGCTGTAATCTGTCATTAGAAACCTAAGAGTTGTCCTATCTCTATGGGGTTTTTTTCCCTTAAAACATAACCATTTCTTCACTTAATAAAAATCATTGTTGCATTTTTTTAACATTTATAGCCATATGACGTGTGAAGCTGTAAAGTTCCTTTGAACTCATGTCTGTGCCAGGCAGGACAGTGAAATTAATCTTCTCCATCTAATTCAAAACCATATCAGCATACATATTTCACAGACTTTTCAGATCTTCAACTGAGATAAAGTACATAGTAGTCCACTAGGAAAAACAAATATTTCAAATATAGGGGGAAGACAGGTGAGTATTTTGAAAACAGCCTGAGAATTCAGCATAATAGTTTTTCTTTTACTGTGGGATAATAAAAATATTCTTTCTGGAACAAAACACAAAGTACTTAAGCTGGTTTAACTTTTCAGTTTTACCACAAAGTACAATTTGGTTTTTATGAGGATGATTGCAACAAAGCTACTTAAAAAATCCACAAACATAAAAATACAAGTTCAGTTTACTCAGCCAACTACATATATCAATAGAGATACCAGTAACAATAAAATATTTATTAGAACTACAACAAATAAAATAGCAATAAACTTAATGTTCACTCACCAGTGCCAATACTATTTGACTATTGCATGGAAAAAATCAAAAGAAAGAAGGAGAAAAAGAGGATAAGAATTTTAACATATTGTAAATGTTCTTAAACAATGTGATACTCAAATAGAGAAAGTCTGATGCTGGTAGATCCCAGACTCCAGACTCACAGACCAGAAATCTGACCATTATGTTCCAATATCAGCACAAGAACTGACAGCAGTTCCCAGCACCTCCTTACGTGAATATAGAACATGGAAGAGAATTTCATGGGCTCCCCACAGGCAGATGCCTGGATCATACAAACATCATTTCACTCAGTATTGCTAAGAGAAGCTTCAAAACTGAGTTGGTATATATGATAACCCTAAGGCTGTACCTCAACAAAGTGACTGGGCAATATGGACTTGATGATCTGAAAGGTCTTTTCCAACTGGAAGATTCTATCATTCTATGGGATATTAGCCCTGCTCTGAGGTTCACCTGTTATGTGGCTTAACAGATTTTGGTCATCTTGTCAAAAATGTGCATCCTCCAGCCTGTCAAGTGTGTGTTAAATCAATAATCGTGGAATAAACATAAAATTGGGGTTTGGGGAAGAGGAGGGGATTGAAGGGGGCACAGTGAGGCTTAAATCCTGTCATTCTGTTGGGAAAGATCAGCAGTGCAGAGGAGGATTTCTCATTCTGCCTTCCTCGTGTGAAAACCCATTAACTTTCCACCTCACATACATATACAGACCTCTAAGAGCACCTTATCCTTCTTACTTGTACTCAGGGTTGTTCATCCATCTAGCATAGAGTTCAGATGACAGGTTCAAACAGTCCTGGAGACCCAGCCAGCACGCCGTCGCAAGAAGTTTTTCCAAATACGCTCTTGAAGGGAAGCCAAAATAGCAAGAACAAGAGATTTGTATTCCACATTTGGAGCATTTGAACCGTGTTTGACCACATCACTTCATGATGCTGCTAACCCAGGAGAACCTCTACTAGAGGTTTAATCAAAAATGAAAATTAAACTACCAATAATGGGTTCCTGACATCAATATTGATGGACATCAGTGAGGCTACCAATGTACTCTTTTTTCGTGTGTGTGTTTTATACTGCCTTTTGTAGTTTTGAGAGAGTAGTTGTGTCTGGTCCAATTCATTCTGACATTCAGACTGCAGCTTCAGTAGCCTTGCAAAATAAACAGTTTTAATATTCTAGTGATTGATCCATAAACCAAATCTGAAGTTAATTGCTGCCAGTTTTCCATCAACAACCAGCAGCCTGCTGAGCCTTGTCTCCTATAAACAAAAGATACCACTAAAAGCTTTAAACCAGCACCTCTTATGGTCACTGAACAGACTGAAAATGCCCCAAACTGTCCTGAGACTGCAGTTTCACCGGAGGTGTTTCTGTAAATAACACAGACATATAGGGCAGCAAAAAGAACAATGTAAATGCATTCAAATGAAAGCAGAATACTTACTGAGCAAAATAGTCATCTTCCAAAGCACTGACATTTTGACGAATAAAACCTGAGTAATAATGGTATATTGGCAACATTCGCTTTAAAAGGTATTTCTTTTAAAAGAAGGGAAAGAAAAATTACTTTAATTAAGATGTCAATTTTTATTTTACTTTATTTTTCTTTACTTTTTTTTTACTTATTCAGGTTTATCCTAAAACTTGACCCGTATCAATTTCATGAGAACACAGAATATTAAAATAAAGTATATTAGCTGAGTCTAAAAATCAATATACATGTAGATCCATTCAAACTGAGAAGTTATTACTTCACATCACTAGGAACTTTGAACTCATTATGAAAGAAAACGAATGCTCATTCTCTGAGAAAGAAAGACGGAGGAATAAGTTCTTCTCACATATTTTAAACCTACCTCTACTTTAGGACTTAAGAGAACTACTATTGTGGGATTGCATTTTAAACAACAGTGAAATCTTTAACTAGATATCAAGGAGATAAATAAGACAATATTGTGTCAGATTGCAAAAACATGGGAAAGAATAATCTCATTTACTATCCAAACATAATTCCTTCCTTCTCTCCATGAATATGAACTGGAAGGCAGGACAAAACACAGTGCATATATATATATTCTATATCCCCTTTATACACAGCAGAGTTACTCTCTTTTCTTACTATCATTTACTGCTGTCTGGTTACTGTTTTGCCCATAACCTCAGTTTTACAAAAAAAACAGGATAAGGTTTAATTAAAAAATGTGAATACGTTTCTGTTTTACAATAAATACAATGGTATTTATTATGGATTAAAATATAGAAATAAGTGCCTCTTCCAATTTAAATAAAAAAGACAAGATCATGCAAAGAGAAAAACAAGAATTATTGCCTATCACAGCCACCATTACATTCATTTTAGTCTGATGTATTTAAAAGTTCCAGTATCTTTGCGAAATTACAAATGGTGATACCTTCAAAAGCGGATATACTTCAAAGTTCTTCAGAGTACCTTCCAAGTTCTTGGGTACTAAGTTTAACAATACCACATTCCATATGAAGAGTTCATCTTCTCTGGCAAGATACTTTGTCAGTTCAAGTGCTGTTTCAATTTGAATGTATCCAAACCTATTTGAAGATAAAAAAAACCCCTCATCTTTAGGCACACCTATTCAGATTAATTACCTAGCATGAATTTCTGTTTATTTATGGCAGTGACAGTAAACCATCAGGATACTGCATACTAAGTTTGCGCTCTCCTATGAGAAAGGACATTTGTATAGAGGAGAAATGAGAATTTTTGTTTCTTCCTCTACCTCCACAGGCTCTGAGGAGCATTATTCTTCAGCCACACTGAGCTCCCACATCATAGCTGGCTGGTGCTTTGGGGATTCTTGGTACATTTGAAGCCCGGGCTTATTTACAGTTGCTTCAGCTCCCTACAGTACTGCTGACCCTCAGCACCACAGACAGGAGTAACCAAGTCATCCATCAGCAAGGGAAATGAAAGAGGTAATGAGAGTGATGCAGGACAGCACAGCTGTCCAGAACAAATTCAGCATGCTCATTCAGAATCTTTTTCTCTGTTACAATAAATAGAGGTTAGTCCCTAAAAAAGTCATGATAGTGCCACTATTTAAAATATTTCCTTAGAGTTAAAGAAAAGTTAAAAGAAACTCTGAAAGAAGTCGCTCAGCACTGACAGAAGAATGCATTAAATTCTTAACATTCTTCTCCACTTTGTCAAAAGAGCTGTTATGGGGCACGTCTGGATAGGAATGGACGAAGCAGAAGTAGTGATATTAAATACAATCACGTAGCTTAATAATTTTCTATGACATATTCAACACACACTCACTGTGTCAATGCAAAAACGTCGTCTATCAGCTGGAACCTGCTGACAGCGGGAATGGCCTGCAGAAAGTATTTGTGTGGCATTAATAGATTCAAACATGTCATGGAGAGTTTAAAAAAGCTTCTTCTCAGGAGGATAAGATAAGCGTCTAACACTTGCTCTAAGCCAAAATGTTCTACAAAACATTATAAAATTGATCCTGCATTTTAAGCTGAAGTTATGTTTGTGCTTTTTGGAATGTTTCTAAATATATATATATAAATAAACAGCTGCATAATGTATTTTTATAAATAAATATACAGGTACAGTATATTAAACATGGAATCTCAAGACACCTCCTACTTGCATGCTGAAATGAAAATAAAAATATAGAAATGCTACATTTCCCAAAAATATCCTACAAATATCTTTTTTTTCCCTTTTGAAGGTTCAGTTCAGAACACATACTTAGATTAGTCCAGAGCTGAGTGTCTGGCACTGTAATGAGTTAAATGACCAAGGCAGAGCAGTACGTGAATCCCTGCCCACAGCTTGCGCTGTCAGAAGGTCTGTTGGTCCTTCCTCATCTCCTCCTTGCTTCCATGCTCCTTCCATCTCCTCCCTGTTTCCATGCTTATACGGCTCAGTCCCTGCTCAAGTGAACCTTCCCACTGACAAGTGCCAAAACCCAGCCCCAACTCAGCACACAACTCATTTCCTGTTGACTTAAGAATTGCTGCTAAAGAAAAAAAGCCTAGAAGAAAGGAAGACACTGGGCTATAGAAAGGTTTAACCACACCACATGCTCTGATCAGCCTTATGTCCAGACCTTCTGGAGGATTCATCTGATTGTACTGATTACTGTTATGCTGAAAGGTCAAACTTGGTCATCATTGGTACTGAAATCAAGAAGCTGGCATTACTTCTGGAGCCTCTGGCCCACTCTAGGGTTAGGCAACATTAAACACAACCCAATCCCACCCACAGTGACATCTTTGGGCTATTCTGTACCCAGGTTCTGGCAAGTCAGAGTTGGACTGATATCAGTGTCTATAGGGGCACGAAAAAGCCCAAGTAGAACAGACAGGAACTTCTAAGAAAAATCTCCACCAAGAAAAACCCACTGCCCAATCAAAAAACCCCAAGTCCAAGTTCAGTGATTTTCTTTTGTTGGTTTATTTTTGTTTTAAATTCACTGTCAGAAATCTTGTGCTTTGAGGAAATGTGGAAATTTAAAAAGCTTCTTCCCAGCTTTCCTTCTTCATGGCTACCCATTAGCAGATAAACCTCAATCACACATCTGTACAGATAAACTCTTTGAGACAAATTTAAGAGAATGAAAGAACCACAAGCTGCTAAAACAACTTTGAAGACAGAATGCCATCTCATGGAAAGTGATCTTTCATGCTTATGTGAAACTAATTGGGCCTGTTCCTCTTCCACTACGGAAGGCTGCCAGGGGCTTTAGTGGTGCAATATCAGATCACCTCTTCTTATGTGATACATGAGTTTCTCATTATTTCAAGTTTTAATCAACGTTATTACTGGCAAGAACCGCAAGAAAAACTATCTGGAGTCTGTTTATAGCTTGAGAAAACAAATACAATCTTACCTTTGGGTCATTTTCAAGCAAGAGTGCTAATCTTTTTAAGTTTAATTGATCATAGTTCACTCTGTAGTATCCACTGAAATTTGCATTTAGCAGGATCCAGTCATATTCTGACTCCAATACTTGTATTTCAGGAAACACTTCTGTAAAGCGACATTAAAATGTATAATTTTATTTCCTGCACACTGTTAAACTCTCTTGCATTTCTAAACACTGGACTAGGTGTTCCTTTGAGATCTGAGACAGAGGTTTGAAGCTGAACTCAAAAACGTTCAGTGCATTTTTGCTCTCCTCTCCGCACAGCGGAACTTCAACGAGCAACTGACCCCTCAGGTACTGAGCACCTTCAGTATGCAGCTGGGAGAGTTCAGAATGATTACCCAAGAATAAACAGTCTGGATGAGAAGAAACACCCCGACATGCCTGTGGTGGAACATGCACCCCCAGCACACCAGCTGCTCCCGATGCCGCTCCAAAACACAGCACTAACTACCTTAGGAAAGGACTAACTGCCTACCAGTGTCCACATAAACAGAGGTAAAGGAAAGCAAAACAGAGAATTTTATGTAAAAAACCCAAGCAATCAAAATTTTTATTTTAAATAAATGTCCCATAGTCTTTTTGATTTATATCACTCTCTAAAAGTGTCCTTCTGAAGCCCCTTTTCATCTCACTACTACCTACTTTATGTGTGGCTGTCTGATTACTTGCTCCTGATAGCCTACAATACAGGTGAAGGAGCCAGTGCAGCCCTGAAGGCTCTGAGCCATCTCATCAGAAGAGGATTCAAATGCTTTTTTAACTGGATGTGATCATCCTGATATAAGAAGACAATAAATCAATATTGATGAGTAGTCTAGATGCAGCACCCTGAACAGAAGACTGAGACTTCAATGTGTTTTGACAGAGCAAGAACTACAGGGTTCATCCTCAATTATCCTCACAATGAGAGGGAAAAGTGGCACATGACAGATGATGCTTTAACCATTTAAAAACTGCGTGGGTGGCTGGAATATGGCAGCAGCAGTTCTTCCTCTGTAATGGCACATTGGTTCAATGCTCTGCTCCTTATCAAGAACACTCTTAGATCCAGCTAAAATAACAAAACTACGCTCCTCAACTCACCAGGGTGAGTGAAACCTATTCTCTCATAACACCATCCTTTCCCTGGGGTGTCTTGCTTTGCTATGCAGACACGAATCGCTCAGGGACACTGACCAATACAATCATCCAGGCAGAAGATAAGTGTGTAGACATTGCCTGAGGAGCCCTGAACCATCAGGAAAGGATTTCAACACTGTACAGTGCAGCACTGGATGAACACGCTTGACTGCTGGTAGCAGCCCAGCTTAGGGTTTAATTCCACCTATTCAGAAGTATAATAAATTAGCTCCTTCAGAACTCTTTGCAGGAAAAATACACATAAGCAAAATCAATTTTCAGATGTTTCCTTGTTACGTATTGTTATGCCACTGCAGTGTAACAATTGAACCTAAAACTATGCTTCATACAAAATCTATAATTTTCATTTACCAAAACGATTCTGATGAACAGCTCTGAATGACAACGTAACGGTTCTCCGAAAGAAGCTGTTTCAAACTCACAGGAGCTAAATGGTAACTTAATTTAAATGTGCCCTCAACATTTCTACCTTTGTGAGAAACTGGTTTATTTCTGCATCCAAAAGTCAAAAATAGGTGTATGTATCTTTTTGAATCCTAAAACACAATTCAATTCCTTTGACTGAATAGTGTCTGGTAAGTTTGATAAATGGCTTTCAAATGCAAGCGGAACACTTTTCAAAGACTGTTTCTACTTTATCAAAGTCCCTTCAGGCAGATGCAACATGATGGAATTTTTCAATAACTTCCAGAGTCACAAGAAGAGAGGAGAAATGGAACTGTTGTCACTTCAATAAGACCAACTTAACACATAACTCTAACCCTTCCAAGTAAGTACTTCCTAACAATCCTTTTCTACTAATTCTCTGATTTTTCACCTTAGCAATCACTGGTTTCTTTAACTTTAAAGCATTCAGGGATATAAACATTCACTGTTTGTTCATTTACTTGTCCACATACTGTAAAATGCTCACTCAAGATATCACAGTAGTTTTTAACCACTGCAAACAGAGAGTGGAGAGCTGCAATATGCCTGGATTATATTTAAGTTTCTCTCTTAAGCATTCCACAAACACATCGGTCTCTGCGTTTCCTTGTAAATGACCCAAAACCTGACGTTGATTAGGGCTGACTTGCCAAACAAAAATAATTACCCCATTCTAATGATTACAATTTTATTTCCCAAAAAAATACAGCCATTTCCTGGCAAGCACTGAGACGAGAAAGAACTGAACTTTTTATTTTATTAAAGGTGCCCATAAACTCATTTTCTGTTTTGCTATTCAGGCAGGTATCACTCAGGGACAGTGACCAATGTAACTGCATGAGCCCATAAACTCCTTTTCTTTGTTATTATAAGGCTCTAAAACTTTAAATAATCCTCCTTTTTCTACAGAACTATTTTGCATCTAATTTGCCCAAACAAATTACATTACATCGTGTGGAAAATATTAATTTGTTGCTTTTCCAGGTATCCATGCGTGACAATATTTGTTCCCTTCACACAGTTGTTTTTAATCTTTTCAGTCTTGCACTACTACTTGAGCTGACCATTTTCTGATATATCACAGCAGAGATCCTACTATACTCCAAAGCTGTCATTAACATCAGTGGGATCTGCTATGGTAAGAATAATCCAGGAGCATGAGGGACAAGGAGTTTGGATTTGTGTACAAAATGACAAAATCAAAACTATTGTGGAAAGCTCTGCTCACAAAATGCATTCTACCATATTATCAAACATGAATACTGAAGTTTGATGCAACATAGAAAAAAGACCTAAATAAATTAATGTATTTGAAAACCTATTGCAACATAAAATTAGGAAAACAGATAAACATATTTCTGTAATAAAGTTTTAATCTCCCTATTCAATTCCAATTTATCTTCTGTTTACAGAAGAGTTAGATGTGTTTTTATCAGCTTGGTTGTGGAAACATTACTTACTGCTGCTTTTGTCTAGCCATATTAAGGGTTGTGATGATCCATTTCTCACCCAAGAAATAGGAATAATCCATGTGTTACTTAACAAAAAAAAAAAGATAATATAATTAATTCTTACACTTAAAAATAACCATCTCAGTTTGTGCTAATCTAGATTGCAGATGTAAGAATTTCCTTCTTTCTGATGCACAAAAACTGGTGGTACTTATGCTGGATCAACACTTAGATTCAGCAAATATAAGAGAGTTTTAGCACGGCTTCCAATAGACACTCTTACCTAGAATATCATCTGATGCTAGGTATTTTAATACCACTGTATCTGTGCTCTGGCTCTTCTTCTTCAGGCAATAATTTTATTCTTCATGCTTGGAATCATAGAATCATTAAGTTTGGAAAGGACCTCTAAGATCATCCAGTCCAACCATCAGCCCAGTTCCACGGTGCCTACCAAACCATGTCATGAAGTGCCATGTCTACGTAGTTTTTGAACACCTCCAGGGATGGAGATTCCAGCACCTCCCTGGGCAGCCTGTTCCAATGCTTCATCACTCTTGGAAAACAAATTTTTCCTAATATCCAATCTAAGCATCCTGTGATGTCACTTGAGGCTGTTTCCTCTCATCCTATCCCTTGTTACTTGGGAGAAAACCTCGTACGCTTCACTCTATTTCTGAAGAACATGAAACTCCCTTTCAGACGAGTACGTAGTGAAAAAAGCTCCAGAAAAGCAATGCAACTGTAGTTCTCACAACTGTAATCTTCTTTCTGGAGGACTGTAAAACTCCTACTGAGAACAAATGAAAGCTTGCAGTTCCCTACAAAAATGAAAAATTGCTTAATACACATCCTGGATTTGCTTACATTCACAAGGTATTGTCTCTTTCTGAAACTACAGGAAAGGACTAGCATTTGTAACTTGGCACTCCCTATGTGAGCTAACCAAAAATGCCAAATGGACGAATGCTTTGCAATTCCTGGAGCCTGGGAGCAACAGAAACTCTCTGAATGCTTCTGTGGTTTGTCAAAATTTCTCTTGGCTCTGCAATAGCAGACAGAGGAAAACTGCTTTGAGTTTTGCCCTTACTTGTCCTTTCTACCCACACGAGAACTCATCTCATGAGTCTTGCCCATGCATCCCAGCACTCCTGACAACTGATGAATTTATGGAAGTTCAAATATTATCCCTGAGTTTTTAAAGGGTGTGACCAAAGGCACCTTCTGGTTTTAGGCATCTAAGGAAGCAGCACAGCTTTCAAAAGCACCAGGCAATTGGCAATACTCACTGACAGGAAAGTTAGAGCTACATGTCAGGTACTTGGCACTTTCTGAGAAAGGGTTCATTTTTACAAAAGTACTGAAATGCAAACCCTTTGTCCTTGTCGAGCAGGAGAGGCTGGCACCACGTGCACTGGCATGGTTCATCCAGTTTGCTGGTCCAAACAAGTGAGGGATGAGGAAAGAAGAAAATGCCAGCAAAACTCCTGTGCTGCAACCTAGTCATGGCCTGTGCCTGTCCTTCCCATGGCTGGAAAAGTGACTGCTCCAGAGGAAAGCAAACCTTTAGCAAAACAACTGGCTTGCAGAACTACTGCAAACTCCAGTCTCAAATGGGTTTTTACTTGACAGCTCATGAAAAGAAAAAGCATCAGGTTACAAAATCAGATGGTCAAAATACAACGTTCTAACTGGAGAGTTTCCTTCAAAAATAGGGTATAAACAGATAACAAAACAACCCAGCGAAACATACTTGTGTGAATCAGTACTGCTTTCATTCTTCCTATTAAGAAACTGTTCCTGACTGATTGTGCCAGTGGTTAGACTTAATGTTAAAACTGGAAATCCATTTTGGCACGTCCAGGAATCCATTATTTGTTTCACAGATTCTGGCAACTGAATTTCATCCTGTGCACCTATGACCTGCAGGAGAAACAGGAGTTAGAAATATTTACGATAATCAGGTACTTACCAATACTGCTTCAGCAACACTCTAGGGACAGTCTTAGAGAAAACATAACTGCTTAGCAGTTTGCTGCCTTTGATTCATGCAAAAAAATCAAATGCTGAGCTACAGGGTCAAATGCTGAGCTACTGCCCTGGGTACAGACTTTTCTGGGTCTTTGATCATCAAGCCCAAAGCAACACACACCCTGATCTCAACAAACTTAAGCTCCAGAAGATTGGGCTACGCAATTTCACGAAACTCAAAACTCCACCTGGCCCTGACTCCCCTTGTCATCTCTCCACGTCCACTCACCTCCACCCAACTCAAGTGCAGTAAAGCAGCCAAATAAACACTTATGAAGACATTAGCCAAAAAAGCCAGCAGAGTAAATTTTATGTAAGAGAATGACTGCACTAGGGATAGCCAAATTCAAGTGCAGTCTTCTATTATAGGTAATGCCCTAAATTTGGACTGTGCCAAACACCAGAGCAAGAATACTAGAGAAAAAATGATTACCATCTGTATGTGGGTCCAGAGATCGTCTTGGTTAGTATTTGAGAAGGAAAATTCTTTCAGATATGACTGTGTGGAAAGAAACAGAAGCATCAGAAATGATGAGGGTTCAATGGAAAACACCAACAAGACAAACAGCAATTTGTACAAGTATAATTTTCGAGCTTATGAATCAAGATGAAGGCGTTAGTTTCTCAAACTTACAGTAAGTGCTCTGAAAAACAACTTCTCAGTCAGGAAACCAGAAAGCATCCAGGTAATAGAAGCTCCCTGAAGTACAAAAAAAGCTATGAGAAAACATGAATTATTAAAGCAATTGTTATTGCAATATTTTGTCAAGTTATAATCCACAGTTTAGGCTACTCCTACGCTTCACATATCATGTAGATTGAAAACGTTCTCACCGTTTCTTTCATAGCCAACTAGATTTGCAACATCCAATAAATTTGTGTGTGCAGCAGATACACACTTTGAATGACAAGACAATTCACAAAAATCATAGTGATTCAACAGTTTGTCTCAAATCTATTCTGTACCATTAGCTTAGAACACGCAAAGAGCAAGAATTTAGTGTTTTTTAACCTTGTTGTATGTGATGCTGTCAAACAGAGACATTAAAGAAAACGATTCCTTGATCTTGTCTTCGCTCTCTGACAGTGATCGAGTTCCTATTTCATTGTCTTCCCGTAATACAGGTTGTACAACATGATCATAAAAAATTTTATCCTGCAAGAAAAAAGACAAATCTAAGTGATCAGAACAAGAAAATATTTATTGTCAGGAGAGAATGTAGACTGTAGGATTAGCACTAACAGAAAGAGTCTGTCAATGAATGAGGAGTATTCCTTTCTCCCTTCTTCAAATTTCCCATGAAGTAAAACGGACCGCACACCCAATCCTAACATTTTCCATATGCAACATTAGTAATGAATGAAAATTTTCCATCTGAGAAGACTGTGGTCCTGGGTCTGACAAAGAAAATTACAGTATAAGCCTCTGCGAAAAATAAGTCAACTATATTAAATAGCAAATGAAAAAAATACTGAAAGCTGAAAACCTGTGTGCCATTTACATCTGTAGGTCATTCATAGGGATTATTTTCTTCCTAAATTCTCTGTTTCTCCTGCTGCAATCTGGAGGAATAACCTAAAACCTGAGCTACTGAGGTTAACAAGGCTTAACTATGCAGCATTTCTGCTCTCAGACAGTAATTATGCAATTAAAGAAAAAATCCTAAGTTTTGAGCACTTGAGGCAATTTTCAGCACTTCTGCTTCTCAAGGAGAAGAACACAGGCTTCCAATTAATGGGATCAAATTTGTTGACCAATTTTTCTCCTCGTGAACAACCAGTATATTTAATTTTCTAAACGATATTAAATTACAGAGAACAAAGTGGGCTGGGTTTGAAAATCAAAGCAGAAGATTAGCATCTCTCACGACGTAAAAACCATCATGACAGAATTTGTTTGACACTCCTGCATTATTTTCCAATTAAACATGTAATGAATTACTTTGATGAATTAGAAAAGGAAAGGGTGAATAGTATTTCATGTGAGTCAAATAAGAAGCAGACTGGATTGAGTGCAGTCTCGGGCCTGCCCAGACTAAAGGATTCTCCTCTCTGCCGAAGCCGAGGGCACTGTGCACTGATATTTAGGATTGCACAGGTGAGTACACAATTAGCAGCACCTATCCTCCTATCTCAGTGACAGATGGACTTTTCTAATACACTATGGGATTTATGCTTATTTCCATTTGGGTGGAAAGGGAAGGAGTTCCGCCCTGCTGTCAGATTAGCTGTGTGCATCATATCTGCCTTCTCCACAACCAGACATCCATAGGCTTAGTAGGGTGAGAAGACTCCAAGTGGCTCAACTCAGTCACTGCCCAGTAAAGGTACCTGAGGAGTGAGGGGTGCTTGGAAAAGAGCCGGGACAGTCGGGGAGGCAAACCATCAGCTACAGGACCCAGGACAGAAAGCTGGGTTTGCTGCACATCGGGTTTAGCGTAAAACACCAACTCTCTGTCACTACAGAATCACAGTTGCCCTCTGTGCCAGCTGTAGAAGAGCTGGGTGTGATCACAGCTCCCAGCAGACAGATCCCTTCCAGGGAAGAATTAAGACCTGGTCGCCTTTCCTGGGGGAACTAAATTACCAATGCAATGGCTTAATTCAATCCCATCTTCTGCCCTTCCTGTTCTTCATACATGCTGGAGCTTTGCTACTTCAACTTACTTCAGTAAGCATTAGTACTTACCAGTGAAAGCTTGGGTTCAACAAAGGTAGCTCCCAGGTACTCAAAGTAGGATGCCAGTCCCTCATTAAGCCACAGATCGTTCCACCAGTTCATTGTAACCAGATTTCCAAACCACTTGGATAGAAAGAAAAGATGTCTTAACGTCTCTTTAGACTGTTTTCATTTTTGCAGGTTAAACACACAAACCTACATTGAAGTAGCTTTATTTAATGTGTAGAGGTCAATTGAATAATATAATGGATATTCCTTCAGACAGTGAACATTCTGTAGAAAAAAATGCACCTTGAAAGAAGCCAGAGGGTAAGGGCAGTTATTTTTTTAATTGCTTCATCTTCAGTTCCATACTTTAAGGATGTCGGTGCTTTATGTCATTCTTCTACTCTATTTATTTTTAAACACTCCCCAATAAATACCTAAATATTTATATTGAAATGCATAAAAGTTCATATCAGGCTATGAATAAAAGTAGGGCGGTTATCAAGGAATTACAAAACCATTTTTCCATATTCTTAACAAAAGGAAATTGTCAGGGGTATGATAACTAGAAACGGGGAAACAACCATTTCCAAAATCAGCAAATCTCTATTCTCAGCAAGCAATAAAACTTCCACAACAGCTCTCACATTTGGCAGTTCTTGAACAAATGTCTGAGAACAAACTTGCAGATCAGTATTTTATTTGCTAATACTTAAAAATGTGAATGATGACTTTGTTTTAAAATAGTTTAATTAAAGTACTGGCATTTGTTTAATTGACCTGCAATAAAAACACTCTGCTCATCTGAAGGTCTGAAAAGTTACAGACCTTGTCAGAAAGGCTTACAAGTTCACCAGCCAAGTTCAACAGTTTCACAGACTTTGTTGACTGAGCAAACAGTTCTCGCTCTGGCAAACAATAGTAAATTTAATATAGTCAATAGAAGAGTAAAACTGAAGAGTCAAATAGACTTCCAGTACTCTAATGCTCAGATCCCTCACCTAACAAGTCATTATTTTTCTTCTACTCATCAGTGACTGCGTCATCAACAACCAGAAGGAAACAACTTCATAGACAAACAAATGTACAGAAGTTTTTACCACATGCCTGGTGTCCCAGCTCATGCGAGACAATTAGGGCAATCATTGCCTTTCTCCTTGTGAATTTATCACTTGGGATGTACAACAACGATGATTCTTGGAATGTCATTAGCCCCCAGTTTTCCATAGCACCTGCTCCTAAATCAGGCAGTGCAACCAGATCTAAATTGAGTCAAACTGAGGGGAAAAAAAAAGAGGTATCTTTAAATTTTTCAGAAGAAACACGCTCATTATTTTAATCCTCCTGGTTCAATGTGGAATTAGGGGATACTACACTTTAGTGATCTCCATGGTATTATGGCAACATGCTTGCAAATGGTCTGCGAAATTTCTTCTCATCCTACTTCTCATCTCTGATTGCCAATGTTTCAGGAAAACATACAAAAAATTTCCCTGAAGCTCGGATCTGTACTGCATCTTCTACACACAAGTTTTGCTCAAAAACAAAGATTGTATTCAGCTAATGCTAGAGCGGAATATGTTCTCTTCTGGATCTCAGAAATCTTTTTCTGTTTGAGTTTTTCATGTGTCTGGGAAGATCATTCTTACCTCTTTCTCCAGCCTGGCAACTGTTTTAAAAAAAAAAAATCTTGCTCTTAACAGTTTTGTGAGTAGAGGGATCCTTTCCACTCTTATTTGAACAAACATCATCTCTTTGTTTCCACCGTAGGGCTGTTACTTCTGTACTACCCTCCTGCCTTAGGCATAGGGAGCAGTTTTCCTGTTCAGGTGTGAGAGCTGGACAAAACATCACGGATCTCAAAGAAATACTGTTTAAACTCATCGGGGAAAAGCAAAATTTGGGGCAAGTATACAGTGCATTTTGGAAGAAGACAGAAGGCTGCACTCTAAACCAGCTGACCATGAGCCAGTTCCAGTTCAAAAGCCAAGCAGTTAATGTAAATGTGGTGCTGAACCCAAGCAAAGCCAAACTGCATCTCAGCAGGGCTTGGTGCCACAGGCTTCCAGCAAAGGTATATTTCTCTGATGCAGCTCTCATCTGGACAACCTGGGGCAACAGAGCTCAATTATAACTGTAGTAAAATCAGGTGAAGACAAACCCTTCAATATCCCTGATTTTAAATGTGTTTATTTCTAATGTCATGTTTTGTAAAAGGAACCTCTACCATTTACAAGGAGCTATGTTTGGTTGATCTAATCCTATTGATTTTTAATTGAAACTTCAAAGGAAGTCAACAGGAAATGCAGTTGGTATTGTGGGGATTGTAGCATTCTGTGTTCTTTGCTTCAACTTTGTCATATTATTCTATTCTATTACATAACGTTACATTATATTATGTTATATTATATTACATTACATTATGCTATGTTACATTACACTATGTTACAGTATTTTACATTACATTATATAATGCATTAATGCATTGACACCACTGCTAAACACAAGAACACAAATGTGAAACAGAATTTCCTACAGTCCCTGAGGAGCTTTTATTATTACAAAGATGATAACAAAAATCAACGAGATTAATGAGTGAAGACTGCATAGATTCCATTTTCCATAGGAAGTAACTGTAGCATTCAGCAAGCTATTCCAAATACACAGGGAGATAATACATTTGCACACAATGAAAATTTATTTCTTTCAGGTGCCAAAATAGGTATTTGACAAATGCACAAATTATCTAGTCAAGACAGGAGGGAAATTCTTTCCCAACAGTCCTGCAATCTCTTAGCATCATAGGCAGGTCCAAAACTCATAGCTGATAAGAACTGCCTCCAGTGCTCTCCATATTCCAGCAATTCTTATATAAGAGCACATTTCCCCATAATGCGAATTCTGAAACCCTTGGCAACCCAACTACAAGTAACAGACAAACTGTACAGTGGAACTACGTGACAGCACCCTTTCTTCTTGACAGAATCGTAACTTAACAGGCTGATCTGATGTCTATTTTAAGCAGAAAAGATGTTTTCCTTTAGGAATCTTTTTTTTTTCTAGGGAGGAATGTGCAGCAACATAAAGCCAACTTACAGATAAGATAGGGAAATACTGAAGAAAGCAAGTGATGCTTTGGGACACGGGTTAAGGAGGCAGGGATTTGCTGGGAGGACATAGGGACTACAATAGCCTTGCCTGGAATGGTCTATGCATCCCAGTAAGAGCCATATGTGGGAACAGGTCCCTTCTGTGCAGTTTCCCCCTTTATTAGGAAAAGATGTTCAAAAAGAATGAGTGAGATGTGAAGGTAAGAGTGCCAGGTTACAGGATAACAAAAGCCATGGTACAGAAAGGAGACTTCAGTGAGTTACAGCTTAGGGGTTTTTTCCATGAATGTGGTGAGCTAGAAAAGAAAATACTGCAGAACCCATTGTTTCTGTGACTATTAAACCATCAGCAGCCATTTCTGGTCCATTTAAGAAAATTAACAATCTCACCTGTCTTTGGCAGAGGGTAGCTGATGTTAAGGAAGTCTTCCAGAAATGAGAATATTGGACCAGTGATATTTAAAGCATAGTCAACATACCCATCTTTAACTGCCTCTTTCCGAGCCCAAATACGTATCTGCAATAAAACAAGGAAAAGTTATTTTGGATAATCCACACATTTCCATCTTCTTTGCTGCTCTTCTGGGAATTATTGTTAGAAAATGCTGCCTGCCCACATCAGACCATGCAATGAAGCTTATTGGGAAAAAAACAACTCAGGTTTTTCTGGACCTAACAGAATGTGGCACAGAGCATAATTGTGCTAAAATCTAGGAGAGTTCAAGCACTTCAAAAGGATCAAGACTTCACTCCAAGTATATATTGTTGGACAAAGAGACTCTTAGGTTTTTCTGTTAGTATATGGGAAATGCTGTAGTTAGAATCACACATCTTAAGCTAATGGATTCTAGTCAATGACTCTGAGTAACCAGCTTCCCTTCAGATCACCACTTTTTCCCTGAAGAGAGAGAAATGGTTGTTCAGAGAGCATCTGCTGTCCAAATTTACAAACTTCCCCTCGTGAACTTTCTGACAGCCTGGAACAGACCACCAGAGAGCAAAGGCATCTGACCCCATGACAGCTCTACTTCTGAGCAATGCAGACAGTGGCAGCAAGCAAAGCTTTCCCCTCCCATGCCCATTTGCTTTGTCACATCACTGAAGAGGCTGCTTGCCCATGGTGATGGGGTGGACTCAGAAAAGGTTTATGTCTCTATCAGGTATCTCTGGATGCAAGACCCCACAGGCACCCCTGCACTTCAACAATCCCGCATGACTTGCATCTAAATGCAATACATGGTCTCAAAAAGAGCTGCACAGCCAAACGCTAAGAGCACAGTTATGAAGCATCAGGAATTAATTTATAAGGGAAAAAAGTAAAACATATTCAACCAACAGAGTGTCCTCAGCCTCTGGGCCCCTCTTTCCAGCCAAGGCTTCAGAGGGGATTCAAAGACCCGACCGCTTCATTTTGTAGAACATAAACACAATGGGCAGGCTTAAAATCCTAATCCCGGTGTGAGCTTTGAGTTATAAAAACTGATGCTTCTGGTTACTGGAAATGACAAAAAAGACACAAGGAATATACTCACAGAAACACTGTGGAGGCATAAATATTGAGCCTCTCTGTCTGAAACCCTCTCTCCTCTAGCTCACAGAACATGGAGGGTGTTTTTCCCTCTGAATAATGCTCATTTGAATGCTTTGTTTTGCTAACTCCTATCAGTACACACCAGCCCAAGACAAAGGCACCACAGTCAGAGCCATAAGCATCCAACTTGTTCTATCCAGGGGGCAGCAGGTAGGACATTGTGGTGGGTTGACCCTGGCTGGCCTCCAGGTGCCCACCAAGCTGCTCTATTACTCCCCCTCCTCAGCTGGACAGGAGACAAATATAACAAAAGACTACTGGATTGAGATAAAGACAGTGAGAGATCTCCCACCAACTGCTGCCACAGGCAAAACAGACTTGACATGAGGAAACAATTTATTTCATTACCAATCAAATGAGAATAGGGTAATGAGAAATAAAACTGAATCTTAGAACACCTTCCCCCTACGCTTCTTTTCTCTTCAGGCTCAGATTCACTCCCAGTTTCTCTGCCCCCTTCCCACCAAGCGGCGCAGGGGGACAGGGAATGGAACTCGAGATCAGTTCACTACTTGTTGTTTTTGCCACTCTTTCCTCCTCACACTGTTTCCCTGCTGCAGTTTGGAGTCTCTCCCATGGAAAGCGTTCCTCCACAAACTTCTCCAACGTGAGTCCTTCCCGTGGCCTGCTGTTCTTCTCAAGCTGCTCCAACGCGGGCCCCCTTGGACTAGGGGAAGCTTCTAGCAGCTTCTCAAAGAAGCCACCCCTGTCCACCCCTGCTACTAAAACCCTGTTCTGAAAACCCAATACAGACATACCAAGTCCAATCTTCACATTAAAAATGAGCTAATATTGTGCTTTCAAGATCACCTCTGCACCTTCCTCTCACCTTGTCCCACCTTCGCCCAATAGGGTGCTGACGAACTAACCGTACAGCAAACACTGTGCCATCAGTTATTAAGGACAGCAACTATATGCTACCCTCAAGAGCTTTATGCTTCAGCTTGCTATTTGCTTTGGAACAGATTTATATATCTATGCCCTGTTGACTTCCAGCAAAAGAAGGAAAGTGAAACAACTGGTGCCAAGGGACTGTATTTTTTACAGATGCCCTCAAGAAGATTTGGCCATTGTAGTGTCAGAGGAAAATCAAACACCCACTAATGAAGAAGCTTCAAACACAAAACAGTCACTTTTGGAGGCTAAAAGATGTGTCCACTACAGAATAAAAGGATAAAATACAAGTATGCAAAATGCTTGTACTAGAGTATTGCTCCTGGTGATGTCATGATGCTGGTCCTCAAAGGGTCCTGAAGAATAAGCCACATTTTTGGCATCCCCTGAGCTGTTTGTCAAAGCAGAGAACATCGATATTTTCCTACAACTAAGATGACCCTGAATTATGAACAGTACATTCTGTGGAGTAGTTTTCTCGAAAGTTTTAACATACAGAGTCCATACTTAGTTGTGGAATCGCATTCAATTATCAGGACAGGACATAAAAGAAATGTCCTAAAGGAAAGCTTTCTGCAAAACATCTTCACGATAAATATTAGCAGTTTTGCCACATAAGCAAATAGTTTCGCAATGGAAAGCACAGTTATGTCTGTGATATCTTCTACAGCACACGATGCACCGCAGCACCAACTCTGGTTGAAAACGGCTGTAATGTCTTAAGCAGCTTCATATTTACCTCATTTCCCCGCTCGGTTCTGCTGACATAATCAAAGTCTCAAATCACAAAAGCAGTCAAGTAAGTTGACATTTTCAGTGAAGTGTTAAATATGGTAACAGCCCACAGGCTTCCGTTTTCATCCTTCATTTCAGATACATCTAGAAAAAATATCAAAGTAATGTTCAAACCATTGCTCTTCCATAACAAATAAAGAATCTTGTGTTTCCTGCGTGTTTTCCTACACCTCTCTTCAATGTGATGTATTTCTGCACTACCTGCATTTGTTTGTGGTAGAAGGCAAGCAGCCAGGCTTGTTGCTACTGCCACGTACCAGTCGTGACCTTCCATGTAGATACCAATAATCCACTTTTGAGCTCCTTAACTGGAAGGTTTTCAAACTGAGTCCATTCTAGGATGTGGGCAAACTGTGGACAATTTGTCTCAGGCTGCATATTGCTAAAATCTATGATCTTATTGTGCTTTATTGAGAGTCAAATCTAAGTCATGCCTGCCCAAGAATTAAGAAATATTAATCAGAATGCTTCCTTCTAAATAAAAGAGATGATAGGAACAAGACTGTCAGGGGAAGAAAATGCTTTAAGTAATTCTCATGGACATCCATTCTATTATAATTGCTGTTACTTAGCAAATGCAGATCTCATAAACTCCTTTTCTAAAGGTTGAAAATTATTTAAGTGAAAAATAAAGATTCATGGCACTGAACTGCAAAAAAAAAAGTATTAAGAAGGAGAAAAGTGATCCAGCAGATTTCTGTAGGAATCCTGATTTACAGAATTTGTTGGGAAATGTGTACCCCACATGCATCCCACAGGAGATCCCAGCAAGGGACAGGAGGAATCCCTCCAGAGCCTTACAGTCCTCTCTCTTATTTTGCACATACGCAGGAGGCTATAGTGTCTCTGCTCTCTAAAACAATTTTTTTCTATGTATGTTGTAAATATGTCTTAAAATCGACCCAGAATGAAAGGAATCCCTTAATCCCACAGTTACAGGCTCTGCATTCCAGGGAAGCCATTTTGGTCCAATCAGCTCTCAGACACACTGATTAAGCAGTGAAAGCCAAGAATCAAACACTATGCAGCCTCCAGCAACCAGAGGAAAGCACATCACCACTGACAACACAATGGAATTATTGCTATCAGAGACATTAATTATGAATATCTGCCTCAAAATATTTAGGTTCATAAGCACAGATTATCTGTGCATTTTCAAGGCATTAACACACAGACAACAGAACACTTCCCTATTGGATGATATAGTCTATTCTGATAAATTACACCCTTTTAAAAAGTAACGTAGGGGGAAATAGAAACCCTAAGTCTACTTGCTGTTTACCTACCAATAGCAGGCATATTGGAAAGAGCTACATAGCTTGGGTCATGGACAATTCTGGTATTAAATGTGGCCTTCATGGCAGGTTCATCAAAACATGGGTAAACTCTCCTGGCGTATGTTGGTTCAAGCTGGGAGGCAACCAGCACACTGTATTAAAAATACAAGTAAGATTAATCAAGCATGCTACAGGTGATCAAAATCAATAGATAGTTCATTAAAACACTAAATCAGAAAAAGCAAGAAGTGAACCACATAGATATGCAGATTTGGAATAGGTTTGGTCACTATTTAAAGCCATGATTAAACCATCAGACAGTTGAGTTTAGATGCTTCTAGAGAAAAAGACATTTTTAGTTAGGTCTCTTTTTTATTTTCCTCACAAAAGTGATACAATTCCCAACTTTAACTTCACAATTAGGATCTCTCGGTCCACCTGCTCCTCCCTCTAATGCATGCATTCTTATTTTAAAAGTACATATTAATAAAAATTGTGATAACGCTTAGGTAACGGTGTCTATATGCACTTACACACTTCTGTTAAATCACATAGAGAAGAAACGCAGTAAAAGCAGCAACAGTGCTGGACCAGTGTACCAGCAAGCTCAAGAAAATACTCAAGATAATTTTCTACTTTATGCTATGGAGCTTTACCTCACTTGGAGGAGATCTCTGTGACGCACTATGAATGATGCAGTCCTCCTGCTTGAACCAACTCAACTTTGGTCCAGGGCGATGCTCAGCAAACAGACCTCACCAAAGTTAATGCTTTGGTGTGAGGCTGGAGCAAGAACTAAGCCCCAAACCCCTCAAAAAAACCAGGTTTGGCTGGAGACTGAGCCAAAACTGCATTAACAGCATAAAACCTGACTACAAATCAAACACTTTACACTATAAATATTCACAGCAGGTTCACAAAGTCTTACACTTAGCTCAGATATATCCTAAATGAGCCAGAAGCCCTCAGGACACCATCCATACATTAAGTAATGAGTCAGATCTGCCCCACACAGTGGAGTAATAAGACAGATCTACCCCACAAGCACAGCATGACTGCACCTGATTGTGATCTATAACACTGAGCCATGTCTGAAACCTAACAATCATGTTTTATTATTACTTTTTCTTGGTACTTGAAATGAACAGATTAGCTTCCCACTGATATGTACATTACCTCACAGAAGACACACTGTTTTGTGTGCAATTTGGCCCAAAGAACAGAGTCATAGCCTCCTGGGTTAAAAGCACTGTAATCTTAAAACATGTACCTTTGTGTTTAACAGTCATAGCTGATGCTGTACCGTAACTCACCTTATGACCTCTAAAAGAAACCACGTTGAACATATGTTGATGCACGCTGACTGTTGTTATCACTACATCTATTTTGAAGTGAGGAATGGGAAGAGAGAGAGAGCAGCACAGTGTATTTAACATCTTGCCTGCCAGTGCAGGGAAGTTTTCTGTATGGACCTGATTCTCTGCTGCCCTCTGAATGCAGCTGGAGCTTCATCTGAGACAGAAGTAGCACCTCCTCTCCTCCTCTATCCTGTCCAATACCAGAAAGTGACTTAAACTTCTGCCAGGGTTGCACAGGAACAGCAAAAGTGACAGATCACTTCTTCGAGGTAATGAATAACTGAACATCTCCTTCTTCCCATGCAGCGAAGGACGCTTTGGCACTTTCAGCTGTGCAATCAACCACAGCTTGGTTCGAGGAAACACTGAGCAACCCAGTAACTGAAAATTCCCCTGCACCAGAGCAACTACCGACTGCCTCAGAAGACTCTGTAGCAGCAGGAACTGATGCAGACACTTAGCAAATGTGCCCAGAGGAAATTAGTGTTCGACAATACTAAAGAGCATAATATTGGGCAAAAGCATCATTACAAAAAAAATATGACAGATTCAATGTTATTTTTCAGCAGGTCTCCAAATAAAAAAGAAAAATGGGAATGTTTTATGCATGTTACACAAATACATGGCGTTTCAAACGCACAGTATCTCATATCTTTTGCTAGAATGAGTCATTCTTGGGGTTTTTTTTTCTGTGATTTTTTTTAAGGCAAAGTATTAGTATGAACTGAATTACTAGCAATTTTTTTCACAGTGCAATATTATCACAAACCAAATTACCCAAAAGGAAATTAATTTCTAAAAAAATCCCTAACATTGCTTAAGAAGACAAATACATTTTTTTCTTAAGCCTACAGTTTTGTATATAGATTTCATTTGCTTTTCTCCTAAGCACCACATAATGCCTCCTTCCTCTAGTAAAACAAAATCAAAGTCATAATACCTTTACATACTGAGAAATAAATATTTAACAGGACTTTTTAGACTAAATATTTGACAATTCATACTACACAGGTTCTTTTTTTTCCAGTTAATGTCTAAGAAGAAGAAAAAGAAAATGAGGAATGCATCCTACATAACACATGAATGCCCAGTGGATGCTGTTTCACTTGGTCAAAAACCAGCATAATTGCAGAAGAAATGTTTTATGTTGATGCAAAAAAGGTTTTTCTTCTAAAAACGCTCTCTCACTATAATAATGTTATTTGTAATATTGATGGGTATTTGTGTTAACATCTTTTATACCTGATTTCTTCAACTTTAAAAATACATAAGAATTAAACTGTAAAACAAACCCTGAAGTGGCTCAAAGTAAGGGATGTCCTGCAAGAAGGACATTGAGGGGCTGGAGGATGTCCAGAGAAGGGCGATGAGGCTGGTGAAGGGCCTGGGGAAAAAGTCTTACGAGATATGCCTGAGGGACCTGGGATTGTTTATCTTGGAGAAGAGGAGGCTGAGGAGAGCCCTCATTCCTGTCTACAACTGTCTGAAAGGAGGTTGTGATGAGGTGAGTGTTGGTCTCTTCTCCCAAGTGACAGGTGACAGGACAAGGGGAAATGGCCTCAAGTTGCACCAGGGAAGGTTCAAACTGGAGATCAGGAGAAATTTCTTAACGGTTCTCAGGCACTTGCAGAGGCTGCCCAAGGAGGTGGTGGAGTCACCACCCTGGAGGTGTTTCAAAGGTGGGTAGATGGGTTTCTCAGGGACATGGTTTAGCAAGTGGACAGGTACGGTTGGACTCGATCTCACTCGTGATTCTATGATTCTATGAGTTTTACAGTAAGTAGAATCCCATTCTGTGCAGTAGCTGTGCTGAACACCCAGTCCCTTTTTCAGGTGAGCAGTGCTCAATGCTATCATGCAGCCCAAGAAAACAGAAAACCTGTAATCTGCTCTGATTTCTGCCCCATGCCTTTAATGGTCTTACCCACAGACGTATAGAAAACAGAATCAAGAAGAACTCCAGACCCCTAGGCACTATTAACTGTACTGATGCTGCTCTAATCCTCTTTTCCCTCATTCTTTTGAACGTTGCAGAAGCAACGGATGGAAATCAGCACAAATATTTTCTTCAAATACATTTTGGGATGCTTCTAATGGCAGCCCTGCCCCATCAAACTGAAGCTTCAGAGGACATTTGCAGAACGACCACCAAGCAAGATTCTCAAGACAATTTTAAAACACTGATGTCAACAGTGACATACAGCCTGAATTTCAAGGTACATTCCACGGCGTTCCTCAAATTGTCAACAATACTAAAAACACAGGCACTCATCAATGATCAAACTGATAACAAACAATTTCTATGTTGGAAATTAAGCAAAGTTTGGGCTTTGGTTTCTTCTGCTTTCCACAGAGGTGAGGTTAGCACTTCTGAAAACTGCTGTCTCTGAGAACAACTTTCACACACCACCTTGCCAGCGTGTTCTGGCTTCAACTTGGAAGAGTACTTTGTGTCAACTAACTAATTTTGCCAACTTGCCAAGAGCAATGTGGATATCTGACCAAGAAAAAAGCCAGCACCCAAAGCCCAGACGGAACAAACATTTCAGGGACTTTTCTTCTCCCTAGGGTCCAGCTGTCTACTGAAAGCTCACCCTTCTGTGCTTAAAGGCTTCTGAAATGAGAGGTCTCTAATTGTTCCACAAGCACAAACTGCAAAACTCACCAAGACCTGTATTGCGTGTAAGAAATTAAGGAGTCTGCGTGACAGTAGATAAATGGCACATCTGCTGTTAGAGCTCGTGGTTTAAGTGATAAAGAGAAGTCTATGCCAGAACCAAGACCCTGAAGGTCTACAATATCCAAAGAAAAGTAACTTTACGAGGGCTACAAGACAGTCTGCTGGAGACAGTGATTTCCTTACAGAATAGTAACAGGCTTTGTACTGACAGCTGAAGGGCACTGAATGTTTTTACATCACTCCACATGAATATAATCTATTAGAATCCAACTTTTTCCATAATTAACAGCTTGATAGACCTTACAGACTGCATCCCACAAAACACACCTCCTCCTACAAAAAAGAGGAATAAAGATATAGTTGCATACTGTTGATTCAGAGAAAGCCTCTTTTAGAGCAGGAAAGGGATGTAAAATCCATTCAAGAATAATAGGAATGTGGGCAGGAACAAGTAAAAAAACCAATACATTTTACCTGCAATCAGTGGATTTCCTTTGATTTATTTCAGTGACTGAACACCATTGGCATCTCTTTAACCAGACTGCAGTCTGTCATTTCTTTAATGCTTCACGAGGAGCTAAGAATGAAACGGAACAATTGTTAGAAATCCTTTAAATAACTGGAACTATACATGTCATTTTAATGATTTTTAAACACTTTTCTGATTTTAAACTGGGGGAGCACAGCTGACAATAGCTCTTTTTCCTGATCCTCCAAAATTTATTTTTCAATAAAATAACCCCATAGTCTAATTCTGTGTTTCTTAGGTACGACTTGATCAATACAGCATCAGAAAGCACAGTGACACAATACTAAGTAATTAAATGCTTGATGCTCTCCTACTTGCCTGGATTTTTTAAAAAATATCTAAATTAAGCAGTGTCCTAGGTTTTCCTTAACTCAAAAGTTGCACAAATAATCCTGTGAATTGCAATCAGTGAATGAAGAAATAGCAACTGAAGAAAACCAAGATACATTTGCTAAAAGTACTTATAACCATAGTGCATTTTTCTCTAAGGCTAACCAACTTATCTCCTTTTTCTTAAAAAAAGAAAGTATGCGGAAATTAAATTTTCCAGATGCAGCAGACAACGGTCTGTGTCACTAAGGATCTACACATGAACGAGCAGCTGACAATTTGGCCCAAAGAATAGAGTCATTAGCTTCCTGGGTTAAAAGCACTGTAATCTTAAAACATGTACCTTTTGTGTTTAAGAGTCATAGCTGATGCTGTACCTGCTTGAACCAGAAGTCTATGAGCTGCTGGCAGTGGAGTCATTGACAGGCTGGCAGCCAAGAACACTTGAATTTTAACTCTAGTTTTCCTTGTTCTGATCCTCAGCAATTCCTAGACTCATCGAACGGTAAGGTTGGAAGAGACCTCCGACTGATGACGTTCCGCAGCGCCACGCGGTGTCATTGGCCGGAGGGCCGTATCTCAGCCAATGGGGGCTCGAGGGGCGGGGCAGGGGCCGCGAGAGGCGGGCCGAAGGGAGGCGAGGTACGCGGAGCTCGGGGCGCGCAGCGGAGCGGCGCGGTGGGGCCGGAACGGTCGGTGGGGCTGCTGCTGGGGGTCCTGGGGGTGGCGGCGGTGGTGAGCGGTGAGCGGGTACCGGCCCCCCCCTGCACCGGGAACCCTCATGAACCCCCGTTTTTAGGCTCGGGGTTCTCCCCTGCACCCCTTTTCGAGGTGGACGCCCCCCGCACCGGGCTCCCCCCTTCAACCCCTCTTTTGGCACCAGGACCCCCCTTTACATCCTCTTCCTCAGGACTCCCCCTGCAATCCCTCTTTGGGCTCCAGGACCCTCCTGCACCCCCTTTTAGATCACCGAGACCCCCCCCGCATCCCGTCTTTGAGCACCGGGACTCCCCCCGCCTTTTTGGACACGGGGAGACCCCTACTGCCCTGCGGCCCCATTCCTGGGCAACAGGACCCCCTTGCCCCCTTCTTTGGGTTCTGGGACCCTCCCTGCACCCGCTGTCCTGGAACCTTCCCTGCACTCTCTTGTTGGGCACCGACAACCCTGCTCCCCCTTTTTGTGCACTGAGCCCCCTCTGGACCCCCTTTCCATGACACCAAGGACCTTCCTGAGCCTCCATTCCTGATCATCCTTGGTCACCAGCCCACTGGAACCCCCTTTCCCAGACACTGGGGACCTTCAAGGAGCTCCATTTCTGACCATCCCAATTACACTACTCACTGGATCCCTCTTTCCTTGACTCTGGGGACCCTCCTGAACCCCCATTCCCAGTCATCCCAGTTCGCCCCCACACTGAACCCATCCTTTTCTTGTCTTGAGGGCCCCCGTTGACCCCCATTCTTGGCCATCCCATGTTCTGCACCCATTGGACCCCCATTTCCTTGACTCCAAGGACCCCCTGAACCCCTCTTCCTTGGAGCCAGGTCCTTCTCCCAGACCCAGAGTTCTCCCCCGATGTCCCCCCACCGCTCCCATCCCACCCTAGCTCGTTCTCAATCGCAGCCATCACCCCTTGTGTCCCCACAGGTCCCCACTCCCTGCGCTACTTCTATATTGGGGTGACCAAGGCCAGCCTGGGGGTCCCTGAGTTTCTGGCCGTGGGGTACGTGGATGGGAACCCTATCATGCACTACAACAGCGACACCAGGAAGACGGTGCCCGAGATGGACTGGATGGCGGCCAACCTGGATCAGGACTACTGGGACACCGTGACCCAGATATTACAGGGCACCCAGGAGATAAATCGTGTGAACCTGGACACCCTGCGCCAATGCTACCAAGCAGAGTGGGGGTGAGGTCGAGTTGGGGGGTTCCATGGGGCTGGGTTGGGGGTTCCGTGGGCCTGGAGAGTTCCCAGCAGCTCCCCAAGGTCCTGCCCAGCTTGTGCCAACCCATCTCTTCCTGGTGGTGTTGTGCAAGGACCACCAGCCCAAGGGGGTCCCAGTTGCCAAACTGCAGCCCCACAGCACATGGTAACCCCTTGTCCCACATCTTGAGGGTCTTGTGGTCACCCCATCCCAGCTCCTCAGCATGTAGAGACCCAGTCCCACGTCTAGGGAGGATTTTGGTCAGCCCATTCCACCCCACAGTGCATGAGGTCCCTTGTCCCACATCCTGGGGGGCTTCTGGTGACTTCATCTCGGCCCCTTAGTGTGTAGGGTCCCGTGTCCCACATGTATGGGGACTTGTGAATGTCCCATCCCAGAGCTGGGGGGCTTCTGGTCACCTCCTCCCTTCTCCTTGTTGCCTTTCATGGCATTTGTTACTCCAGCCCAGCTCCCGGAGTGCCGTGGGGATGGGAGCAGGGGGTCTTCATCATGGCTTTACGGTGCTGTAGACCTCAGGAGGGCAATGCCAGGGGGTCCGTGTCCCACTGAAGGTCCAGGGCTGGAGCAGCCCCATCTCTTAGGTTGTGTTTCAGGGGTTGACACGATTCAGAGGATGTACGGCTGTGAACTCCTGGAGGACACCACCACCAAGGGGTATCGGCAGGATGCCTACGATGGGAAGGACTTCATCGCCATGCCCTGCCCTGCTCTGCCATGTAAAGCTTTGCCATGCCCTGCCATGTAAAGTAAGTTATGCCATGCCATGCCCTGCCATGTAATGTTATCCCATGCCATGCCCTGCCATGTAAAGTTATCCCATGCCATGCCCTGCCATGTAAAGTTAAGGTATGCCATGCCCTGCCCTTGCTTTGCAGGCAATTATCACAACAATATTAGAATAAAAAAAACCCAACTGGGGGATATTTTTTTTTCCCCCCAGCTGAGATTTTTTTTCCCCAGTCCCAGCCGGTCTGCGAGGTGATATTCATCACCAGGGTTTGGGTGTAGGCCGTACCCGGGGCCGGGGTTTTTGCAGGCAGGGCCGATTTTAGAGGCTCCAGGGAATGTCGTTCCTGTGGAGTGCTCGCGTATTGTTGAGTGGAAATGAAGATGTTGGTGACATAAAAATGTATTAGCTGTAAATATTTTGTTGCGGACAAAAGAAAATCCTAGAATCCTAGAATCTTCTGGTTAGAAGAGACCTGTAAGATCATCAAGTCCAACCGCACCCATTATTCGCTAAACCATGTCCCTCAAAAACTCATCTATCCTTTTTATAAAAACCTCCAGGGATGGTGATTCAACTGCCTCCCTGGGCAGCTGTTCCAGTGCCTGACCACCCTTTCCATAAAGAAATTCTTCCTAATATCTAGTCTGAACCTCCCCTGGTGCAACTTCTGGCCATTTCCCCTTGTCATGTCACCTGTCTCTTGAGGGAAGAGATCAACACTCGCTCTGCCACAGCCTCCTTTCAGGCAGCCGTAGATAGCAATGAGGTCTCCCCTCAGCCTCCTCTTCTCCAAGCTAAACAACCCCAGTTCCCTCAGCGTTCCCTGTAGGACTTGTTCTCCAGCCCCTTCCCCAGCCTCGTCGCCCTTCTCTGGATGCACTCCAACACCTCAATATCCTTTTTGTACTGAGGGGCCCAGAACTGAACACAGGACTCGAGGTGTGGCCTCACCAGTGCCGAGTACAGGGGCACAATCACCTCCCTGGTCCTGCTGGTAATCTATTAAGAGGGTGATGCAGTAGTGATTACCCTCGCTGTAAGAACAGGAGAAACTGCTGATACAGGTGTAGCTATTGAGGCCTGTAG
>JAUMJL010001451.1:205000-245000 GCA_033558185.1 Dromococcyx pavoninus | reverse complement strand
ACAGTCAGGGTTAACATTAGGCTTAGGGGTAACATGTTAGGTTAGGGTTAGGATGACATTAGGATTAGGATTAGGAAGCTTTTAGGGTCAAGGTTATGGTTAGGGTTAGCGCAAATCTTCACCAAATTGGGTGGGACCCCAAAAACACACCCCATTTCTCCCCACACCCCCAATTTTCCCCAGGACCCCCATTGCCACCCATCCCCCAGGGTCCCCCAAAAATCTCACCTGAGCCGCTCAGAATCCCTCAGGGCTCCCCAAGTACCCCCAGAACCCCCTCTCCTCCATATCCCCTCAGACACCCTAAAACCCCTCAGGGTCCCCTAAAACCATCCCATACCCCCCAGGATCTCCCTAAAACACCTGAGGGCCCCCAAAGCCTCTCTGTGCCCACCAAAACCTACCCCCAAACCCCCAGATCCCTCCAAAACCCCTCAGGGACCCCCAAAACCATCCCAGACACCCTGAGGACTCCCCATAAAGCACCTCCTTCCCCCCCAAACACCACCAGACCCCCCCCAAGCCCGTCTAAGCTCCCCCCCAACTCCCTGCATTTCTTGGGGTGATGGGGTGCTGCCCCAGACCCCCCTAGACCTCCCCCAGTTCTTGGGGTGAAGGGATGTCCCCCCGTCAGACACCCCCCCCCAAGCCTCCACCTGTTCATGGGGTATTGAGAGGGGAACAACCCCCCAGGCCATTTCATGGGGTGATGGGACGCCCCCCCAGCCCCCCCCCCACGTACCCCCAACCTCCCCCCGTCCCGTTCCAGGAGAGCCCCCCATTCGCCGCCCGGCGCCCCCAGGGGGGCTGCTCCCCCCTCCTCACCGCCTCCTCCGAGCCAACACCGACACCGGGGGGGGCCCCCCCGGGGGGGTTCCCGGAGTGGGTGCTGCGGGCCCCCCACCCCCACCCCCCGCACCCCTCGATCACCTTGCGAAGAGCCAACAGCCCGGGGGTGCCCGGGCCCGATCCGCATCGCGGGGGAGGCACGAGGAGAGGCGCCCCCGGGGGCAGCCCAGATACGGAGGGGGGTAACGGGGGGGGGGGGGGGGGGCGAACATGGTGGGGAGGGTAACAGGTACGGAGGGGGGCAACATGGAGGGCTGCTGGGGGGGAGCAAGTATGGGGGGGCAACATGGGAGGGGAACCAGGTACGGGGGGGCAACGTGTGGGGGGGAACTTGGGGGGGGGAACATGGGGGCGAGGAGAACAGGTACGGGAGGAGGCAACGTGAGGGAGTGGGGGAACAGGTACGGGGGGGGCAACGGAGGGGGGAACATGGGGGGGCGACATGGGGGGGGGAGTAGGTATGGGGGCAATATGGGGGGGCAACATGTCGGAGGAACATTTCGGGGGGGGCATGGAGGGGGATAGGGGGGTGATACCCGTATCCTGTCGTAACAGGGGATGCTGGGCTCCTGGGTGGGGGTCCGGGTGCTGTATTGGGGTGGTGGTCCGGGTACCCATATCCTGGGTTAACAGGGCAGGCTGAGCCCCTGGTTGGGGATCTGGGTGCCGTATCCCTGGGCAACAGGGCATTCTGAGCCCCTGGGTGGGGATCTGGGTGCCGTATCCTAGGGCACCAGGGCATGCTGAGCCCCTGGGTGGGGATCTGGGTGCCGTATCCCTGGGCAACAGGGCATTCTGAGCCCCTGGGTGGGGATCTGGGTGCCGTATCCTAGGGCACCAGGGCATGCTGAGCCCCTGGGTGGGGATCTGGGTGCCGTATCCCTGGGCAACAGGGCATTCTGAGCCCCTGGGTGGGGATCTGGGTGCCGTATCCTAGGGCACCAGGGCATGCTGAGCCCCTGGGTGGGGGTGCGGGTGCCGTATCCCTGGGCAACAGGGCATGCTGAGCCCCTGGGTGGGGGTCTGGGTGCCGTATCCCTGGTAACAGGGCATGCTGAGCCCCTGGGTGGGGGTGCGGGTGCTGTACCCTGGGGTCCCTCTTCTCCCAGCTCTAGCGGGCCGGGCTGCGAGCCGGGCGCGGGGGGCACCCTGACCACCCGCGGGGAGAAGCGGAAGCCCTGGAGGTGAAGCCCTACCAGGCGCAGGGCGAGGGCGAGCTCAGCCTCAGCAAGGGCGAGCGCATCAAGTGGGGGGGGGGGGGGGGGGGGCGCCCGAGGGGGTGCTGGATGCCCCTGGGGAAGATCTGGGTCACCTGAACATTGGGTGCCCTTGGGATGGGATTTGGGCCCCCTTGGGGGGGGACGAGCCTGTAAACGCATTGCCTAAAGTCACGTCCATGTCTTCATACTCATTTTCAATGAACTGCTTTTCACTCCAGCTCCCTTCTTTGCAATAAATCAACTTTCCCAGCTGACCCTGCATTCCTCCTGTGCACCTCTCCTTCCCTTGCTGCATCTTCCATTTGTCTCTTTCCAGACCTCTGTGCTCAAATGGTTCTCAACAGCAGCAAGAACTGCCATGGTACAGCTCTTGATGTTGCGTAAGTGCAAAAATAGATTCAGATCTGCTTCTACTCAGGGAGCTTGCCTAGCAAACACATTTGCTTCTGCCATGAATACTATGCTGCTGTTCTGCAGCACAGAATGTCAACCAAGAGGCACACATTAGTCAGGATCATTTATTTGAAAATAAGTTCTTATTTACAGGTTTTTTAGTAATTTGTTACACGGCATTTCTAATTAAGATTTTTTCTTTAGCAGAAAGAAGAAAAAGATTATAGAATAATAGGAAGAGTTGTTAGAAGGAGAGAGTGGTTATGCATGGTTGGAAGGAAATGATTTGGACCTATTGAGTTTAGGGCTAAAATGTTGTTATGGGAAGTTGAGTCTATAAATCTTGCAACAATGGTGTTCTTAAGGTTTGCTTGGCCCACCTGATGAGGCAGCAGAGCCAGTGATTAACCGCTGGGAGTAACAGGAAATGCTGAAAGAAAACCCCTCTAACTCATCATAGCCTTGATGACTTCCTCTGCTTTCTGACCTGGCTTGATGAAAACTCAAGACTGAGCACAGTTTTCTTTGGTGCTACCTATAAAATGATCAAATGCTAAAGGGGTCAAATGATTCCAGTACAACTCTGGCTGTACCAGCTGGTAATTCCCACACACTAAAGGGATGCTCAGGTGGTCTCAAAATAGCTAGAATTTTTCTTTGGAGCCACGGCGAGCAGAGGAGATTCATTGCAGCCAACATGGCAATGTTTTCCTTAAATGTATGTAGGGGATGCAAGTAACAAATTCTTTGTATTAGCAGGTCTAGGTTTTATTCTCCTCCCAGAGCAGTACTCCAAGGTCTTGGGTTTCCTGCATTCCCATATAACTTTTTTTCCTCTGTTAACCTGAGCCCAGTACAGTAATTTTGTTCTGTCACCCCACAAAGAAAAAGAAATTGCAAGGACTGAGGACTCCCTACTTGTTCAACCACAAGTTAATATGTTTGCTAATACTAATGAATTCTGCCTGATGCCTCCAAAATGCTGTGTAGGCAAGACTATTAACCCTATATCTGCATCAGCAAGCAGCTCAGTACAATAAGAATGGCAACATTTGGTGAGGTCAAACCTAACCCAGCCATGGAGTAGTTGCACTCTAGTGCCATGGACAAAATGACCATCAGATGGTGGTGTCTCTCAGTTGCACACAAGGAGGTTATCATCCTATAAAGACTGTCCTGTGGAATGAAGCATGCTAAATGGAGACTCCAGTCCTTCAAACTACAAAGGTCTATTCAAACTCAAGTTCCTAATCAAAGAATAATGTGAATGTAGATACGTTAAGTACACCCCTAAGGAGAAATACAGTTTGATTAAGCATTAATTTATTGCAAGTAAAATTTGAAGTTTCTTAAATCCTTTCCCCTGTATAGCTCTGAAGCCATTTTCGAGTTTATGTTCCATGACACTGTTCTAAATTTTTACCCTTTTCAGAATTTACAAACATTCAAGTGGGGAAATAAAGATCCCAAGGTCGCTGTACACATCGTAAGCAAAATAGAATATAAAACTTTTCTAGCTTCCTCCTGTGTTTTTGTCACAAATTTGTAACACAGCTTTCATTCTGATAGTAAGAAAAATAATTTCTTTAGGATTGTATATCTATGTTAGATTATTATTAGCAACACATCCCTACCAACAGCTGATCCTCTAGGAAATTAACTTCAATCTAGAATGAATTATATTTATTTCTCACACTGGATTTTCTCTTCTTTGTGTGTTACTTTAGCCTGACTTTCCAGTTGTGAATACAACCACTGGACTCATAAAAATGTGCTTTATCTTTAATTACATCTTAAAATGAATACCAAAATGATAGCGAAGCACACTCTAAGATACACTTGAAGTTGTTTTCCAAGTCAATCATCTACATTTTTCTGTAACCAGTTGGCAACTTTGTTTAGCAATTCTCTCCTTTCTGTATTTTCAGACTTGGCGGACTCCAGCAATAGAGTAGTACCCGCTCTCTCATCCTCTTCCAGTGTAGTATTATAAAAAACCTGCAGCTGAAGAAATAAACACATAAGCTTAGTTCACATAACTTCACTTGCACCTGTGGACCTGAAAAATGCTTTAGACAGCAGTGCATAGAGAAAGGGGAGATGGCACCGATTAAGGAGGGGGATGAGGCAAGCTTAGTGTTTAACACTGAGGCAGGAAACCTTCTGGCGCATCATGAATGTGCCCTTTTGCCATCCCTCTGAAAATCATTTCAAATGCAGCCAACTTCACTAGTACTTGTGGTACCCTACAGTGTAGAGGACTAGTGGGGCAGCAAAATCCTCTCGTGCTGCCTATTCTACAGTCACAGAACAAGAAGTCTTTCCTGTCAATCTAATGAGCAGAACACGAGAGAGAACTGAAGGACAGTAAAGAAACTTATGTGGGGGACCAGGAAATGAACAAAAAGAGAAGTAAGATCAACGTCAGCATGATAATCAGCAACCTAACATGCCAGCAGCTCAACTTTTGCTATGTTTCCTGTAGACATCCTGGTAAAGGTGATTTTGACAGGCAGATTTTAAGGAGGAAAATGAGGCACCTTAGATAATATTTATTGGGACTCAGTAACAAAGCTGAAGGTTAATTTAAAGTTGGCACATTTGCCACCCCAAGGAGCTAATTTGTCCCTAAAGAACAAAAGGTGAAAACCTCATCGTTGATGAATGTTCAACATTCTTTGATTTTAGGAGCTAATTCTCTGAATTGCTCTCCTTGTTAAACATCCCTTCTCAGTTACTTACTGTATGCATGCACCAGTCAACAGTGAAAAACAGAAGCAATTTTTTTCATGTAATGACAGATACGAGCAGTTCAGGGCTGGCACAGGGATGTGGATCACATGCAAAAGGCACAAAAATTAGGCTGTTAAGAAAAGAAAATAGTATTTTGGAAAAGAATCTGGGGAGACATGGACTGGAGGCAAAAGAACAAGAAAGGTGTCTGAAACAAGCAGTGATAGTTACTAACTTGTCACAGGCATTAACGTGTGTTATAAATAAAGACAGCCTACAGCTACCTTCCACAGATTTTGACCCTCCAGCAGTTTCCCCAAACCTGTCTCCTTTTTCCAGATGTACAGCAGCCGGATTAGAAAGTACTGTTCATGGGCTCATCTGGGCTGCCAGACAGTCAAAACCAAAGAAGGGTGTCACACGTGCAGGCCATCTGTTAAGCACAGGGCAGGCAACCTCTTACATTGCAACAGGAAAGAGCAGGACAACGTCCCTCCCTGCACAAAAGCACTTCCGTGCCATGCTTAACAACAGCTGCACACACAGACTGCTGGGCTCTGGGTGCGTGTTCAGATCCTTATTTCTCAGATGAGAAAGTACTGAGCGAGTTTGAAGTAGCTTCCCGTCAAAATCTACACCCTCAGGAAAGCTCCCTCCCCACATCCCACTCAGGCAAAGGAAAAAAAACTATAAAAAATGTAAAGAAACTGAAATCAACCGAATCACGCTAAATATATGTGTATTTCTACATATGCACAGCTGCATAGAGTAAGGATATCATGCAAAACTCCCCAGAAAGGGAAGAGTGGAAGGGAAAATGGGAAAAAAGGGCAAAAAGGAACTAAACCAGAACAGGTCTGCACAACTGGAAAACTCGGTAACTAAAAAGTAAAGAACTAGCAAAATCTCACCACTTCCCTTGAGAAAAACAAAAAGGACAGTGAAAACCGACCCAGCACTCTCCCCCCACGTGTGGGCAGAGAACAACAGTCACCACAGGCCTCAGCTCCAGACAGGACCAGCGCAAGGGACCCACTGCTCCCAAACCTCGCTAGAAGAGAAGAGAGCCAACTCTCTTATCTAGGTCTTATTTATAGGTTGTGTTACATTAAAGGAAGATATGGAATACTTCCTTAGATTTCTGACCTCTGTTGTTAAGGAAGGCCTAAAAAGGCCATTGTTAAGGAAGGCCTAAAACATCCAAAAGCCAACCCACTACAAGTATCATTTTTCTCAATGTCTCAACCCAGCAATTATGCAATGCGTCCTATAATTCCTTTAACAAACAAGAGATTTAAAAACCTGCATTTATAAATTCACAGTAGAGCTGACACTAATTGCTTCTCTGATTTACCTCTTGGATCTGTACATCCGTATAGACAAATCTTCCCATCACTCTTAATACCTCATGTAATAATTCCTTCCCATACCTGTAAAATTGAGATAAAGGTCCTTTAAATAGCATGTTAGCAAATACAATATATTTTGTCTGATTTGAAGATACTACCACTATTTTGTTTTTATTTACCCACTATTATGTGTTTATTATATTTGAAATGACAGCTAAGCTTGCAATTACATATTCTTTTTCCCCTTTTAAAGATGTAACAATAACATTCAGTTTAGACATTTCAGCAGGATGAAGCACTTATTACCTTTCATTTTATTTCCTGGTAAGATTTGGTATTTCTACTTTGGTAACATAAATTCTTCACTGAAAACAGATAATTTAACACGCACAGACTGTTACAACTTGTCTTGTCTAGGGTTAGTAATATAGACACACCTTTGACCAGTCCCAAATTGCTGATCTCGGTTATGCTGCCACTGATGGCTCCTGATGGACTCCTCTGCCACCAAAGGCAGCAGGAAACGTGCTCTGTCACAGCCCTGCTGCTTTCCACCATTGCCAGGGAGAAAGGAATCCTTCAAACGGACATCAAAACACTCGCTTTGCTCAAGATAGAGAGCCCAAGCTCACCTGCAGCTTACCTGCAACAGCACAGGTAGGCTGGAGATGGGTTAGGACTTAAGTCAGGGAATAATGCTGCAGTTGGTCTTGCAGTGCTTGTAAACCTGTATCCCCCTTCTCTACAGCCTCTCTTTGAAAAAGAGGTTACAATCTTTCTCCAGCATTTCATACCCACACCCGCCTATGAAATGCTGCAGTATAAACCTATTTCTAGAGTTTGATTTTGAGCACCAAACCAGACTAATTTTTAAAGCAGTCTGTGTCTGATGGGCACTCTTCTTTGACATTAAGCCCTGACCAGAGCTGAACCTTCTGAAAATCCTGCTCTGCTTCTTGAGGATGTGCATGAATCATTTCCAAAAATTATCTCTGGAAGCAAAACCTGCACCTGGATTTGGCAGCTCAAACATAAACCCAAAGAAGTCACATAGCAGCCGAAATTAAGGGAACTCAAAGCTCTTTGTTTGCCGTACCTTTCACTTAAAAGTGGCCAATTTTCTGTAACAAATTCCCAGGCTATACGATGTCCGATATCCTTAGCCACCACATCTATGATGATGATTGAAGTACAATTGGAGGAAAACAATGTATCACTGAGTCCATAGTGCAGGTACCTGTTAGAAAAGAAGTCAGTAATTGCACCTAACACTTGTTGTTTAATAGTGATGAGCTGCGATCCTCACCCAGTTTGGGAAAATTCCTGTCTCAGCAAATACCAGAATGTGGTGGGTTATACCAAAGTTGGTGTATTCAGGGTTTTTGTCCTTACATTAGTGAAATTCAACATCCCTGCACTTACACTGGTGAAATTCATCGTCCCTGCACTACTCACTCTCCACTTCTTAGTAAAACAAGGGTACAGCACATCAGGTGGATATATGTGCTTTTCTTATCTGTGTCATAGAAAGAAAACCACTCTTATCCAGACAACCCCGTGGAAGGGCAAAATGCTGCTCAGTGTCTGGAGACTCACTGTGGCACAGACAGGCCCTACAGAGCAAGCCAGAGACACTCTACTATGCAAACAGGACCTGTTTATAGGGTCCCTTATAACAAGACCAAATCACAAGGGGTCTTGGAAGCTTTCGTGGGGGCTAAGACATGGTTTCAGAAGTCTGTAAGGAACCACCTACCAATGACTCAAGTGACAACAAGTGCCTGAATATCTTTTGAAAATGTAAGTAACTGTTGTCTTCATTGCCTCAGTGCATCACCTCGCATGCTCCTGCTTTCAAGAAGCACTGTTAAAGAGCTCTGTTCTCATAGGCTCTGGAGAGCAGCTGCTTTATGGCTACAGTAGATGAACTTGGTTTCTCCTATTTGCATGCCATCACCATGTTTAACAGAGGAGACAAAATATACCAAGGGCCAGGAAAATCCCAGCTTAACGTTCTTCATCCCAAAAGACTTTAAGGGTGACAATTAGAAAACTAGATTGGCTTATGAATGACTAAGGAGGACATCACAACTCCCTGAGTTGTCAGGGACAAGTGCTACCCTGTGCGAGTCACAAGGTGAAGAAAGCACCATGGCTTAGGCGGAAAATCAGGATATCTCTTTGCAACCCATCTTGCCTTCTTGCCAGGCATATTTGTTCTGCCTTCTCAGATGACTGCGATCACAAGAGCAGGGGCCTGGCAGGAGAAACATTTCTGCTACGAATTTCTGTCCTTTGATGAATCCTTAAGGTAATGTGTACATGACAGATGAGAGAACTCAACTTGAACATCTTTTTAGACACAAAGTGAGAATATATTATATGGATGCCAGTGAAAAACAGTAAGTACAGTGCCTCGGACCGTGTTCAGGAAGCATTTGGACAACACTCTTAGAAATATGGTTTAGCTTTCAGGTTGCCCCACATGGAGTCAGGAGTTACGACTCAATGATCTTCATTGATACCTTCCTACTCAGGATATTCTATGATTCCAGAAAGCTTGACATTTTTTAAAAAATAACTTTTCAATGTGAGTCCACACTTCAGATGGTGAACAGCTTGCTTGTAATGCTGTTTTGCCTACAGAAAAGCTTAGCAGGGCCTATTTATCGGGGAGTGCAGGGATAGGACGAGATATGAGGAAGAAATGTTTTCCTGTGAGGGTGGTGAGGCACTTACCCGGAGGAGTTGTGGCAGCCTCATCCCTGGAGGTGTTCAGGGCCAACTCAGATGAGGCTATGGGCAACCTGATCCAGTGGAGGAGGTGTCCGTGCCCATGGCAGGGGCGGAGTGGAACTGGGTGGGCTTTAAGGTCTCTTCCAATTCAAATTATTCTATGATTCTTTTCTATGATTACATGATTTTCATTTTTGCCCTTGACATGGGAGATTTGGTTTTCACATAGAAGCTAAATAGACTATGATACTTTAGTCTGGAAACAAAATAAGCAGATGAAAAGGAGTATGGGAAGCCTATAAAACCATAAATGGTAAGGTAAAATGTAAAGTCTAATTATGATAATTACTGTTTCTTACAGGGCAGAAAGTAAGGCCAGCAAAAGCTTTCCAAGTTAAAAAACAAAACAGGTTTAACATAAACCAAAAGGAAGCATGTTTTCATACAACCAACATCTGGAATGTGTTGCCATAGTCTGCTATAAAGTCTGAAGGTATAATTTCGGTTCAAAAAGGTCACTATATATATTGAGAGAAGACAGGCCCAGCATTAGACATGACACAGTAGTTCCCCACTTGGGAAATCCCTTTCTCAGTGATTACCAGCATCGGGGATGTTAAACCAGCAGAAGGACCATTACTATTTTCCCTGTTTATCGTACTTGCTCTGTAAGAAAACTCTTCAGGTTATTTTGGTGGTCTGTAAGACACATGCTTCTGGGGCAGGCAAACCTCCATCGGGTTTGCACAGTCCAGCATTTGTGTTCTTATGATTTACATCAAGATACACTTTGATCAAGGTCACCTGTAAAGTAACCATGGCTCTTTGGCACAGCTCATGGCAGAGAGCAGGATGTCTTTATCTTCCTTTGTGGAGTCAATATGGTTATACATTTCCCACGCAAAAGTCCATTCTTTATCACTTCCCACTGCAACACCATAGCAGCAGACTGTTCTTCTAATTAAAAAGGGAATTCTGTAAAGCAAAATATGATTAAAAGGTACTGTATTATTGTAAAGTCAAACCCTGAAGTTAACGCTTTACAGAAACCAAGAAGCCATGTGCAGCACAAACAGAAACAGAAGGGACATTTCTCTGTGCAACAGACAGCCTCCTATTACTCCTGTCCCAAGGGAGAGTCCTCAGCATGGTGATGGATTTCACCACAGGCACTAAATGCAAATGTTATCAATGTACCTCTCCACTTCATGCGCAAAGGCTGAACAGAAATTTACTCCGATGGCAATGACGTGTCCCTGACATTAACACATAGTCAATGCTTGCCATGGATAGCAGTGTGTTCTACTCTGCAGGCTATGTGAAAACAATTTATATTACTGGTATTTCAGACAATATGCCCCATTGCTAAAAATGGAACATTTAACGTCACAGTGGCATACTCAAGCTGCTTAGTGTTACATAAGCTCAAGATTGCAAGTAGAGGTGCAAAAGCTATCTGCCATTACATCAGGAGATAGGCTTGGAGATAGGCTTGGAGAAACAGACAGGTTTCTGGTCACAAAAACCATTCTTTAGGCCCCAACCCAGAAGCAGCAAATTCAAATTTAAATATAATTCAAGAAAAATGCCTCTGAATTTTAGTAGACCATCCTAGATAAAATGGGGATGATACCAGCAGAAAGAGAGACAACGTTAGTCATAAGGAAGGCTACATGACAGCAATCTTCAAAGCAGAAGGTAGAGACAAGGAAGTTACAAACTCTGGAAACCAGAAAGCACTAGTGGGAATGAGGGAGAGAGTTTGGTGTTTTGCCTGACAGACATCGCTTGTTAAGTCACAATGAAATATGTAGGGATTTTGATATTCCTTTTCTGGGTGGGGGACCCAGAAAAGGAATATTTTACATTTACATGAATTTATATTCACTGCAAAAATTAGTTTGGATTAATTCACCTGGATACGTGCCAGAACATAAGTGATTTGCCACTGGGAGTGATGCTGCTGAGACTGAGTGGTTGTGTCAACGTAAAGAATAGTGCTGTGAGGAATCCTTTTGTGACAGGTCTTATTAGATTACAGGGTCTAGTAAATCATTTAATAGTTTTATAACGTTGCAGAAAGAAGCCACTGTAGGGTGATAAGAGGCTGAAAGGTCTCTGGCTGATACAGTTATTTGTTTTCCTGCTGCAGCTATTCCAATAGTTTCAAGAAAATGTTGGTTACACGGTGTAAAGCTGTTGTGGGTGAAGAGAAAATGTCAAAGCTGTGATGTTCAGCAGTCAAGGCAGGCTGTACAGGCAGCCTACAGTGGGACAATGGTCTGCTGGCTGCTGCTATCTCTGGTGGCCCTGAAGTGGTTTATGTTGTAGAGTTCACACAGAAAGTCCACTGTGGTCCAGAGGGACTTTGGATCTTGAAGTTATATTAGATGAGGGGTGGGGATTATTAATCCTGATTTTTTGGGGGGAGTGGTTGTATGGTTTCATATTACTTCCCTTCCAGGGTTCTCTTATTCCTCTATCTTGCGGAAAATGCAAAAAGCTTCTGGGAAGAAGGGTGGTTTATTTTACAGCATTTTCCTGGAGCCAAAGCAGAAATGATATAGGGATTTCTTAACTTTTAAGGGCAACAGGAGTATGTGGTTACCTTCAGTATAAAAATAAAATGTACAGCAACCTTGTCCATTTCTCTAGACTCATCGCCTTCTTTCAAAAGAAGACAAACCAATAACAGCACCAGAGAGAATACATTAATTTAGGCAGCCACACTTCACTCAAATAAGAAAAAAAAGGTAAAACTGAGAAACTGTCTGGAAATCAGGGCTCTTGGATTGTTATCTCCACAGAACACATAAAAGTGTGCTGTATCAAATCCAGTTCAATTCTGCCAGGAACTGTTTGGAAATGTTCAGCTGAAAGCTGATCACCTTATCTGAAAGGGAAAAGCATTCCTCCCTTCCATATATGCAGAAATCTTAGTGGGTTCCACCTGTGGCAGCACAGCTGTAGCGTGCTGCTAGAAATTCTACTCTCAGAATTGAGAACAAAAGAGCATCTGAAGGGTTATGTCTCTGAAATATGAGTCAAAAGCTTATTGTGCCCTTCTCTTTTTCTATCCAGCATATGAAAAGCCTCCTTTTCGAATGAACAGGGAGATGTAATCTGTCATTAGAAACCTAAGAGATGTCCTATCTCTATGGGATTTTTTTCCCTTAAAACATAACCATTTTTTCACTTAATAAAAATCATTGTTGCATTTTTTAGACATTTATAGCCATATGACGTCTGAAGCTGTAAAGTTCCTTTGAACTCATGTCTGTGCCAGGCAGGACAGTGAAATTTATCTTCTCCATCTAATTCAAAACCATATCAGCATACATATTTCACAGACTTTTCAGATCTTCAACTGAGATAAGGTACATAGTAGTCCACTAGGAAAAACAAATATTTCAAATATAGGGGGAAGACAGGTGAGTATTTTGAAAACAGCCTGAGAATTCAGCATAGTATTTTTTGTTTTACTGTGGGGTAATAAAATTATTCTTTCTGGAACATAACACAAAGTACTTAAGCTGGGTTAACTTTTCAGTTTTACCACAAAGCACAATTTGGTTTTTATGAGGATGATTGCAACAAAGCTACTTAAAAAATCCACAAACATAAAAATACAAGTTCAGTTTACTCAGCCAACTACATATATCAATAGAAATACCAGTAACAATAAAATATTTATTACAACTACAACAAATAAAATGGTAATAAACTTAAAGTTCACTCACCAGTGCCAATACTATTTGACTATTGCATGGAAAAAATCAAAAGAAAGAAGGAAAAACAGAGGATAAGAATTTCAACATATTGTAAATGTTCTTAAACAATGTGATACTCAAATAGAGAAAGTCTGATGCTGGTAGATCCCAGACTCCAGACTCAGAGACCAGAAATCTGACCATTATGTTCCAATATCAGCACAAGAACTGACAGCAGTTCCCAGCACCTCCTTACGTGAATATAGAACATGGAAGAGAATTTCATGGGCTCCCCACAGGCAGATGCCTGGATCATACAAACATCATTTCACTCAGTATTACCAAGAGAAGCTTCAAAACTGAGTTGGTATATATGATAACCCTAAGGCTGTACCTCAACAAAGTGACTGGGCAATATGGACTTGATGATCTGAAAGGTCTTTTCCAACTGGAAGATTCTATCATTCTATGGGATATTAGCCCTGCTCTGAGGTTCACCTGTTATGTGGCTTAACAGATTTTGGTCATCTTGTCAAAAATGTGCATCCTCCAGCCTGTCAAGTGTGTGTTAAATCAATAATCGTGGAATAAACATAAAATTGGGGTTTGGGGAAGAGGAGGGGATTGAAGGGGGCACAGTGAGGCTTAAATCCTGTCATTCTGTTGGGAAAGATCAGCAGTGCAGAGGAGGATTTCTCATTCTGCCTTCCTCGTGTGAAAGCCCATTAACTTTCCACCTCACATACATATACAGACCTCTAAGAGCACCTTATCCTTCTTACTTGTACTCAGGGTTGTTCATCCATCTAGCATAGAGTTCAGATGACAGGTTCAAACAGTCCTGGAGACCCAGCCAGCACGCCGTCTCAAGAAGTTTTTCCAAATACGCTCTTGAAGGGAAGCCAAAATAGCAAGAACAAGAGATTTGTATTCCACATTTGGAGCATTTGAACCGTGTTTGACCACATCACTTCATGATGCTGCTAACCCAGGAGAACCTCTACTAGAGGTTTAATCAAAAATGAAAATTAAACTACCAATAATGGGTTCCTGACATCAATATTGATGGACATCAGTGAGGCTACCAATGTACTCTTTTTTCGTGTGTGTGTTTTATACTGCCTGTTGTAGTTTTGAGAGAGTAGTTGTGTCTGGTCCAATTCATTCTGACATTCAGACTGCAGCTTCAGTAGCCTTGCAAAATAAACAGTTTTAATATTCTAGTGATTGATCCATAAACCAAATCTGAAGTTAATTGCTGCCAGTTTTCCATCAACAACCAGCAGCCTGCTGAGCCTGGTCTCCTATAAACAAAAGATACCACTAAAAGCTTTAAACCAGCACCTCTTATGGTCACTGAACAGACTGAAAATGCCCCAAACTGTCCTGATACTGCAGTTTCACCAGAGGTGTTTCTGTAAATAACTCAAACATATAGGGCAGCAAAAAGAACAATGTAAATGCATTCAAATGAAAGCAGAATACTTACTGAGCAAAATAGTCATCTTCCAAAGCACTGACATTTTGACGAATAAAACCTGAGTAATAATGGTATATTGGCAACATTCGCTTTAAAAGGTATTTCTTTTAAAAGAAGGGAAAGAAAAATTACTTTAATTAAGATGTCAGTTTTTATTTTACTTTATTTTTCTTTACTTTTTTTTTACTTACTCAGGTTTATCCTAAAACTTGACCCATATCAATTTCATGAGAACACAGAATATTAAAATAAAGCATATTAGCTAGGTCTAAAAATCAATATACATGTAGATCCATTCAAACTGAGAAGTTATTACTTCACATCACTAGGAACTTTGAACTCATTATGAAAGAAAACAAATGCTCATTCTCTGAGAAAGAAAGACGGAGGAATAAGTTCTTCTCACATATTTTAAACCTACCTCTACTTTAGGACTTAAGAGAACTACTATTGTGGGACTGCATTTTAAACAACAGTGAAATCTTTAATTAGATGTCAAGGAGATAAATAAGACAATATTGTGTCAGATCGCAAAAACATGGGAAAGAATAATCTCATTTAGTATCCAAACATAATTCCCTCCTTCTCTCCATGAATATGAACTGGAAGGCAGGACAAAACACAGTGCATATATATATCTTCTATATCCCCTTTATACACAGCAGTGTTACTCTCTTTTCTTACTGTTATTTACTGCTGACTGGTTACTGTTTTGCCCATATCCTCAGTTTTACAAAAAAACAGGATAAGGTTTAATATAAAGAATGTGAATACGTTTCTGTTTTACAATAAATACAATGGTATTTATTATGGATTAAAATACATAAATAAGTGCCTCCTCCAATTTAAATAAAAAAGACAAGATCATGCAAAGAGAATAACAAGAATTATTGCCTATCACAGCCACCATTACATTCATTTTAGTCTCATTTATTTAAAAGTTCCAGTATCTTGGCGAAGTTACAAATGGTGATACCTTCAAAAGCGGATACACTTCAAAGTTCTTCAGAGTACCTTCCAAATTCTTGGGTACTAAGTTTAACAATACCACATTCCATATGAAGAGTTCATCTTCTTTGGCAAGATACTTTGTCAGTTCAAGTGCTGTTCAATTTGAATGTATCCAAACCTATTTGAAGATAAAAAAAAACCCTCATCTTTAGGCACACCTATTCAGATTAATTACCTAGCATGAATTTCTGTTTATTTATGGCAGTGACAGTAAACCATCAGGATACTGCATACTAGGTTTGAGCTCTCCTATGAGAAAGGACATTTGTATAGAGGAGAAATGAGAATTTTTGTTTCTTCCTCTACCTCCACAGGCTCTGAGGAGCATTATTCTTCAGCCACACTGAGCTCCCACATCATAGCTGGCTGGTGCTTTGGGGATTCTTGGTACATTTGAAGCACGGGCTTATTTACAGTTGCTTCAGCTCCCTACAGTACTGCTGACCCTCAGCACCACAGACAGGAGTAACCAAGTCATCCATTAGCAAGGGAAATGAAAGAGGTAACGAGAGTGATGCAGGACAGGTTAGTCCCTAAAAAAGTCATGATAGTGCCACTATTTAAAATATTTCCTTAGAGTTAAAGAAAAGTTAAAAGAAACTCTGAAAGTAGTCGCTCAGCACTGACAGAAGAATGCATTAAATTCTTAACTTTCTCCTCCACTTTGTCAAAACAGCTGCTATGGGGCACGTCTGGATAGGAATGGACGAAGCAGAAGTAGTGATATTAAATACAATCACGTAGCTTAATAATTTTCTATGACATATTCAACACACACTCACTGTGTCAATGCAAAAACGTCGTCTATCAGCTGGAACCTGCTGACAGCGGGAATGGCCTGCAGAAAGTATTCGTGTGGCATTAATAGATTCAAACATATCATGGAGAGTTTAAAAAAGCTTCTTCTCAGGAGGATAAGATAAGCGTCTAACGCTTGCTCTAAGCCAAAATGTTCTACAAAACATTATAAAATTGATCCTGCATTTTAAGCTGAAGTTATGTATGTGCTTTTTGGAATGTTTCTAAATATAAATATATAAATAAACAGCTGCATAATGTATTTTTATAAATAAATATACAGGTACAGTATATTAAGCATGGAATTTCAAGACACCTCCTACTTGCATGCTGAAATGAAAATAAAAATATAGAAATGCTACATTTCCCAAAAATATCCTACAAATATCTTTTTTTTCCCTTTTGAAGGTTCAGTTCAGAACACATACTCAGATTAGTCCAGAGCTGAGTGTGTGGCGCTGTAATGAGTTAAATGACCAAGGCAGAGCAGTACGTGAACCCCTGCCCACAGCTTGCGCTGTCAGAAGGTCTGTTGGTCCTTCCTCATCTCCTCCTTGCTTCCATGCTCCTTCCATCTCCTCCCTGTTTCCATGCTTATTCGGCTCAGCCGCTGCTCAAGTGAACCTTCCCACTGACAAGTGCCAAAACCCAGCCCCAACTCAGCACACAACTCATTTCCTGTTGACTTAAGAATTGCTGCTAAAGAAAAAAAGCCTAGAAGAAAGGAAGCCACTGGGCTATAGAAAGGTTTAACCACACCACATGCTCTGATCAGCCTTATGTCCAGACCTTCTGGAGGATTCATCTGATTGTACTGATTACTGTTATGCTGAAAGGTCAAACTTGGTCATCACTGTTACTGAAATCAAGAAGCTGGCATTACTTCTGGAGCCTCTGGCTCACTCTAGGGTTAGGCAACATTAAACACAACCCAATCCCACACACAGTGACATGTTTGGGCTATTCTGTACCCAGGTTGTGGCAAGTCAGAGTTGGACTGACATCAGTGTCTATAGGGGCACGAAAAAGCCCAAGCAGAACAGACAAGAACTTCTAAGAAAAATCTCCACCAAGAAAAACCCACTGCCCAATCAAAAAACCCCAAGTCCAATGATTTTCTTTTTGTTGTTTTTTTTTTTTTAATTTCACTGTCAGAAATCTTGTGCTTTGAGGAAATGTGGAAATTTAAAAAGCTTCTTCCCAGCTTTCCTTCTTCATGGCTACCCATTAGCAGATAAACCTCAATCACACATCTGTACAGATAAACTCTTTGAGACAAATTTAAGAGAATGAAAGAACCACAAGCTGCTAAAACAACTTTGAAGACAGAATGCCATCTCATGGAAAGTGATCTTTCATGCTTATGTGAAACTAATTGGGCCTGTTCCTCTTCCACTACGGAAGGCTGCCAGGGGCTTTAGTGGTGCAATATCAGATCACCTCTTCTTATGTGATACATGAGTTTCTCATTATTTCAAGTTTTAATCAACGTTATTACTGGCAAGAACCGCAAGAAAAACTATATGGAGTCTGTTTATAGGCTTGAGAAAACAAATACAATCTTACCTTTGGGTCATTTTCAAGCAAGAGTGCTAATCTTTTTAAGTTTAATTGATCATAGTTCACTCTGTAGTATCCACTGAAATTTGCATTTAGCAGGATCCAGTCATATTCTGACTCCAATACTTGTATTTCAGGAAACACTTCTGTAAAGCGACATTAAAATGTATAATTTTATTTCCTGCACACTGTTAAACTCTCTTGCATTTCTAAACACTGGACTAGGTGTTCCTTTGAGATCTGAGACAGAGGTTTGAAGCTGAACTCAAAAACGTTCAGTGCATTTTTGCTCTCCTCTCCGCACAGCGGAACTTCAACGAGCAACTGACCCCTCAGGTACTGAGCACCTTCAGTATGCAGCTGGGAGAGTTCAGAATGATTACCCAAGAATAAACAGTCTGGATGAGAAGAAACACCCCGACATGCCTGTGGTGGAACATGCACCCCCAGCACACCAGCTGCTCCCGATGCCGCTCCAAAACACAGCATTAACTACCTTAGGAAAGGACTAACTGCCTACCAGTGTCCACATAAACAGAGGTAAAGGAAAGCAAAACAGAGAATTTTATGTAAAAAACCCAAGCAATCAAAATTTTTATTTTAAATAAATGTCCCATAGTCTTTTTGATTTATATCACTCTCTAAAAGTGTCCTTCTGCAGCCCCTTTTCATCTCACTACTACCTACTTTATGTGTGGCTGTCTGATTACTTGCTCCTGATAGCCTACAATACAGGTGAAGGAGCCAGTGCAGCCCTGAAGGCTCTGAGCCATCTCATCAGAAGAGGATTCAAATGCTTTTTTAACTGGATGTGATCATCCTGATATAAGAAGACAATAAATCAATATTGATGAGTAGTCTAGATGCAGCACCCTGAACAGAAGACTGAGACTTCAATGCGTTTGGACAGAGCAAGAACTACAGGGTTTATCCTCAATCATCCTCACAATGAGAGGGAAAAGTGGCACATGACAGATGCTGGTTTAATCATTTAAAAACTGCGTGGGTGGCTGGAATATGGCAGCAGCAGCTCTTCCTCTGTAATGGCACATTGGTTCAATGCTCTGCTCCTTATCAAGAACACTCTTAGATCCAGCTAAAATAACAAAACTACGCTCCTCAACTCACCAGCGTGAGTGAAACCTATTCTCTCATAACACCATCCTTTCCCTGGGGTGCCTTGCTTTGCTGTGCAGACACGAATGGCTCAGGGACACTGACCAATACAATCATCCAGGCAGAAGATAAGTGTGTAGACATTGCCTGAGGAGCCCTGAACCATCAGGAAAGGATTTCAACACTGTACAGTGCAGCACTGGATGAACACGCTTGACTGCTGGTAGCAGCCCAGCTTAGGGTTTGATTCCACCTATTCAGAAGTATAATAAATTAGCTCCTTCAGAACTCTTTGCAGGAAAAATACACATATGCAAAATCACTTTTCAGATGTTTCCTTGTTGCGTATTGTTATGCCACTGCAGTGTAACAATTGAACCTAAAACTATGCTTCATACAAAATCTATAATTTTCATTTACCAAAACGATTCTGATGAACAGCTCTGAATGACAACGTAACGGTTCTCCGAAAGAAGCTGTTTCAATCTCACAGGAACTAAATGGTAACTTAATTTAAATGTGCCCTCAACATTTCTACCTTTGTGAGAAACTGGTTTATTTCTGCATCCAAAAGTCAAAAATAGGTGTATGTATCTTTTTTAATCCTAAAACACAATTCAATTCCTTTGACTGAATAGTGTCTGGTAAGTTTGATAAATGGCTTTCAAATGCAAGCGGAACACTTTTCAAAGACTGTTTCTACTTTATCAAAGTCCCTTCAGGCAGATGCAACATGAGGAATTTTTCAATAACTTCCATAGTCACAAGAAGAGAGGAGAAATGGAACTGCTATCACTTCAATAAGATAAACTTAACACATAACTCTAACCCTTCCAAGTAAGTACTTCCTAACAATTCTTTTCTACTAATTCTCTGATTTTTCACCTTAGCAATCACTGGTTTCTTTAACTTTAAAGCATTCAGAGCAATAAACATTCGCTGTTTGTTCATTTACTTGTCCACATACTGTAAAATGCTCACTCAAGATATCACAGTAGTTTTTAACCACTGCAAACAGAGAGTGGAGAGCTGCAATATGCCTGGATCATATTTCAGTTTCTCTCTTAAGCGTTCCACAAACACATCGGTCTCTGCGTTTCCTTGTAAATGACCCAAAACCTGACGTTGATTAGGGCTGACTTGCCAAACAAAAATAATTACCCCATTCTAATGATTACAATTTTATTTCCCCCCAAAATACAGCCATTTACTGGCAAGCACTGAGACGAGAAAGAATTGAACTTTTTATTTTATTAAAGGTGCCCATAAACTCACTTTTCTGTTTTGCTATTCAGGCAGGTATCACTCAGGGACAGTGACCAATGTAACTGCATGAGCCCATAAACTCCTTTCTTTGTTATTATAAGGCTCTAAAACTTTAAATAGTCCTCCTTTTTCTACAGAACTATTTTGCATCTGATTTGCCCAAACAAATTACATTACACAGTGTGGAAAATATTAATTTGTTGCTTTTCCAGGTATCCATGTGTGACAATATTTGGTCCCTTCACACAGTTGTTTTTAATCTTTTCAGTCTTGCACTACTACTTGAGCTGACCATTTTCTGATATATCACAGCAGAGATCCTATTATACTCCAATGCTGTCATTAACATCAGTGGGATCTGATATGGTAAGAATAATCCAGGAGCATGAGGGACAAGGAGCTTCGATTTGTGTACAAAATGACAAAATCAAAACTATTGTGGAAAGCTCTGCTCACAAAATGCATTCTACCATATTATCAAACATGAATACTGAAGTTTGATGCAACATAGAAAAAAGATCTAAATAAATTAATGTATTTGAAAACCTATTGCAACATAAAATTAGGACAACAGATAAACATATTTCTGTAATAAAGTTTTAATCTCCCTATTCAATTCCAATTTATCTTCTGTTTACAGAAGAGTTAGATGTGTTTTTATCACCTTGGTTGTGTAAACATTACTTACTGCTGCTTTTGTCTAGCCATATTAAGGGTTGTGATGATCCATTTCTCACCCAAGAAATAGGAATAATCCATGTGTTACTTAACAAAAAAAAAAGATAATATAATTAATTCTTACACTTAAAAATAACCATCTCAGTTTGTGCTAAACTAGATTGCAGATGTAAGAATTTCCTTCTTTCTGATGCACAAAAACTCATCAGAGGGTGTTACTTATGCTGGATCAACACCTACATTCAGCAAATATAAGAGAGTTTTAGCACGACTTTCAATAGTCACTCTTACCTAGAATATCATCTGATGCTAGGTATTTTAATACCACTGTATCTGTGCTCCGGCTCTTCTTCTTCAGGCAATAATTTTATTCTTCATGCTTAGAATCATAGAATCATTAAGTTTGGAAAGGACCTCTAAGCTCGTCCAGTCCAACCATCAGCCCAGTTCCACTGTGCCTACCAAACCATGTCATGAAGTGCCATGTCTACATAGTTTTTGAACACCTCCAGGGATGGAGATTCCAGCACCTCCCTGGGCAGCCTGTTCCAATGCTTCATCACTCTTGGAAAACAAATTTTTCCTAATATCCAATCTAAACATCCTATGGTGTCACTTGAGGCTGTTTCCTCTCATCCTATCCCTTGTTACTTGGGAGAAAACCTCGTACGCTTCACTCTATTTCTGAAGAACATGAAACTCCCTTTCAGATGAGTATGTAGTGAAAAAAGCTCCAGAAAAGCAATGCAACTGTAGTTCTCACAATTGTAATCTTCTTTCTGGAGGACTGTAAAACTCCTACTGAGAACAAATGAAAGCTTCAAAACCATGCAGTTCCCTACAAAAATGAAAAATTGCTTAATACACATCCTGGATTTGCTTACATTCACAAGGTATTGTCTCTTTCTGAAACTACAGGAAAGGACTAGCATTTGTAACTTGGCACTCCCTATGTGAGCTCACCAAAAATGCCAAATGGACGAATGCTTTGCAATTCCTGGAGCCTGGGAGCAACAGAAACTCTCTGAATGCTTCTGTGGTTTGTCAAAATTTCTCTTGGCTCTGCAATAGCAGACAGAGGAAAACTGCTTTGAGTTTTGCTCTTACTCGTCCTTTCTACCCACACGAGAACTCATCTCATGAGTCTTGCCCATGCATCCCAGCACTCCTCACAACTGATGAATTTGTGGAAGTTCAAATATTATCCCTGAGTTTTTAAAGGGTGTGACCAAAGGCACCTTCTGGTTTTAGGCATCTAAGTAAGCAGCACAGCTTTCAAAAGCACCAGGCAACTGGCAATACTCACTGACAGGAAAGTTAGAGCTACATGTCAGGTACTTGGCACTTTCTGAGAAAGGGTTCATTTTTACAAAAGTACTGAAATGCAAACCCTTTGTCCTTGTCGAGCAGGAGAGGCTGGCACCACGTGCACTGGAAAGAAGCTATGGCATGGTTCATCCAGTTTGCTGGTCCAAACAAGTGAGGGATGAGGAAAGAAGAAAATGCCAGCAAAACTCCTTTGCTGACTCCTAGTCATGGCCTGTGCCTGTCCTTCCCATGGCTGGAAAAGTGACTGCTCCAGAGGAAAGCAAACCTTTAGCAAAACAACTGGCTTGCAGAACTACTGCAAACTCCAGTCTCAAATGGGTTTTTACTTGACAGCTCATGAAAAGAAAAAGCATCAGGTTACAAAATCAGATGGTCAAAATACAACGTTCTAACTGGAGAGTTTCCTTCAAAAATAGGGTATAAACAGATAACAAAACAACCCAGCGAAACATACTTGTGTGAATCAGTACTGCTTTCATTCTTCCTATTAAGAAACTGTTCCTGACTGATTGTGCCAGTGGTTAGACTTAATGTTAAAACTGGAAACCCATTTTGGCACGTCCAGGAATCCATTATTTGTTTCACAGATACTGGCAACTGAATTTCATCCTGTGCATCTATGACCTGCAGGAGAAACAGGAGTTAGAAATATTTACGATAATCAGGTACTTACCAATACTGCTTCAGCAACACTCTAGGGACAGTATTAGAGAAAACATAACTGCTTAGCAGTTTGCTGCCTTTGATTCATGCAAAAAAATCAATATAACAAAGTGTGAAGGACATTACTGACATTATTATAAAGAGAGCATAAGCCTTTTTAGGCATAATGAAATACTGAGATGACATTTCTGATTCTTATAACCTGACTGCTAAACTTACTCTTCTTAGTGTCAATATAATTGCACCCCTTTAAGGCTATGACAGAATTAATTTGTTAATTTCACTCGAATAAAGAAGAATGCAAATATTTTTAAGTGACTGACTAATGAAGAAACAGAATAGTAAAGACAAATTGAAAGAAGACACCAAACTAGATTCTCAACTAGTGTGAATTGGTACAGTCTCTGTTGGCTTAAAAAAAGTGACAACCATGCCTCTGAAATTGTGGCACTCTTATAATTAATCTAAGACTGAGTCTGCAACACAATGGAAGCCTTCTTTAGAGGAACAGGAAAGAGGAGGTTTAAAAAATAAACCTACTATTAACACCTGATTTCTTATTGGGATTTCTGCCAAAACCAGTAAAGGATCAAATGCTGAGCTACTGCCCTGGGTACAGACTTTTCTGGGTCTTTGATCATCAAGCCCAAAGCATTACACACACTGATCTCAACAAACTTAAGCTCCAGAAGATTAGGCTACGCAATTTCACGAAACCCAAAACTCCACCTGGCCCTGACTCCCCTTGTCATCTCTCCACGTCCACTCACCTCCACCCAACTCAAGTGCAGTAAAGCAGCCAAATAAACACTTATGAAGACATTAGCCAAAAAAGCCAGCAGAGTAAATTTTATGTAAGAGAATGACTGCACTAGGGATAGCCAAATTCAAGTGCAGTCCTCTATTATAGGTAATGCCCTAAATTTGGACTGTGCCAAACACCAGAGCAAGAATACTAGAGAAAAAATGATTACCATCTGTATGTGGGTCCAGAGATCGTCTTGGTTAGTATTTGAGAAGGAAAATTCTTTCAGATATGACTGTGTGGAAAGAAACAGAAGCATCAGAAATGATGAGGGTTCAATGGAAAACATCAACAAGACAAACAGCAATTTGTACAACTATAATTTTCGAGCTTATGAATCAAGATGAAGGCGTTAGTTTCTCAAACTTACAGTAAGTGCTCTGAAAAACAACTTCTCAGTCAGGAAACCAGAAAGCATCCAGGTAATAGAAGCTCCCTGAAGTACAAAAAAGCTATGAGAAAACATGAATTATTAAAGCAATTATTATTGCAATATTTTGTCAACTTATAATCCACAGAGTTTAGGCTACTCCTACACTTCACATATCATGCAGATTGAAAATGTTCTCACCGTTTCTTTCACAGCCAACTAGATTTGCAACATCCAATAAATTTGTGTGTGCAGCAGATACACACTTTGAATGACAAGACAATTCACAAAAATCATTGTGATTCAACATCTATTCTGTACCATTAGCTTAGAACACGCAAAGAGCAAGAATTTAGTGTTTCTTAACCTTGTTGTATGTGATGCTGTCAAACAGAGACATTAAAGAAAACGATTCCTTGATCTTGTCTTCGCTCTCTGACAGTGATCGAGTTCCTATTTCATTGTCTTCCCTTAATACAAGTTGTACAACATGATCATAAAAAATTTTATCCTGCAAGAAAAAAGACAAATCTAAGTGATCAGAACAAGAAAATATTTATTCTCAGGAGAGAATGTAGACTGTAGGATTAGCACTAATAGAAAGAGTCTGTCAATGAATGAGGAGTATTCCTTTCTCCCTTCTTCAACTTTCCCATGAAGTAAAACGGACCGCACACCCAATCCTAACATTTTCCATATGCAACATTAGTAATGAATGAAAATTTTCCATCTGAGAAGACTGTGGTCCTGGGTCTGACAAAGAAAATTACAGTATAAGCCTCTGCGAAAAATAAGTCAACTATATTAAATAGCAAATGAAAAAGTACAGATAGCTGAAAACCTGTATGCCATTTACATCTGTAGGTCATTCATAGGGATTATTTTCTTCCTAAATTCTCTATTTCTCCTGCTGCAATCTGGAGAAATAACCTAAAACCTGAGCTCCTGAGGTTAACAAGGCTTAACTATGCAGCATTTCTGCTGTCAGACAGTAATTATGCAATTAAAGAAAAAATCCTAAGTTTTGAGCACTTGAGGAAATTTTCAGCACTTCTGCTTCTCAAGGAGAAGAACACAGGCTTCCAATTAATGGGATCAAATTTGTTGACCAATTTTTCTCCTCGTGAACAACCAGTATATTTAATTTTCTAAACGATATTAAATTACAGAGAACAAAGTGGACTGGGTTTGAAGATCAAAGCAGAAGATTAGCATCTCTCACGACCTGACAGAATTCGTTTGACACTCCTGTATTATTTTCCAATTAAACATGTAATGAATTACTTTGATGAATTAGAAAAGGAAAGGGTGAATAGTATTTCATGTGAGTCAAATAAGAAGCAGACTGGATTGAGTGCAGTCTCGGGTCTGCCCAGACTAAAGGATTCTCCTCTCTGCAGAAGCCGAGGGCACTGTGCACTGACATTTAGGATTGCACAGGTGAGTACACATCATCTCATGTCTACAATTAGCAGCACCTATCCTCCTATCTCAGTGACAGATGGACTTTTCTAATACACTATGGGATTTATGCTTATTTCCATTTGGGTGGAAAGGGAAGGAGTTCCGCCCTGCTGTCAGATTAGCTGTGTGCATCATATCTGCCTTCTCCACATCCAGACATCCATAGGCTTAGTAGGGTGAGCAGACTCCAAGTGGCTCAACTCAGTCACTGCCCAGTAAAGGTACCTGAGGAGTGAGGGGTGCTTGGAAAAGAGCCGGGACAGTCGGGGAGGCAAACCATCAGCTACAGGACCCAGGACAGAAAGCTGGGTTTGCTGCACATCGGGTTTAGCGTAAAACACCAACTCTCTGTCACTACAGAATCACAGCTGCCCTCTGTGCCAGCTTTAGAAGAGCTGGGTGTGATCACAGCTCCAAGCAGACAGATCCCTTCCAGAGAAGAATTAAGACCCGGTCGCCTTTCCTGGGGGAACTAAATTACCAATGCAGAGGCTTAATTCAATCCCATCTTCTGCACCTTCCTGTTCTTCATACATGCTGGAGCTTTGCTACTCCAACTTCCTTCAGTAAGCATTAGTACTTACCAGTGAAAGCTTGGGTTCAACAAAGGCAGCTCCCAGGTACTCAAAGTAGGATGCCAGTCCCTCATTAAGGCACAGATCGTTCCACCAGTTCATTGTAACCAGATTTCCAAACCACTTGGATAGAATAGATAGATAACATAGATGATAACAAATAGATGATAACAAAAATCAACGAGATTAATGAGTGAAGACTGCATAGATTCCATTTTCCATAGGAAGTAACTGTAGCATTCAGCAAGCTATTCCAAATACACAGGGAGATAATACATTTGCACACAATGAAAATTTATTTCTTTCACGTGCCAAAATAGGTATTTGACAAATCCACAAATTATTTAGTCAAGACAGGAGGGAAATTCTTTCCCAACAGTCCTGCAATCTGTTAGCATCATAGGCAGGTCCAAAACTCATAGTTGATAAGAACTGCCTCCGGTGCTCTCAATATTCCAGCAATTCGTATATAAGAGCACATTTCCCCATAATACGAATTCTGAAACCCTTGGCAACCCAACTGCAAGTAACAGACAAACTGTACAGAGGAACTACGTGACAGCACCCTTTCTTCTTGACAGAATCGTAACTTAACAGGCTGTTCTGATGTCTATTTTAAGTAGAAACGATGTTTTCCTTTAGGAATCTTTTTTTTTTCTCGGGAGGAATGTGCAGCAACATAAAGCCAACTTACAGATAAGATAGGGAAATACTGAAGAAAGCAAGTGATGCTTTGGGACACGGGTTAAGGAGGCAGGGATTTGCAGGGAGGACATAGGGACTACAATAGCCTTGCCTGGAATGGTCTATGCATCCCAGTAAGAGCCATATGAGGGAACAGGTCCCTTCTGTGCAGTTTGCCCCTTTATTAGGAAAAGATGTTCAAAAAGAATGAGTGAGATGTGAAAGTAAGAGTGCCAGGTTACAGGATAACAAAAGCCATGGTACAGAAAGGAGACTTCAGTGAGTTACAGCTTAGGGGTTTTTTCCATGAATGTGGTGAGCTAGAGAAGAAAATACTGCAGAACCCATTGTTTCTGTGACTATTAAACCATCAGCAGCCATTTCTGGTCCATTTAAGAAAATGAGCAATCTCACCTGTCTTTGGCAGAGGGTAGCTGATGTTAAGTAAGTCTTCCAGAAATGAGAATATTGGACCAGTGATATTTAAAGCATAGTCAACATACCCATTTTTAACTGCCTCTTTCCGAGCCCAAATACGTATCTGCAATAAAACAAGGAAAAGTTATTTAAGATAATCCACACATTTCCATCTTCTTTGCTGCTCTTCTGTGAATTATTGTTAGAAAATGCTGCCTGCCCACATCAGACCATGCAATGAAGCTTATTGGGAAAAAAACAACTCAGGTTTTTCTGGACCTAACAGAATGTGGCACAGAGCATAATTGTGCTAAAATCTAGGAGAGTTCAAGCACTCCAAAAGGATCAAGACTTCACTCCAAGTATATATTGTTGGACAAAGAGACTTTTAGGTTTGGGAAATGCTGTAGTTAGAATCACACATCTTAAGCTAATGGTTTCTAGTCAATGACTCTGAGTAACCAGCTTCCCTTCAGATCACCACTTTTTCCCTGAAGAGAGAGAAATGGTTGTTCAGAGAGCATCTGCTGTCCAAATTTACAAACTTCCCCTCGTGAACTTTATGACAGCCTGGAACAGACCACCACAGAGCAAAGGCATCTGACCCCACGACAGCTCTACTTCTGAGCAATGCAGACAGTGGCAGCAAGCAAAGCTTTCCCCTCCCATGCCCATTTGCTTTGTCACATCACTGAAGAGGCTGCTTGCCCATGGTGATGGGGTGGACTCAGAAAAGGTTTATGTCTCTATCAGGTATCTCTGGATGCAAGACCCCACAGGCACCCCTGCACTTCAACAATCCCGCATGACTTGCATCTAAATGCAATACATGGTCTCAAAAAGAGCTGCACAGCCAAACGCTAAGAGCACAGTTATGAAGCATCAGGAATTAATTTATAAGGGGAAAAAAGTAAAACATATTCAACCAACAGAGTGTCCTCAGCCTCTGGGCCCCTCTTTGCAGCCAAGGCTTCAGAGGGGATTCAAAGACCCGACCGCTTCATTTTGTCGAACATAAACACAATGGGCAGGCTTAAAATCCTAATCCTGGTGTGAGCTTTGAGTTATAAAAACTGATGCTTCTGGTTACTGGAAATGACAAAAAAGACACAAGGAATATACTCACAGAAACACTGTGGAGGCATAAATATTGAGCCTCTCTGTCTGAAACCCTCTCTCCTCTAGCTCACAGAACATGGAGGGTGTTTTTCCCTCTGAATAATGCTCATTTGAATGCTTTGTTTTGCTAACTCCTATCAGTACACACCAGCCCAAGACAAAGGCACCACAGTCAGAGCCATAAGCATCCCACTTGTTGTATCCAGGGGACAGCAGGTAGGACATTGTGGTGGGTTGACCCTGGCTGGCCTCCAGGTGCCCACCAAGCTGCACTATTACTCCCCCTCCTCAGCTGGACAGGAGACAAATATAACAAAAGACTACTGGATTGAGATAAAGACAGTGAGAGATCACCCACCAACTGCTGCCACAGGCAAAACAGACTTGACATGAGGAAACAATTTATTTCATTACCAATCAAATGAGAATAGGGTAATGAGAAATAAAACTGAATCTTAGAACACGTTCCCCCTACGCTTCTTTTCTCTTCAGGCTCAGATTCACTCCCAGTTTCTCTGCCCCCTTCCCACCAAGCGGCGCAGGGGGACAGGGAATGGAACTCGAGATCAGTTCACTACTTGTTGTTTCTGCCACTCTTTCCTCCTCACACTGTTTCCCTGCTGCAGTTTGGAGTCTCTCCCATGGAAAGCGTTCCTCCACAAACTTCTCCAACGTGAGTCCTTCCCGTGGCCTGCTGTTCTTCTCAAGCTGCTCCAACGCGGGCCCCCTTGGACTAGGGGAAGCTTCTAGCAGTTTCTCACAGAAGCCACCCCTGTCCACCCCTGCTACTAAAACCCTGTTCTGAAAACCCAATACAGACATACCAAGTCCAATCTTCACAGTAAAAATGAGCTAATATTGTGCTTTCAAGATCACCTCTGCACCTTCCTCTCACCTTGTCCCACCTTCGCCCAATAGGGTGCTGACGAACTAACCGTACAGCAAACACTGTGCCATCAGTTATTAAGGACAGCAACTATATGCTACCCTCAAGAGCTTTATGCTTCAGCTTGCTATTTGCTTTGGAACAAATTTATATATCTTTCCCCTGCTGACGTCCAGCAAAAGAAGGAAAGTGAAACAACTGGTGCCAAGGGACTGTAGTTTTTACAGATTCCCTCAAGAAGATTTGGCCATTGTAGTGTCAGAGCAAAATCAAACACCCACTAATGAAGAAGCTTCAAACACAAACCAGTCACTTTTGGAGGCTAAAAGATATGTCCACTACAGAATAAAAGGATAAAATACAAGTATGCAAAATGCTTGTACTAGAGTATTGCTCCTGGTGATGTCATGATGCTGGTCCTCAAAGGGCCCTGAAGAATAAGACACATTTTTGGCATCCCCTGAGCTGTTTGTCAAAGCAGAGAACATCGATATTTTCTTACAACTAAGATGACCCTGAATTATGATCAGTACATTCTGTGGAGTAGTTTTCTCGAAAGTTTTAACATACAGAGTCCATACTTAGTTGTGGAATCGCATTCAATTATCAGGACAGGACATAAAAGAAATGTCCTAAAGGAAAGCTTTCTGCAAAACATCTTCAAGATAAAAATTAGCAGTTTTGCCACATAAGCAAATAGTTTTGCAATGGAAAGCACAGTTATGTCTGTGATATCTTCTACAGCACACGATGCACCGCAGCACCAACTCTGGTTGAAAACGGCTGTAATGTCTTAAGCAGCTTCATATTTACCTCATTTCCCCGCTCGGTTCTGCTGACATAATCAAAGTCTCAAATCACAAATCAGTCAAGTAAGTCGACATTTTCAGCGAAGAGTTAAATATGGTAACAGCCCACAGGCTTCCGTTTTCATCCTTCATTTCAGATACATCTAGAAAAAATATCAAAGTAATGTTCAAACCATTGCTCTTCCATAACAAATAAAGAATCCTGTGTTTCCTGCGTGTTTTCCTACACCTCTCTTCAATGTGATGTATTTCTGCACTATCTGCATTTGTTTCTGGTAGAAGGCAAGCAGCCAGGCTTGTTGCTACTGCCACGTACCAGTCGTGACCTTCCATGTAGATACCAAAAATCCACTTTTGAGCTCCTTAACTGGAAGTTTTTCAAATTGAGTCCATTCTGGGATGTGGGCAAACTGTGGACAATTTGTCTCAGGCTGCATATTGCTAAAATCTATGATCTTATTGTGCTTTATTGAGAGTCAAATCTAAGTCATGCCTGCCCAAGAATTAAGAAATACTTAATCAGATACCTTCCTTCTAAATAAAAGAGGTGAAGGAACAAGACTGTCAGGGGAAGAAAATGCTTTAAGTGATTCTCATAGAGATCCATTCTATTATAATTGCTGTTACTTAGCAAATGCAGATCTCATCAAACTCCTTTTTTAAAGGTTGAAAATTATTTAAGTGAAAAATAAAGATTCATGGCACTGAACCGCAGAAAAAAAAGCATCAAGAAGGAGACAAGTGATCCAGCAGATTTCTGTAGGAATCCTGATTTACAGAATTTGTTGGGAAATTTGTACCCCACATGCATCCCACAGGAGATCCCAGCAAGGGACAGGAGGAATCCCTCCAGAGCCTTACAGTCCTCTCTCTTATTTTGCACATACACAGGAGGCTATAGTGTCTCTGCTCTCTAAAACAATTTTTTTCTATGTATGTTGTAAATATGTCTTAAAATTGACCCAGAATGAAAGGAATCCCTTAATCCCACAGTTACAGGCTCTGCATTCCAGGGAAGCCATTTTGGTCCAATGAGCTCTCAGACACACTGATTAAGCAGTGAAAGCCAGGAATCAAACCCTATGCAGCCTCCAGCAACCAGAGGAAAGCACATCACCACTGACAAAACAATGGAATTATTGCTATCAGAGACATTAATTATGAATATCTGCCTCAAAATATTTAGGTTCATAAGCACAGATTATCTGTGCATTTTCAAGGCATTAACACACAGACAACAGAACACTTCCCTATTGGATGATATAGTCTATTCTGATAAATTACACCCTTTTAAAAAGTAACGTAGGGGGAAAAAGAAACCCTAAGTCTACTTGCTGTTTACCTACCAATAGCAGGCATATTGGAAAGAGCTACATAGCTTGGGTCATGGACAATTCTGGTATTAAATGTGGCCTTCATGGCAGGTTCATCAAAACATGGGTAAACTCTCCTGGCGTATGTTGGTTCAAGCTGGGAGGCAACCAACACACTGTATTAAAAATACAAGTAAGATTAATCCAGCATGCTACAGGTCATCAAAATCAATAGATAGTTCATTAAAACACTAAATCAGAAAAATCAAGAAGTGAACCACATAGATATGCAGATTTGGTCATTATTTAAAGCCACAATGAAACCATCGCACGCAACAGACAGTTGAGTTTGGATGTTTCTAGAGAAAAACAGTCTGTTTAAATTAGGTCTCTTTTTTATTATCCTCACAAAAGTGATACAATTCCCAACTTTAACTTCACAATTAGGATCTCTCGGTCCACCTGCTCCTCCCTCTAATGCATGCATTCTTATTTTAAAAGTACATATTAATAAAAATTGTGATAACGCTTAGGAAACGGTGTCTATATGCACTTACACACTTCTGTTAAATCACATAGAGAAGAAACACAGTAAAAGCAGCAACAGTGCTGGACCAGTGTACCAGCAAGCTCAAGAAAATACTCAAGAAGATCATTTTCTACTTTATGCTATGGAGCTTTACCTCACTTGGAGGAGATCTCTGTGACACACTATGAATGATGCAGTCCTCCTGCTTGAACCAACTCAACTTTGGTCCAGGGCGATGCTCAGCAAACAGACCTCACCAAAGTTAATGCTTTGGTGTGAGGCTGGAGCAAGAAATAAGCCCCAAACCCCTCAAAAAAATAGGTTTGGCTGGAGACTGAGCCAAAACTGCATTAACAGCATAAAACCTGACTACAAATCAACCACTTTACACTATAAATATCTGCATACATTAGGGTCAGTTGAGCTCTCCCTCCATAGCAGCTGGATGCATGATGATGGTCTCCCCAAGAGTAGGGATGCCTCTGAAGGTTACCCCTCTGAGGGATCTCTTGCCTGGAACCAGACATTGATGGGTTGGTAGGTGATAGTTTTTGCATGCATGTAACATGTAAGATACTTACAGTAAGCTTATGCAGTAATCTTTATATCCAATAATAATTTTAAGTGTAGTCAATAGTAGAGTACTGACCACCAATCCATCTGCAGTTACTAAATATTTTACATACCTAAACACAGTGAATAGAGCTCAATAAACTAACAACTACTTGGGATCTGTCTGAGTGATCTCTGACTCTTCAGCAGCACACTCTGGCTAGAATCAAAAGACAAATCACTGTGTCTCATAGCCAACATTTCAAAGAAGAGCTGTACATCTGGGCTGTTCATGTAAGGGCATCTTTACCAGGAATTAAAAAAAATTTGCATGCAGTAGTTCTGAAAGCTCCATACCTGGCAGCCAAGTAGTAGCCAGCAGCTGGGCATAAAAGACTGTCATAATCTCTTGTTTCAGTGACCTCAAAGTTATCACAAGGCTAACATTGTTCAACTGTAGTTGAGATGTTCCCTAACAATATACTCACAGCAGGTTCACAAAGTCTTACACTTAGCTCAGATATATCCTAAATGAGCCAGAAGCCATCAGGACACCATCCATACATTAAGTAATGAGTCAGATCTGCCCCACATAGTGGAGTAATAAGACAGATCTACCCCACAAGCACAGCCTGACTGCACCTGATTGTGATCTATAACACTGAGCCATGTCTGAAACCTAACAATCATCTTTTATTATTCCTTTTTCTTGGTACTTGAAATGAACAGATTAGCTTCCCACTGATATGTACATTACCTCACAGAAGACACACTGTTTTGTGTGCAATTTGGCCGAAAGAATAGAGTCATTAGCCTCCTGGGTTAAAAGCACTGTAATCTTAAAACATGTACCTTTGTGTTTAACAGTCATAGCTGATGCTGTACCATAACTCACCTTATGACCTCTAAAAGAAACCACGTTGAACATATGTTGATGCACGCTGACTGTTGTTATCACTACATCTATTTTGAAGTGAGGAATGGAGAGAGAGAGAGAGCAGCACAGTGTATTTAACATCTTGCCTGCCAGTGCAGGGAAGTTTTCTGTATGGACCTGATTCTCTGCTGCCCTCTGAATGCAGCTGGAGCTTCATCTGAGACAGAAGTAGCACCTCCTCTCCTCCTCTATCCTGTCCAATACCAGAAAGTGACTTAAACTTCTGCCAGGGTTGCACAGGAACAGCAAAAGTGACAGATCACTTCTTCGAGGTAATGAATAACTGAACATCTCCTTCTTCCCATGCAGCGAAGGACGCTTTGGCACTTTCAGCTGTGCAATCAACCACAGCTTGGTTCGAGGAAACACTGAGCAACCCAGTAACTGAAAATTCCCCTGCACCAGAGCAACTACCGACTGCCTCAGAAGACTCTGTAGCAGCAGGAACTGATGCAGACACTTAGCAAATGTGCCCAGAGGAAATTAGTGTTCGACAATACTAAAGAGCATAATATTGGGCAAAAGCATCATTACAAAAAAAATATGACAGATTCAATGTTATTTTTCAGCAGGTCTCCAAATAAAAAAGAAAAATGGGAATGTTTTATGCATGTTACACAAATACATGGCGTTTCAAACACACAGTATCTCATATCTTTTGCTAGAATGAGTCATTCTTGGGGGTTTTTTTTCTGTGATTTTTTTTAAGGCAAAGTATTAGTATGAACTGAATTACTAGCAATTTTTTTCACAGTGCAATATTATCACAAACCAAATTACCCAAAAGGAAATTAATTTCTAAAAAAACCCCTAACATTGCTTAAGAAGACAAATAAATTATTTTCTTAAGCCTACAGTTTTGTATATAGATTTCATTTGCTTTTCTCCTAAGCACCCATAATGCCTCCTTCCTCTAGTAAAACAAAATCAAAGTCATAATACCTTTACATAATGAGAAATAAATATTTAACAGGACTTTTTAGACTAAATATTTGACAATTCATACTACACGGGTTCTTTTTTTCCAGTTAATGTCTAAGAAGAAGAAAAAGAAAATGAGGAATGCATCCTACATAACACATGAATGCCCAGTGGATGCTGTTTCACTTGGTCAAAAACCAGCATAATTGCAGAAGAAATGTTTTATGTTGATGAAAAAAAGGTTTTTCTTCTAAAAATGCTCTCTCACTATAATAATGTTATTTGTAATATTGATGGGTATTTGTGTTAACATCTTTTATACCTGATTTCTTCAACTTTAAAAATACATAAGAATTAAACTGTAAAACAAACCCTGAAGTGGCTCAAAGTAAGGGATGTCCTGCAAGAAGGACATTGAGGGGCTGGAGGATGTCCAGAGAAGGGCGATGAGGCTGGTGAAGGGCCTGGGGAAAAAGTCTTACGAGATGTGCCTGAGGGACCTGGGATTGTTTATCTTGGAGAAGAGGAGGCTGAGGAGAGCCCTCATTCCTATCTACAACTGCCTGAAAGGAGGTTGTGATGAGGTGAGTGTTGGTCTCTTCTCCCAAGTGACAGGCGACAGGACAAGGGGAAATGGCCTCAAGTTGCACCAGGGAAGGTTCAAACTGGAGATCAGGAGAAATTTCTTAACGGTTCTCAGGCACTTGCAGAGGCTGCCCAAGGAGGTGGTGGAGTCACCACCCTGGAGGTGTTTCAAAGGTGAGTAGATGGGTTTCTCAGGGACATGGTTTAGCAAGTGGACAGGTACGGTTGGACTCGATCTCACTCGTGATTCTATGATTCTATGAGTTTTACAGTAAGTAGAATCCCATTCTGTGCAGTAGCTGTGCTGAACACCCAGTCCCTTTTTCAGGTGAGCAATGCTCAATGCTATCATGCAGCCCAAGAAAACAGAAAACCTGTAATCTGCTCGGATTTCTGCCCCATGCCTTTAATGGTCTTACCCACAGACGTATAGAAAACAGAATCAAGAAGAACTCCAGACCCCCAGGCACTATTAACTGTACTGATGCTGCTCTAATCCTCTTTGCCCTCATTCTTTTGAACGTTGCAGAAGCAACGGATGGAAATCAGCACAAATATTTTCTTCAAATACATTTTGGGATGCTTCTAATGGCAGCCCTGCCCCATCAAACAGAAGCTTCAGAGGACATTTGCAGAACGACCACCAAGCAAGATTCTCAAGACAATTTGAAAACACTGATGTGAACAGTGACATACAGCCTGAATTTAAAGGTACATTCCACGGCGTTCCTCAAATTGTCAACAATACTAAAAACACAGGCACTCATCAATGATCAAACTGATAACAAACAATTTCTATGTTGGAAATTAAGCAAAGTTTGGGCTTTGGTTTCTTCTGCTTTCCACAGAGGTGAGGTTAGCACTTCTGAAAACTGCTGTCTCTGAGAACAACTTTCGCACACCACCTTGCCAGCGTGTTCTGGCTTCAACTTGGAAGAGTACTTTGTGTCAACTAACTAATTTTGCCAACTTGCCAAGAGCAATGTGGATATCTGACCAAGAAAAAAGCCAGCACCCAAAGCCCAGACGGAACAAACATTTCAGGGACTTTTCTTCTCCCTAGGGTCCAGCTGTCTACTGAAAGCTCACCCTTCTGTGCTTAAAGGCTTCTGAAATGAGAGGTCTCTAATTGTTCCACAAGCACAAACTGCAAAACTCACCAAGACCTGTATTGCGTGTAAGAAATTAAGGAGTCTGCGTGACAGTAGATAAATGGCACATCTGCTGTTAGAGCTCGTGGTTTAAGTGATAAAGAGAAGTCTATGCAGGAACCAAGACCCTGAAGGTCTACAATATTCAAAGAAAAGTAACTTTACGAGGGCTACAAGACAGTCTGCTGGAGACAGTGATTTCCTTACAGAATAGTAACAGGCTTTGTACTGACAGCTGAAGGGCACTGAATGTTTTTACATCACTCCACATGAATATAATCTATTAGAATCCAACTTTTTCCATAATTAACAGCTTGATAGACCTTACAGACTGCATCCCACAAAACACACCTCCTCCTACAAAAAAGAGGAATAAAGATATAGTTGCATACTGTTGATTCAGAGAAAGCCTCTTTTAGAGCAGGAAAGGGATGTAAAATCCATTCAAGAATAATAGGAATGTGGGCAGGAACAAGTAAAAAAACCAATACATTTTACCTGCAATCAGTGGATTTCCTTTGATTTATTTCAGTGACTGAACACCACTGGCATCTCTTTAACCAGACTGCAGACTGTCATTTCTTTAATGCTTCACGAGGAGCTAAGAATGAAACGGAACAATTGTTAGAAATCCTTTAAATAACTGGAACTATACATGTCATTTTAATGATTTTTAAACACTTTTCTGATTTTAAACTGGGGGAGCACAGCTGACAATAGCTCTTTTTCCTGATCCTCCAAAATTTATTTTTGAATAAAATAACCCCATAGTCTAATTCTGTGTTTCTTAGGTACGACTTGATCAATACAGCATCAGAAAGCACAGTGACACAATACTAAGTAATTAAATGCTTGATGCTCTCCTACTTGCCTGGATTTTTTAAAAAATATCTAAATTAAGCAGTGTCCTAGGTTTTCCTTAACTCAAAAGTTGCACAAATAATCCTGTGAATTGCAATCAGTGAATGAAGAAATAGCAACTGAAGAAAACCAAGATACATTTGCTAAAAGTACTTATAACCATAGTGCATTTTTCTCTAAGGCTAACCAACTTATCTCCTTTTTCTTAAAAAAAGAAAGTATGTGGAAATTAAATTTTCCAGATGCAGCAGACAACGGTCTGTGTCACTAAGGATCTACACATGAACGAGCAGCTGACAATTTGGCCCAAAGAATAGAGTCATTAGCCTCCTGGGTTAAAAGCACTGTAATCTTAAAACATGTACCTTTTGTGTTTAAGAGTCATAGCTGATGCTGTACCTGCTTGAATCAGAAGTCTATGAGCTGCTGGCAGTGGAGTCATTGACAGGCTGGCAGCCAAGAACACTTGAATTTTAACTCTAGTTTTCCTTGTGCTGATCCTCAGCAATTCCTAGACTCATCGAACGGTAAGGTTGGAAGAGACCTCCGACTGATGACGTTCCGCAGCGCCGCGCGGTGTCATTGGCCGGAGGGCGGTATCTCAGCCAATGGGGGCTCGAGGGGCGGGGCAGGGGCCGCGAGAGGCGGGCCGAAGGGAGGCGAGGTACGCGGAGCTCGGGGCGCGCAGCGGAGCGGCGCGGTGGGGCCGGAACGGTCGGTGGGGCTGCTGCTGGGGGTCCTGGGGGTGGCGGCGGTGGTGAGCGGTGAGCGGGTACCGGCCCCCCTGCACCGGGAACCCTCATGAACCCCCGTTTTTAGGCTCGGGGTTCTCCCCTGCACCCCTTTTCGAGGTGGATGCCCCCCGCACCGGGCTCCCCCCTTCAACCCCTCTTTTGGCACCAGGACCCCCTTTACATCCTCTTCCTCAGGACTCCCCCTGCAATCCCTCTTTGGGCTCCAGGACCCTCCTGCACCCCCTTTTAGATCACCGAGACCCCCCCCGCATCCCGTCTTTGAGCACCGGGACTCCCCCCGCCTTTTTGGGCACTGGGACACCCCTACTGCCCTGCGGCCCCATTCCTGGGCAACAGGACCCCCTTGCCCCCTTCTTTGGGTTCTGGGACCCTCCCTGCACCCGCTGTCCTGGAACCTTCCCTGCACTCTCTTGTTGGGCACCGACAACCCTGCTCCCCCTTTTTGTGCACTGAGCCCCCTCTGGACCCCCTTTCCATGACACCAAGGACCTTCCTGAGCCTCCATTCCTGATCATCCTTGGTCACCAACCCACTGGAACCCCCTTTCCCAGACACTGGGGACCTTCAAGGAGCTCCATTTCTGACCATCCCAATTACCCTACTCACTAGATCCCTCTTTCCTTGACTCTGGGGACCCTCCTGAACCCCCATTCCCAGTCATCCCGGTTCGCCCCCACACTGGACCCATCCTTTTCTTGACTTGAGGGCCCCCGTTGACCCCCATTCTTGGCCATCCCATGTTCTGCACCCATTGGACCCCCATTTCCTTGACTCCAAGGACCCCCTGAACCCCTCTTCCTTGGAGCCAGGTCCTTCTCCCAGACCCAGAGTTCTCCCCCGATGTCCCCCCACCGCTCCCATCCCACCCTAGCTCGTTCTCCATCGCAGCCATCACCCCTTGTGTCCCCACAGGTCCCCACTCCCTGCGCTACTTCTATATTGGGGTGACCAAGGCCAGCCTGGGGGTCCCTGAGTTTGTGGCCGTGGGGTGCGTGGATGGGAACCCTATCATGCACTACAACAGCGACACCAGGAAGACGGTGCCCGAGATGGACTGGATGGCGGCCAACCTGGATCAGGACTACTGGGACACCGTGACCCAGATATTACAGGGCACCCAGGAGATAAATCGTGTGAACCTGGACACCCTGCGCCAATGCTACCAAGCAGAGTGGGGGTGAGGTCGAGTTGGGGGGTTCCATGGGGCTGGGTTGGGGGTTCCGTGGGCCTGGAGAGTTCCCAGCAGCTCCCCAAGGTCCTGCCCAGCTTGTGCCAACCCATCTCTTCCTGGTGGTGTTGTGCAAGGACCACCAGCCCAAGGGGGTCCCAGTTGCCAAACTGCAGCCCCACAGCACATGGTAACCCCTTGTCCCACATCTTGAGGGTCTTGTGGTCACCCCATCCCAGCTCCTCAGCATGTAGAGACCCAGTCCCACGTCTAGGGAGGATTTTGGTCAGCCCATTCCACCCCACAGTGCATGAGGTCCCTTGTCCCACATCCTGGGGGACTTCTGGTGACTTCATCTCGGCCCCTTAGTGTGTAGGGTCCCGTGTCCCACATGTATGGGGACTTGTGAATGTCCCATCCCAGAGCTGGGGGGCTTCTGGTCACCTCCTCCCTTCTCCTTGTTGCCTTTCATGTTGCCTCCAGCCCAGCTCCCGGAGTGCCGTGGGGATGGGAGCAGGGGGTCTTCATCATGGCTTTACGGTGCTGTAGACCTCAGGAGGGCAATGCCAGGGGGTCCGTGTCCCACTGAAGGTCCAGGGCTGGAGCAGCCCCATCTCTTAGGTTGTGTTTCAGGGGTTGACACGATTCAGAGGATGTACGGCTGTGAACTCCTGGAGGACACCACCACCAAGGGGTATCGGCAGGATGCCTACGATGGGAAGGACTTCATCGCCATGACCTGCCCTGCTCTGCCATGTAAAGCTTTGCCATGCCCTGCCATGTAAAGTAAGTTATGCCATGCCATGCCCTGCCATGTAATGTTATCCCATGCCATGCCCTGCCATGTAAAGTTATCCCATGCCATGCCCTGCCATGTAAAGTTAAGGTATGCCATGCCCTGCCCTTGCTTTGCAGGCAATTATCACAACAATATTAGAATAAAAAAAACCCATCTGGGGGATATTTTTTTTTCCCCCCAGCTGAGATTTTTTTTCCCCAGTCCCAGCCGGTCTGCGAGGTGATATTCATCACCAGGGTTTCGGTGTAGCCCATACCCGGGGCCGGGGTTTTTGCAGGCAGGGCCGATTTTAGAGGCTCCAGGGAATGTCGTTCCTGTGGAGTGCTCGCGTATTGTTGAGTGGAAATGAAGATGTTGGTGACATAAAAATGTATTAGCTGTAAATATTTTGTTGTGGACAAAAGAAAAT